>CM071618.1:21141160-21164148 GCA_036365135.1 Miichthys miiuy
AGTGATAAAACAAAGAGCCATTTGGGTGCAGAAAGAGCCGACTCTTCTTGGTGAGCTGAGTCAAATGATCCGACTCACTAAAAAGAACCTAACTTCCCATCACTACCTCCTACAAATGGGAGAAAACGATAACGCGTCCCGCTCTTACTGCCCTCCGTCCGCTGGAGGGCGCCACTCAAACTGACTCCGCTTTTAATAATCGACGCTTTGTTCCGGGAAGCAGCGTGTATCCAGCGCGCGACATCAGGACGTTTCGCTGCAAAAATAATCAAACCTGTTTGATTATTGTCTGTTCCCGGCGTGAACATGGTGAAACTATCAGCGGAGCTCATCGAGCAGGCTGCTCAGTACACCAACCCAGTGAGAGATAGAGAGCTGGACTTACGAGGTGAGATCAACTTAAACTACACTTAGCCTGCTCAGGCTTCAGCCGGGCCTAACTCCATCTAACAACTGGACTAATCAGTGTTGGTATACTTTGTGATGTGAACAGCAAAGTGTATGTTTTGTGTCGCTAAGCTGAAGTTACACCTGTTTTACTGTGTGCAATGGCTAGTTAGCTGTTAGCTACAACACAACGCCAGGTAACTTACCGTAATCAGTGTTGCAGCATCATCAGCTGCTCAACACGATTCTGTCCACGAGTGAGAGCTGTGGATCAACAGCATTGAATGAGTTTAACTGAAACTCTGTTAGTTTAATATAAAGTTATCAGAGTAGCGTAAAATAAAGCCGAGGGCTAGTGTTAGCATAGCGTCTCGAGGAAGGAGGAAGGAAGGAAAGAAAGAAGAAAGGAAACTGTTAACGTATATGAATGAATATTGATTGTGTTTGATGAAAAATGTTTAGTTGTGGAGAAAACCCGCCGTGGTTTGTGTGCAGACTGTGGAAGGCGCTGTGGGTTAGGTACATGTGGAAGTTAGCTACGTCTCTGTGTGCCGCCTCCAGCTCGAGCTGCGTCACAGTCGGCGTCATTTTGCGGCGGGACCCGTTCAAACGGTAAAAACTGAAACGAAACAAAAGTCAGAAGTGCGCATTAATTTATAACCTCTCACAGACTCTGAGTTACTTTACAATATTAACCTTCTGCTTTACTGGAAACACGACATATATGCAGGCATGACAACAGATATGTGTGGCACAGTGAGGAGATAACAACGGGCCTCGCACATAAAATAAACAAACGCCACCTGGTGACAAATCAGTGCCATCAACTGATCATCTCGATTAATCGACTGATTCCAATCGAATTTGGATCAAAACTTAGTTTATGACACAGCCAGGCATCGATTACATACAAATACTGAAGAATGTACATTATATATGTATATATTATACCGTATATCTTTCATTGTTCTTGTCTGTTAATAAAATGTACTAGCCAGAGCAGTTTATTATGTAAATCATATTTAGGATTAAAATGTACTCAGTAAAGTTGTCCTGTCATTCCTGCTGCGGTAAAATAACACAAAATGACAGAATTTGTAATATAGCTAGAGGAGTAAACATGTACATTTTATTAAAAAGTGCCAAATCATAACAGACGTCATATCTAGGCAAGGAAAAACTTCCTTTAACATGAATAAACATGGAGCAGAGCTGAGCACATTGGTATGACCCATTAAATTAAAGAGAGCATAATAAAATATATAGACTTACTTACTAACTATTACTACTACTACTACTACTACTATTATCTTACTTACTATTACTGATCATGTGGGGTGAGGTCCAAACTTTGTTCCTGTAATTATTACAAATAAAGTTATTTTAGTCAAAGGAAAGACAAGATGCTGACACCCCCAATGGAACAAAATCTTATTAGATTCCCAGACATAAAAATACTAGATGAATACTGTGATGCCCTGAGAGTAAAATCATAACAGAGTGAAATGTATTAACTGCAATGTTGACAGGTTGTGCAGCCATGTAATATGTCTATACACTACATAATGTATAGTGCAGAATGCACAGTTGACAGTTCACGCTGTCCATCTCATTGTGTTTGTTCAAAGCACGGACAAGAGAGCCATGCGAAGAAAAACCTGTCCTTCAGCACGTACATACATACTGAGATATGATGGTGCTGATGCACTTCAGATTGATTTTACCAGCAAAGCAGCAGAGACACATTTAACAACAAGCATGACAAGCTTTGAGGGAACTAGAGGTCAGTGCTGATAGGACGTTCTCCAAACTATTATTATCAGTGGAACATGGCTCAGATGGCTGATAGCCACAGAGGGGTTCGCAGCCTCAACCGCAAATATGTGTCAAAGATGAGATGGTCAAAACACAAACACTTCCTGTATCAGTTTCAAATTAAAGCCCCTTATTTCTTAACAAGGCTTTTATTCTGAAAGTGGCACGTGCCATTGCTTTATGGACGTCCCAGTTGCATGTGGTACACATCATCCTAACCTGAGTTTGAGACTACAGTGGACAAAAACAGTTCAGTTCAGTATCATATGCAGAAGTTAAACACAAAGTGTGACCGCTTTTCTTTCACGTCACAGGTTATAAAATCCCAGTGCTTGAAAATCTCGAGCTACTCTGGACCAGTTTGACACAATCGACTTCTCTGATAATGAAGTGAGAAAACTGGGGCTTCCTCTGCTCAGAAGACTGAAAACACTGCTAATGAACAACAACAGGATTTGGTAAGTTACAGCTGCAACACGTTGTCCTGACATGATGTAAAAATACAGTATGATAATTCAAAGAAAGAAATCATGTTGATGATGCATACTCAAGTTAATCACTGATCAATTCAGTGGGGCGGCAGTAGCTCAGTCCATAGAGACTTGGCTTGGGAACCGGAGGGTGCGGTCCAAGTCCAGCATGGACCAAAAATATGGAAGGTGGACTGGTAGCTGGAGAGGTGCCAGTTCACCTCCTGCACTGCCGCGGTGCCCTTGAGCCCCAACACGTTGCTCATCATCTCCACCATTGCATGTCTGTGTTGTACTGCATTGTGTGTGTTCTGGGTTAAATGCATGTAAATAAAACAGAGTGAAAAAGAATTGCCCTGTTGAGGGATTAATAAAGTATCTTCTTCTTCTTCAGTGTTTTATTTTAAGTTAGGTTTAATATTATTTACTGTTAATAGGAGAATGCTGTCAGTACCTTCAGTGTTTATTACAGCTTCACGTTTGGTTAGAAGTCATTGACAGTGACAGTAATTATATGAATTGTCTTAATGAAGAGTTTCCCTGTGTATACTTGGTCCGCTTGTAACCTTTATAAAATGTTTCTCCAGTCGAATAGGTGAGAATCTGGAGCAATCCCTGCCGAGCTTGACAGAACTGATCCTCACAAGCAACAACATTCAGGAGCTGGTGAGTGCAACGGAGCCACCTGAATGTTCATATGTTTATATATTTGGATCGAAAGTGTGAATGCAAGTTTGATGATTTATATTGAAACACCAGAAAAATGATCATCATTGTTCTGGTCATGTGCAGGGTGACTTGGACCCACTGGCCACGGTGAAGACGCTGACCCTCCTCAGGTATGAATCATCAGTCCTCAAAGATAAGTTGGTTGTTGATCTGTCGGGTGCACCACTGAATTCTCATCATGCACGCTTGCAATCACTGAATTTCCAGCTTGTTAAGGAATCCAGTGACAAACAAGAAGCACTACAGGCTCTATGTCATCAACAAACTCCCACAGATCCGCGTGCTCGACTTCCAGAAGGTGAAGCTCAAGGTTAGTGCAACACATCCAGGTATACTGTATTCCATTAATATGAAGTAATGAAAACATGAATAGTATTTCAAGGCCTTGCATGAGGTGTGCGTCATGGATCAAATGTGATGACGATGGAAGCTAAAACAGTGGTATGGATTGCTCTGGGCGGCCTTGCCTCCTCTCAGATGAAAGTTGAGTCTGTGATTAATGAGGCTTTTCACTTTAACTGTGTGATATTGTCATAGGAGCGGCAGGAGGCGGAGAAAATGTTCAAGGGCAACGAGGTGCTCAGCTTGCAAAGGATATTGCCAGGCTAACGAAAGCGTAAGACGAAAGTCCACGTTAGACAGCAGCTCCTCAGAATCACTGGATCCTGGCTGATGGGACGGGCTTAATTAATGACCACCAGTCATGTCGGTGTTCATCCGAACACACAGTGATGGACAGATCAATGTTTGAGCATATCCTACAATCTACATATCCAACAAATTCTTATTGGCCTTAAGTCTGCCGTTTTAAACCTGAAGCCAGAAGCGCTCACCACAGTGTTGCTCAGGACTGCTGTCTGTGGACGATGTATCAGTGTATTTGACTCAAGAAAAGATACTACACATGAGATTGACTACACTGGTTGAGAGGTCAGAGAAGCCCATGTGTGTGCATGTTGTCTAAATGACACGTGTTCCTTTACAGATTCACTCCTGGAGTGGCAGCACAGCTGGAGAAGAAGAAGACGGGGCCGTCCCAGGCTGACGTGGAAGCCATCAAGGTTCGCTTGTTGAAATGATTGTTTTTGGGGTCGAGAGATGAGCTTCAGTGTCCATCCCACCATCCTCCAAAATGTAGAATGAGTGCATGTTCAATCATAAATAGATGGATCGCTAAATCTAGAGTTGTATCATGTGACCAAAGTATGAAACAGGTTGTATGATGGGTGATGATACTTCCGGTCTCTGTTCAAAGTAGTGGTGTGTCGGTCGTGAACATATCTTTCAATTTGAACAAATCTTTTATATGACTCGGGATGAGTAGTCTCTGAGTGATTCATTCATTTTCATGCAGTACGCCCTCGCCACACGGCAGCTGCATGCTTGGTCAGGACAGGAAACTATGCATCCTCAAGTTCACTTGTCACATGACAGGCAGCTCAGCCACGGGGCTGTGATGAGCAGTACACACCGTCTCATTCATACAGATCTGTCTTTTGTTCATTTGTCACATGACAGGCAGCTCAGGTTTTTGGTGTTCAGGCAGCTAACGGGCTTCTTTGAACAGGGATCAGGTTACCATCAAACAACTCCATGAGTACTAATCTGAACTTGTTGGTCACAATTTAGCTTTGATCCACATTCCAATCAAAACAATATAGATAATTAGATTTATTAAATAGCGGTCATTCAACCACTGATGTAATAAAATAACCTGATGGAGATGCAGATGTTGAACAGTGTACTGAATGTAAAGTGAGCCCTGAGGACAGAATTAGTCAGACCGTGTTAGCTGAGGTTCACATGAGTGTGTTTGTCTTTCAGAATGCAATCGCCAACGCTTCATCGCTGGATGAGGTGGAGGGTTGAGAGGGATGCTGCAGGCGGACAGATCCCAGGACGAGATCTCAGACAAGGTCAGTGCTGACCAAATCCTGCTCCAGAAACCGACTAACACTGTGTGAAATGATGGCTTTTTGAGGCTGATGAAGCCTTTTGTTTGGCCAGAATTACTCAGTTGAGGACAAAAATGCACACCAGGACAGCAATATTTCCAGCCAATCACAGTAGTATTTTGTGTCTCCAGTCTCAAGTTGAAGATTTACATCTTCAGTAAGAGCCAATCAGTCAGGAAGCCAGAAGGTGTTCACTAAAAAATAGAGAACATCATCAACACTCCGATTAAATCCTGTTAAAGTTCTTAACTCTTATAAACTCACTGTATTTTGGCACGACGGCTGATAATGAATATTTTCATTTTGAAATCAGGTCCAGCTGGGATGGTGGAGGAGGAGGAGGAGGAGGAAGAAGAGGAAGAGGGAGCACAGATGGAGGCACATACGGAGGAAGGTGCTGGAGATGAGATCAATGAGGGAGATCAGGAGAGAGGGGAGGAGGACGAGGGCGAGGAAGAGGATGATGAAGATATGGATGTGGAGCCACATGTTAACGGCTCCTGAGTACCCCGAAAGCATTTCTGTTGTTTTTGTCTTTTTATTTTCACGTTGTAGATTTCTTGTTTTGGACGTACGGCGGTTTTATGTTGTAAAATGACATCCAATAAAAACTCATTTCTTACATCGCAGTGTGTGAGACGTTTGTTTAAGCAGTCAGCTGACATGCTCAGGTGAATGCAGTCCACCTCTAAATGTTCTGGGTGTTGCCTTTTCACATATTCATACATAAAATCCATATTTATATGCAAGTTATGAGGGGGAATTATCTCTGAACTGAAAACCACAGACGTGCTTAAGAATCTGCTTCATTGGCTAACTGTTTATGCGTACAAGAACATTTCTAGTAGCTGCTGTGGCTCAGGCACAACAGCAGGTCCTCCTGTCATTTGTTCGAACACCAACCTCCCTGGTCCAGTCCAGCAAAGATACTGAACCACAAATTGCTCCCGATGGCTGTGCTGTGTGTACAAGAAGGGTAAAATAACTACACACATAAAGATGACAAAGTATCTGCATACACGTGAACTGTAAACCAAGAGTGCAATGGTGGCAAGAAAATCAAATCTTTGAGTTGACTTCTATTGTTCACAGTACAGCCACCTGTTCATACTTGGGTGACATAATGACCACTGTGTCACCTCCAACTTCTCAACAACCTTCTTAATACATCGAATCGGTACAATCTATAAAATTAGATTATTAAGCAACGAATCCGCCCAAAAAGTCTAAAGTTTTACATATCTGTGAACATCTCTGAAACGGTTTATGATAGAGAGATGTGTTTTTTGCACTGTTTTCCTGGGATTCCGCTGAAGACGGAGATATACGGTTTGTGTCTGTCCGACACTTCCTTGTTGTTCTATGCCACCGCGTAAAAGACCAATCGGAAAATAGATGTTCGGCAGACTGAAAGCGCAGCCAACGAATGGACAAACGTTACTAGGCGGGATAGTTTCTTTTTCAACCAATCAGTGGATGGTATCTATGACGTTTTCTAGCCAATCAAAGGACTCTGGGGTCTTGTGGGGGAGGGTCAACAGAGAGGGAGAGCTGTGTGTGTAGAACAGAGTGCAGGGGTCAGGGAGCACACAGAGCAAAGTGACAGAATAACGTCATAAATACTATTTCTATTGAAGGACAGGTTCCCCTCAACATGCTGGAGGCTCTTTGCTTTGCTAAGTGGCAAGTCTGAGGAAAAAAAGGCAAAAACTTTTGTATTGAAAGGGCATTATTTTATTGTTCTTCACATATTTGGTTGAAAAACTGCATATGTATGTGGGGTAAAGGGATTGAAAAATAATATTTTCATTGAAAAACTCTTCACCAGTACTGTTTGAGGTGTGATTTTGAGTAAAAATGCCAAACACATGGTGTTCTATATACATTAAGTATTGTTTATAAGCTCAAATGTTAAAGAAGTAAAACGAGCTGAAAATGGCTTAGTCCCAAAAATACATCTTTTGTGCACTTTAAAAAGCCTATATATTTGGCAGATGTAAAGCATACATGTGTATGTTTTTGTGTTAGTCCATTTGTTTTGTTTTTGTTTTTAAACAGCTCAGGGATGTTCTAGGAGCAACCTGTTTGTGCACGTTGTGAAGATTTTTGCAGTCATTTCTGTTTTTGAATAAAGGGTTGGAAATTAATGCGTTTGTGTTTTTGGTTTTTATCTGATTCATCGATTAATCAAAAAATAATCGACAGATTAATCGATTATTAAAGTAATCGTCAGTTGCATCCCTACTTAATACCATACAGAATGCAATTTAATATTATTCATGGTGATAGCGGTTAAACTATTTAAGTATCTTGTAAGACCAGTGGTAACACAAGAACTAGACCAGGCATACCAGGTTTAAAGTCATAATCTTGTCTTCTTGTGGTGCTACCAGGCCGGAACGCTGCACTGAAGTTGGCATGTTTTGCAACCCTGTATACAGCAACTGCTATTTGGCTAATGAATGGTTTGATGTATGTGTGATCCATATTTATTGTCCTCACTCATTTTTGCCATTCAGTCACAGCAGCTCTGCACAGGTGAGGTGCAGCTTTTCACAGAAATGTGTCACTGAGATCTCTGAGAGGCTCATGTGCAACTTCTAATTAATCTACTAATTGGAATAAATTAAAGTTCAGTGTGAATTAATTTATTTTCGGTTAAGAAATGCTTGACATGTCACCTGGCACTCTATCACAGGCCTGCCTACTTAAGTTGAGTATTACTGTCCTAGATCACATGATTGTTGTAAAAATGATTGTTTTGTGAAAAGTGTTTTGACCATCAGGGCCACCGTAATCTTTTCCAAACAGTAACTGCAGCCATGCTCCAAACAGAAGTCTGAAAGAAATCAAACATGCAGCTGATTTCCTGTCAAAGATTCACTCCACACCTGAAGACAAAAGCTTTGTCACACATGAGGCACTTCCTGCAGGGACACAGGGCTCCACTTACAACTGCAAGCACACAGGTGAGCTTCAAACAGGCAACTGTACAGCAGTGCTCCCACAAACATGACTCCACCATGTGAAACAACACAACTATTACAATGAAAAAAACAACTTATTTTATCCAAACTGCTGTGATATAGTAATGATTGATTGATCTGACAACGACTGCTTTTAGCACTGAAACACCTTTAATATGAAATTTTATATAAAACATTGTACAGAAAATTCAGCTGAAGACGTAAATCTGACGGACCCTGGTGCACCTAATATAAAACACTCATCTGATTGTAGATCGCTTGTGAGAACCACACGTCTCTAAAAAGTCAACTTTTCATGAGCTCTGAAAAACATTTTCAACTTTATCCAAGAGGGTTTTTTAAATAGTTCACTTATCAAAAGAAATAAACGCTAAATAAAATAAATTCACAATCAACACATCTGAAAAGAAGCTCGTATATTAAGCTGACAGACAAATGTACAGTACAGTATTTGAGTTGTGTTGGAGTAGAAGGATAAAGTCACATGTTGGAAATACTCAAAGCAAGCACGAGTACCTAAAAGTTGTACTTAAGTACAGTGCTTGAGTAAATGAACTTAGGTATATTCCACCACTGAGAACATGACATTAGGATATTAAATAATAAATACTGATAAAAGTGTGAGAACTTCAAATAAAATACAAATAATCCGAGACTGAATGCAAAAGTCGTAACATTTATGGAGATGTGTGATGCATGTTTTAGTATTTCCTGACAGTTCATTGGCTCCTGCAGCCTTCAGTTACTTTGAGTTGTACAAAGTTTGGACTGCAGTGGAGGCAAGCCAGTGATCAAGCAGCGCCCTTAGCCTCATTTACCTCATCTATTACAGTTGGTTGGATCAGGTTGGTGCCACCAGCTGTGATCAAACTAGGAGGAGACTCTCCTCTTCGAGAGAGCACAGACGCACTGTGGACCCAGGCCTGTCAGACCAGAACCTAAACCCAGGATAAATAGGTTCGTGAATGTGGTGTCAAAAGTGTGCAGGTGGATCAGTGTGTCAGAGCAGACTCTGTAGAAGGACAGAGTGCCAGCAGGACAGTCCACATACACTGCTACTCTGTCAGAGCCGGAGGTGGAGGAGGAGGTGATGTATGTCGCTTTGTTATCGTGCCACACAGAGTAACCAATAGTATCGAGCAGACCAGACTCCAGGACTGATCATTCCTTCCAAACAGACAGTCGTATCCGTTTCCTTTCCTGTTGATCCTCTGTAAGTCACCGCTATGTGAGTCTTCCACTCCACTCGACCTCCCAGTAAGAGCGACTGGTCAGACCATCACTACACAACAGCTGAGGCCAGTAGTCAAATCTGTCTGGATGATCAGGATACGACTGATCCTCGTCCACGTGACATCTTCCTGTTGTTGTCCGACAGCGTGATCTTTCTGTTTATTGTGTTTGCGTCGGCGTGAGCTCACGCGAATCTGATGGAGGGAAGAAGACACGACGCAGCTGCAGTTATTCATCCATCACCTGTCCGCTTGATGACAGTTTGAGTAATGTCACAGTTTGAAGATGGTTTATTTTCATGAATCATATTTAAAAAAACACACTTACACTTCCTCAGAGCTGGCCTCAACCACCTGACTCCACCAGGCTCCACCCTGAAACAAGGGGGGGGGTTAGATCAGTCCACATTATTTTAATTCAGTGGAGCCTCTGCTTATTGGCAGATGGCTACAACTTATAATTTTCACCTAATCATGATATATTATCAATATTATATTGACAATCGTCATATACTTCAATTTCCTCTACCAGTCAGTAAATCTAATGCTTCAACCTGAATCAACTGATTCTTTTTCCACTCATGCTTCAAGCTGTAAAAACAACATGTGACATATCAGCTCATAAAGTAGTTGTGTCTACCGTGATATCAACCAGCTGTCTGCTATCACATCCAGCAGATACAGAGCAACATGATCATTCATTTGGAGTCCAATGTTGACTTGCTCTGTTTTGGTCTCAAACAGCTCCTGATGGAAATATCTGTCTCTTACCTAGATGCTAAATGCTCCACAGTGTTCACACAGTCTGGTTGCTGTGTCTGCTGCTGAGCAGATAGTGTACGGGGGGTTTATCAGAGCTTGTTGGATGAAAACAGCTGCTGCTAGAAACACTGGGACTGAGTAAGACAGGAAAACTAGGAGCTAAAAGAGGCTGAAAGGCTCTGTAGAGCAGCAGAGATGGAGATAATTCTCTGTGGGTTGATCACCACCAGACATTACTTTACTATCTTTTTTTATATTTAATTATATGATATTTACTATTATCCATTGTCAATGTGGAAATATTGCTGAGTTTTAAAACAACATGGTTTGGACCTCTTGTGTTTGTGTAATAATGACTAAAAAGTAAAAGGAAGCCTGAAATTGCTACAGCTCTTAAGGAGGAAGTTGGGGTGGAGTGGGGTGGATGGTTGGTTGGTTGGTTGTGCAAAATTTCTGACTTTGACCTGCTGCTTACATCCTATATCCTAGCAACAGTCAACACTGCTTTTTATTATTTGGAATCTAGGTATGAAAATATTATAGTTCAAGTCCGTCTGCAGCCACAGAGCACCGCTTTGTCCCCTATAACTGTGTTGCGGTCCTAAATAAACCTGTTTGAGCTCCAATGCACCATCAGCTGTTAGTTTCTTCATTGAGCGGACATGGCTGACTGTCACCTGCAGCTTCTGTGGTGAGTCCCATAACAAGTCGGCTCTTATCAGCAAAATGATTTGCTGTCAGTGCACAATAACCTCTGGACACCACACACTGATAGTGATGCATTTCAAAATACTCCGAGATATGGTTTGTTATGAGCCATCAAACCATTTTTATGTCTGTATACAAAAATATATAAAAATATATTCCCTTCCTGTTTTCACATATCCTGGCAACATTGTCTGATGAGTCAGTGTTAGCTCTGGTTGTTTAATGTCATTCGATGTGTCAGGGACACATGAACAGGGCTGACAGTGAGACAGAGAAAAGCTTTTCCACTTCTATCACACTGATTGTCTATAGCTGCCACGGCCTCTTCATACCTGAGAGTCTTCAGTTTCCAGCGTGGATCCTCTCGTCCAGCAGACAGGAGCTTCACTCCAGACTCTCCGGGTGATTGTAGCTCAGGTCCAGCTCTCTCAGATGGGATGGGTTGGAGCTTAGAGCTGAGGCCAGGAAGCACATCCATCCTCTGTGATCAGACAGCCTGACAGCCTGCAAACACACCAAACAACAAATAATCTGAAGGTGGGATTCTGCTGTGGAGTTCAGCTCATTGTTGTTATCAGTAACATTCATTAACAACCAAAAAGCAAAACTCCACCAATAAATTCTATTAATTTCTAAGGCTTTTATTGTGAAGCAGCTACAACTTCCTGTAGTCTTTGTCACCATGATATTGGTGACTGTTAAATCCTCTGTGTGTAAACTCAGGTGTACATAAAGGCAGTCAGCTGATGTATAACGCTTATGTCATACTGTGAGGAGAACTAAAAACTGAACCTTCCTCAGGTCAGACATGTATGCATATATGTAAAGGGAAATGTTGATCAGTTGAACAGGTTGATGAATCCCGACCTGAGAGTTTCCAGCGTACAGTGTGGACTCTCCAATCCAGTAGACAGCAGCTTGACTCCTGAATCCTGCAGGTTGTTGTTACTCAGATCCAGTTCTCTCAGACTGGTGGACTGGGAGCTGAGAACTTTGGACAGAGCTTCACAGCTTTTCTCTGAGAGGTTACAGCCACTCAGTCTGAAGATACAGTAAAAATGGAAAATAACAGCAGTAAGGTTTTTTCTTTTTATTGAAAATATAGCAGACTACTACTAAAGTGGGACTCTCTGTACTTACAGAGCTTTGTTGGAGGCTTTGACCACTGGCAGCAGCCTCAGAAGAGCCTCTTCTGAATCGGAGTATTTCTTCAGGTCAAACACGTCCAGATTTTTTTCTGATGACAGTAAGATGAAGACCAGAGCTGACCACTGAGCAGGAGACAGTTTATCTGTGGAGAGACTTCCTGATCTCAGGTACTGCTGGATCTCCTCCACTAGAGAACCATCGTTAAGTTCATTCAGACAGTGGAACAGATTGATGCTTTTCTCTGAGAGAGATTCTCACTGAGCTTTGTCTTGATGTACTGGACTATTTCCTGATTTGTCTGTGAGGCACTGTGAGTTTGTGTCAGCAGGCCTCGTAGGAGAATCTGATTGGCCTGCAGTGAAAGTCCAAGGAGGAAGCGGAGGAACAAGTCCAGGTGTCCGTTTGGACTCTGTAAGGCCTTGTCCACGGCACTCTGATAGAAGTGTGTCAATGCAGATTCATCTCTTTGTGTTTCAGTCTTCTGGAAGGCTGTTTTTGACAGCAGATTGACTGCAGAGTTGATGAATGTTAGATGGACATGAAGAGCAGCCAGAAACTCCTGGACGGTCAGATGGACAAAGCAGAACACTTTCTCCTGGTACAGTCCTCTCCTCCTTTAAAGATCTGCGTGAACACTCCTGAGTACACTGAGGCTTCTTTGATATTGATACCACATTCTGTCAGGTCTGATTCATAGAAGATCAGGTTGTCATTCTGCAGCTGCTCAAAAGCCAGCTTTGCCAGAGACTCGATCATCTTCCTGGTCTTTAGATTCCAGTGTGGATCTGTCTCAGCTCCTCCATCATACCTGACGTTCTTCAGTTTGGACTGAACCACCAAGTAATGGATGTACATCTCAGTCAGGGTCTTGGGTAGCTCTCCTCCCTCGCTGGTTTTCAACACATCCTCCAGAACTGTAGCAGTGATCCAGCAGAAGACTGGGATGTGACACATGATGTGGAGGCTTCGTGATGTCTTGATGTGGGAGATGATTCTGTTGGCCTGATCCTCATCTTTGAATCTCTTCCTGAAGTACTCCTCCTTCTGTGGGTCAGTGAACCCCCTGACCTCCGTCACCATGCCAACACATTCAGGAGGGATCTGATTGGCTGCGGCAGGTCGTGTGGTTATCCATAGGCGAGCAGAGGGAAGCAGTGTCCCCTTGATGAGGTTTGTCAACAGCACATCCACTGAGGTGGACTCTGTAACATCAGTCAGGATCTCAGTGTTGTGGAAGTCCAGAGGAAGTCGACACTCGCCCAGACCGTCAAAGATGAACACAACCTTAAAGTCTTCAAACCTGCAGATTCCTGCTCCTCTGGTTTCACTAAAGAAGTGATTAACAAGTTCCACCAAGCTGAACTTTTCTCTTTCAGCACATTCAGCTCTCTGAAAGTGAATGGAAATGTGAGCTGTATGCCCTGGTTGGCTGTTCCTTCAGCCCAGTCCAGGGTGAACTTCAATCAAGACTGTTTTGCCAATTCCAGCCACTCCCTTTGTCATCACTGTTCTGATTGGTTGAACTCTTCCAGGTGAGGATTTAAAGATGTCTTCATGTCTGATTGCTGTTTCTGGTCTGTCTGGTTTCCTGGATGCTGCTTGATCTGTCTGACCTCATGTTCGTTATTGACCCATCCAGACCCTGCTTCTGTGATGTAGAGCTCGGTGTAGATCTGGTTCAGAGGGGTTGGGTTTCCTGCTTTGGCAACACCCTCAAACACACAGTGGAGCTTCTCCTTCAGCAAAGATTTAAGTTTATGCTGAAAACAATCTTGAACAGGAAATCCTGAATGAACACACAACAAAGAAGTCAGTAAATGTTGCATTTATCCAGCATGTTTAATCTTTAGAGAGCGTCTCTTACTGCTCTGCAGACAGTTGGCCAGCTCCTCCTGCTTCATTCTCCTCAGGAAGTGCAGAGTGATCTTCAGAAATGCCTCTCTGCTGCTCCTCATCTGCTCCTCCTCCTTAACATCCAACACCTCTTCATCCTCCCCCTGACTCTTTAAGCATTCTGAACTCAGGACCTTTTGAATCTTCTTCAGCTCGTTCTTCACAAATGTGACAATGTTCTCCTCAAGCATCTGAAGTATCATGGAAGCAAACATCAGATCCATATTGGACAAACTGACAACCCACTGCTATAAGAAGTGCAGCACTGAGCTTATTGTGAACAGAACAGATGTAAAATACCTGTTGTACATGTACAGACCTTAAATACGGAGTCCAGGTGTGTCTCTTGCTGCTGTGCAGATCCACCATTGGAAACTGCTGGGCTCTCCTGGTGGACTCTGGAGGAATCATGAAGAATTAGTTTGCATTATGTCCACACAGAGACAAACACAAGGTAAAGGTCCATGAAGTGATATTTGGATGTGAACAGTAAAACAATGACTGCCTGTAGTAGTAATGGTCTACTAATCCTGCTAATCCCACTGAGAATCAACAGCTCAGTCTGCTGCTGGTTGTACTGTAGTTGTACTGTGCAACTCCCAAACTGTCCGTGTGTGAGTATGAGGCAACAAGGGAAAGAACCCAAATGTAGATAACCATGCACACAGGAACACTTCAACAAATTATTGAGGAAGTGAAGATACGTGACCTTCCAAGTCTGAACAGAGGGAGCAGATCCACAGCTAAAAAAGTAGCAGGCAATTAAAACATACAGACAGGCAGGTTCAGGTATATGTACAGATACAGGATACCATGGGGACCACATCTTTATCTGGGGATTCAAACATTGTGGGGTACCCTGAAATGGCAAGATGAAACTCAATGAAAGATGGCTGCTGGACGTCATGGTGGCTGCTGAACTGGTCCATTGAAAGCTCATAGAATTCAGGAAATATAGGTTCAAGCGATCTGAACTGGAGACCAATCTACTTAGGGGAGGCTAGGAGACCCATGAGAGCTTCACCTGTAGAATGCTCCTTCTTGGGCAAATTTAGAATTTCTTGCATTCAGATGCAGTGAGAAACTTCAGAAAGCCTGGCTCTAGGAAAAATTCCTAGGTCACTCCAAACCCAAGAAAATGACTGGAGTCCATATCTGGCCAGATTGTACTATAATACTATAATTTATTGGTGAAGTGAAGATGACAGAGGGACAGACATTGTGACATAGGAAATATGACAAAGAACCATTAAGCTGAATAAACAGTTCAAACATGAATCAGAAACATTTTAAGGAGTCATAGCGCTCTGTCAAAACTGTTTGTCAGATGGTTGAACGGTGAAACCAGTGAAATCTAAAACCCCCACACCTTAATGACATCAAATAAGAGGGGTCTGTCACTCTGACATCACCTCACTCAGTGATTGGTCAACACTGTGGAGGTGAGAAAGTAGGCAAGGTTTGAACTTCTTTCTCAGCTCTCTTTCTGTCATGTTTGAGGTGAACACTATTAATGTCTTCCGGGGAGACTTTCTCCATCCTTTCTATGACAGCTTTTCACAACACTTTTTCAGATTTCAGATTGAACAAGACATCATATAAATCTCTTTAGATATAAAAGCTCATTTAATTGTACTGAAAATACAAAGATATTTCTTCAACTGGTCTCTCTTGAAGGACAGACAGCCGCATGCAGGGGAGCTCAGAAATATATGTTCAAGCTTTTAACACAGACAACAACTAACTTCATGTCACAGTTGAAAGTTTTGTTATTTTTACCTTCCATCAGCAGATCGTTTAAAAAGAAGAGGAAACTCCATTGAATTATTACTCCCCATGGACACACAGCTGGGTTCAGCTTGAGGTTGAGAGCTTTAACACACAAAGAACAATAAGTGTGAATAATGACAGTGAACTGATTTGAGTGCTGTGCTCTAACATGGAGCCGTGGGCAGTTAGAGATCCTCATCTCACCTCTGGGCTTAATTTTACACACTGGACTTTTAAAGTTAATGAAATCTTTGAAATTGAGAGCTCAGATAAACTTGTGTGTCTTTTAACACAGACAACTAACTTCATGTCATTGTCATTTCTAAATTCTTACCTTCCATCAGTGTATTGTCTAAAAACAAGCAGAGGGTCCATTGAAGCATTACTCTTCATAGACACACAGCTGGGTCCAAGTCCAGGTGTGTCCGATGCACGTTGCTGCTTCAGTCTTCAACACAACACACACAGAGCAATAAATGAGTGCTGAGCTCCGACAGACAGAGAAGAGTCGTGGACAGTTAGAGATCATGTGATTGCCCTGTTCCTAACCTTTGTCAACACCAGCCCATCCCCTCCCTGGAGACCCCTCATCACAGACTCCCAGTGACCCGGCACTCAAAAATTCTACAGTTCTACCTTTTTTAATCAACTGATTCTGGCTTCTTGGCTTGTGTTTGCATATTGGGTCCACAGCCGTTCATTATAACACAAACACTGTGTCACTCTGGGATCTGGATGATTCTGATGGGTATGATTCACCTTAAGTGGTTCCCTACTTACCTTCCATCAGCAGCTTGTTTAAAAGAAGAGGAAGCTCCATTGAACTATTACTCCCCATGGACACACAGCTGGGTTCAGGTTCGAGTCGAGGAGTGTCTGATGTGTGCTTCCGCTTCAGGCTTCACAACAGCACAACACACACAGAGCAATAAGTTCAATGCAATTCCACCTTTTTTAATCAATTGATTGACTTGTGTGTTTGCATATTGGGTCCACAACCGTTCATTATAACAAAACCACTGTGTCACTCTGAGATCTGGACGATTGTGACGGGCAATTTTCACTACTTTCTGATTTTTCAAACTAAATAAAAAACAATCTGTTAATGGAGAAAATAATTAGCAGATGAATACATAATGATAATAATGATTAGTGATTATGTAAAATATTTCAAATCAGCTCCACCTGGAGCAGCTACAGTAAAATCAGTAATAAGTAAAATACTGCTTGCACATGAATGACATATAACAAATAAAATGTCGTCATTCTTACCTTCCATCAGTGGATCGTCTAAAAACAGCCAGAGGGTCCATTGAAGCATTGCTCTTCATAGACACACAACTGGGTTCAGGTCCAAGTCCAGGAGTGTCTGATGCGCGTTGCTGCTCCAGGCTTCAACACACACAGAGCAATAGGTGTGAATAATGATCTCTGACATTAAGTTGTCCTGACTAAACAAACGAATTAATTGTGATAATCGTTAATCTTTCATGTAAAAATACAAAATATTTCATCATTCCACAATCTCAAATTTGTTGCTTTATAATAATTGTCATTCATTTTGAATGATTTGAGGCTTGGACTGCTGGTCACTGAGCGTGTTTGTCTCTGCCTGTTTGTGTCTGCTGCGTGGCCTCCAGTTTTCCTTTTCACCTGCCTAATCACTGCTATACCTGTGTCCCTGTCCCAATCTGGACAGGACTGTCTGCAAAAGACAAATAACATATATAACAAATAAAATGTAGTGATTTTAAAATTCTTACCTTCCATCAGCAGCTCGTTTAAAAGAAGAGAAACTCCATTGAACTATTACTCCCCATGGACACACAGCTGGGTTCAGGTTCGAGTCGAGGAGTGTCTGATGTGCGCTTGGCTTCAGGCTAATTCTGAAGATTAGGAAATAAATGCAGAAAAGAATGTAGAAAGTTTTAACATCATATTAGATAGCAATCATATAACACATAATGAGAAATCAGTACGTGCTATCAGAGGTGGGTAATAACGAGTTACATTTACTTCATTACATTTACTTAAGTAACTTTTGAATAACTTGTACTTTTAAGAGTATAATTATGAATACAATAATGCAGCATATATAGAACTGTAACTGTAACGGATTGCCTTCACATTCTGCATAACATTCTCTGTGTTTTCCAGATGCATGTACGGTGAATTTGGTCAATATCACTCCTTGCAATAAAGAGTTGCTATCTAATATGACGTTAAAACTTTCTACATTCTTTTCTGCATTTATTTCCTAATCTTCATAAAATCATTGAAACTGAGGTATTGAAATATAACTTTATTTATAGATCAAAGAGGCGTAAAATCACATTGCAAAGCATCTACCCTCATCAATTGTTGACAACTAGCCTACATTATGGAAACATCAGGTTACTTTTTTATCTGTGCCGTTCTTTTTCCGTAGCCTCTTCACTTGGGCTACAGGACTATTGCACAGTAAAAACATTTTCTCGGTGCTGCGCCTGCCAGCTGGCGCGTATATTATATCTACGAGTAGACCTACGCTCACTTCCTCTAAACTGATGCGTTCCGTGGGGGCAGTCGTTTTCGGCAAGCAGTCTCTTGTCTGGCACTACACCGCCATCAGCTGATGCCGACGTCGTATGTGACGTCATCACCTCAGTCACAGCCAGACTGCAAACGGACCATCTGAATGCATTCATGGTTATCTCTGGAGATTTCAACCACACCACTCTCTCTGCTACACTCCCAACCTTTCAACAGTTTGTGACCTGCTCCACCAGAGACAATAAAACCTTGGACTTAATGCATGCTAATGTTAAGGAGGCATACAAAACAGCCTGTGATCACCAGGACAGTTAGGAGGTGGTCACAGGAAGCTGATGAGTCCCTGCAGGGTTGTTTTGAGGCCACAGATTGAGATGTACTGTGTGAGCTGCATTGTGAGGACATCAATGCCATGACTGACTGCATCACAGAGTACATCAACTTCTGTGACGACAGCATCGTACCCACCAGGAGGGTGCGATGGTTTCCAAACAACAAACCCTGGATCACCAGCGACCTGAAGGAGCTGCTGAACAGGAAGAAGAGGGCCTTCAGGACGGGGACTGGGAGCTACTGAGGAGCCTGCAGAGGAGCTGAAACGCAAGCTGAGGGAAGGCAAGGAGGCATATCGGGAGAAGCTGGAGCAAAAGCTCCAGGAAAACAACGTGAGGATGTGTGGTCAGGAATGAGGACCATCACTGGATTCAAGGCGAGGAGTCAGCCTGAGGAAGCCTGGACAGAGCCAACGGAGTGAATGTGTTTTTCAATAGATTCAGTGGATCTACAGGAGCCTCAGTTCACCCCTCCCTTAGCCACACAGACCCCACACCCTCTTCTCTCCCACACCCTCTTATCTCTCCCACCTCTGGTAACCAGACTGATAACCCTGCATATCTCCTGACCCCCACAATGGACCTCAACATTTCCCCATCAAAGCCTTCCCACACATCCGGGATCTCTGAGCCCCTCGTCACCTCCCCCACCCGCCTGACTGTTTCCAGTAGGCAGCTGAAAAGACAACTGGAAAGACTACGCCGGAACAAAGTTGTAGGCCCGGATGGTATTAGCCCCAGAGTCCTGAAGGCCTGCACAGACCAACTATGCGGGGTTCTGCAGCACCTCTTCAACCTGAGTCTGATGCAGGAGAAGGTTCTGGTGCTGTGGAAGACATCCTGCCTTGTTTCAGTACCCAAGAAGTCGCATCCAGCTGTGCTCAATGACTACAGACCAGTTGCCTTGACGTCTCATGTCATGAAAGTCCTGGAGAGACTGGTTTTGGCCCATCTGAGACCTCAGGTGACCACCTCCTAGACCTGCTGCAGTTTAGGTTGTGTGTCTGATCGGATGGTTAGCAACACGGGAGCACTGCAGGGGACTGTACTCTCACCTTTCCTCTTCACACTGTACACCTCAGACTTTCAGCACCACTCTGAGTCTTGTCATCTGCAGAAATTCTCAGATGACTCTGCAGTTGTGGGGTGTATCAGTGATGGGGACTGAGTACAGGGATGTGGTTGATTGCTTTGTGGCGTGGAGTAGGAGCAACCAGATCCAGAGGACTAGGTCTGACCTGAGCACAGTTTCCATCATGGGTGAGGAGGTGGAGGTGGTGCAGGACTACAAGTACTTGGACATGCACCTGGATAACAGACTGGACTGGAGATGCAACGCTGAGGCTGTCTACAGGAAGGGACAGAGCAGACTCTACTTCCTGAGGAAGCTCCGGTCTTTTAATGTGTGCAGCAAGATGTTGCAGATGTTTTACCAGTCTGTTGTTGCGAGTGCAATCTTCTTTGCAGCCATCTGTTGGGGCAGCAGCACCAGAGCCAGCGACACAAAAACTGAACAATCTAATCAAGAAGGCTAGCTCTGTGCTGGGGACTGCTCTGGAGCCCCTGCAGCTGGTTGTGGAAAAAAGGATGCTCCACAAACTGCTCAGTATTATGGACAACAACTCCCATCCACTACATGACCTCCTGCTTAAACAACAGAGCAGTTTCAGTCGGAGACTCCTGCAGCTCCACTGTAAGAAAGACCACTGCAGGAAGTCATTCCTACCAACTGCCTTAACTCTGTATAATGACTCCCACTGTGCAGAGAGAGGAGACTCATTCTGGAACAGTTGAGCTGATGGACATATTTTGCACAAGTATCTTCTTCAGGGATCAATAAAGTACTCTATCTATCTATCTATCTATCTATCTATCTATCTATCTATCTATCTATCTATCTATCTATCTATCTATCTATCTATCTATCTATCTATCTATCTATCTATCTATCTATCTATCTATCTATACACATATACAAACACTGTGTCACTCTGGGATATCTTAAATCAGCTCCACTTGGAGCAGCCACAGTAAAATAAGTACTAAGTAAAATACTGCTTGCACATTAATACATCAGTAATATAATGATATTTAAAAAATAAAATGTAGTCGTTATAAATTCTTACCTTCCATCAGCAGATTGTTTAAAAAGAAGGGGAAGCTCCGCTGAACTATTACTTGTCATGGACACACAGCTGGGTTCGGGTTGAGGGCTTCAACACACACAGCAATAAGGGTGATTAATAACAGTAAAGTGATTTGAGTGCTGTGCTCTGACATGGAGAACAGTCGCGACGGTTAGAGATTGTCATCTCACCTCTGACACCTTGTGTCACGTTCTCCAAACAGAGTGGTTTCTGAGGGAGAGACTCCCTCCTCTGAGTGACTCATGGCAGAGCCCACACGTCCTCACAGACACAAAACCTGCTGGAAAACACACACTCATTATTTGTCACATGACAGAATGATGAGATAACACACAGAGCTCTGACTGGAAGAAACTGCATACTTTACATATTAAGATGTTTACATACAAAACATATGAAGAGTTTATAAAACATGACGCTTTGTTATTGACTAAACTAACGGACTACTTGTCTGCTTAAGTAGAACTGAAACAATTTGACATTTGACAGACTATTTATTGTAATAATTGTTCGATCTTCATGTAAAAATACCAAATATTTCATGAGTCTGGCTTCTTAAAGGTGATGATTTGTTGCTTTAAAAGGTTTAAAGAGGTTTGTATTGTTGGTCAGACAGAACAAACATTGTGTAACTTTGACTTGCAGTGGAGTGTGTGAACAGAGCGCTATGAGAACGTATAGTTTGTGTTTATTTCCTTCACTGCTCATGAAGCTGATAAGAGATTACTGCGCTGCCTTATGGAACTAAAAAAAGTGAATGTAACGCTGTGTCATGTGGTAGCCAAAGATGAATAATAGTTTCCTTTTGAATCACTGATGGCCTGAATGCAGGCATGTCCAAACTTTTATAAGGAGGGCCTGATTTGACAATGTGAAGATGTCCAGGGGCCAATACTGACATTTTAAAAATGAAAAATCAACAATCAAAGTTACATACATTTCATTTTTTTTAAATGGCAATGTAACCAAATCTAAGCCAATCAGGCGTGAACATCTGGAGTCAGATAACAAAGAACACATTGTATGGAATACGTTAAACTTGCATGAAGTTGATACAAATCTGAACCTCATGTTCATCCTAAACATGACTTATTATGTAATGCAAAGTCTGTTAACATTTAAGTTTAAAACATATCACTCTTGCTCTTCTCTTTCACATTAAGAAAGTAACATTTTGTGTCACATCTACATATATATAACACCAGCAGTTATATCCTTAGAGGTTAACCTTTAGCGCCTTCAAATGCAAGCAAAAAAAGTTAAATCAATCCTAGCAGGCCATAAATAATATATTATAAAATGAACCTTTGGACCGCATGAAATCTGATGGCTGTGATTGACCCCCGGGCCGGACATTGGACATGCCTGCCTGACTACATCCTGACTGACCTGTCTTCATCTCTAAAAGAACTCATTCATCTTTCACTGAAAACAAGAAACTGTACAAATACATAAAAATGAGTTAACTGATGATTTCTGAGTGATTGTTGTGAATGCTCTGACTAATAAATGTAAATAAATAATGCCTTGTTTGTGATGACAGGTTAGTTTAGTAGCTGGTGGTCCTGTGTGCACTGTGACACTGTGGATTCATGCTGCACCTTCACAGGTGACTATTTCCGTGGTTATGACGTAACAACGAGCTTTGTTATCCCGAAATAACGGAATTAAATAGCATAGCAGTTCACGGCTCACGGTTCACGGTGTGGCCAGAGGCGGTTAATAAAATATCTTTGGTGAGGTTAACCTTTCGAAAAGTTTCTTCTTCGTGGTTTTCGTGGTCTGAAAGACGTTATCGTGCCAGAGTTGCTCGCGCCGCACGGAAATAAGCAGACCGCGCGCGCATATCGGAGCTCACGACCACAAAACGCAGTTAAACATGGCTTCATCTCAGTAACGTCAGTAGTTGTAATCTGTTACTCCTCTAACTAACTCTTTCTGCCCTCTACAAGAACTTCATTAACACGATAAACAGTCATTCAAGAGTCAAAGAATCAGAGCCAAACCTTTATGGAGAAGAAGCAGCGACACGACGAGCGGTTAAGTGAAAGCAAATTGTCCACAAGAAACGAAATGGACTCAAGATTACAACATACTATGGAAACCTGTGAAAACGTCAT
>CM071618.1:21164648-21196395 GCA_036365135.1 Miichthys miiuy
GAGACCAAAATTCTGAATTTTGTTATGGAGGCAAAATACATGTCGATTATTTTGATTATGATTTGTCATTTAGTTTGAATTTCATAATATAATCTAAATTTACTGAAGCTCAAATCAGAGTACAAACAAGGTGAGCAGTCCATGGACCAACTTACAGTACTTCTTCTCATCGTGTTCTCTTTTATGCCATTCACATCCTCCTCTCCTATTGTGCAGTTCAGCTATGATCTCCCTCCCCACTCCCACCTTGATCTCACCCTTTTATACACCATTACTTCTCCTTTCAGCCATTCTCTGTTTTTAATGGTGTCAACCTGACCTTCTTCTGGGGAGATTTCCTCTACATGATACAATGCTGTGTGCATTCCTCATCCTCAGCCTTACATGCTCCAATAAGCAGATCACACTCTCCATTTCCTGACACTTTTGTTTATGATTGTTCTGCCAAAAAGAACATTTATTGTATGAGTATGTACTTGTACATTGATTGTTATATTGATTATACATATTGTATATTGTTCTGGTTTAGTATTTTCTGTTTTATGCTGAAAGAGTCTTTCCTCAGGTGACTTACTTTACTAAATACTCTTGTATTTAGTCCATGCGTTTACGCACAGGTCATCTTGTCGGTCCTGCGTTATTCTGTCTGAGGGCTTCTCTGCACGTTCCTGCTCATTGTGTGTCTCAGTTCTGGATTTTTTATTGTTGGACTTCTGCTGATGGAATTTATCTTGGATTGTTGGATTAAGTTCGTTTCTACCTGGACTCCTCAGCCTTTGTTCATGCTACCTTCCAGTGTGCATTTGGGCTTAGTTTTTTAACTAAACCACAACAGAATCTATGAGATCAAGACTGGATATGTGAAGATGAGTTGCTCTGTAAACTTAACTCAAGTCTTTATCTTTATTGTAATAAGGTCTTTAATACTTTATTAATACACCACTAGAGAGTTTCTCAAAAACTCTCCCCACTAGCACACATCTGAACTATTGTTACACATACACCCTCACTGCTATTTCCTTTTTAGCTGTATGTATCAAGTTAACATATGACTTTCCTTCATGCCAGAAAAATGCATCCATCCCTTCACTCATTAACCATTCTTATACTTATCCTTGGGTGTTGTAGAGGGGGCTGGAGTCGAGCTGACATTGTGTGAGAGGTGGAGTACACCTGAACAGGTTACCAATCAACCACGGGGCTGACACAAAGAGACGGATAATCATTCACACATCCACACCTATGAGTTATCAACCTAAGCTGAATGTTGGACTGAGGACACCTGGAGGAAACCCACGCAGCCTCAGGGAGAACATGCAAACTCCACACTGAAAAGGTCTCAGCCAGTCAGCAGGTTCTGAATAATGCAATATGTTTAAAAATAATTGGCAGACTGATTAGGTGAATGGTTCCATCCTCAACAGACTGTCAGCATGTGAATTAGTGAACATACTGAAAGCACATTTTCTTATCAAAGTCAAGCTTTGCCTGTCCTGTCTTTGGACTGAGACTCTTGACATGTGCTGCTTGTTTCAGTCATCTGATCACACAGTGTCATGTACTTATTTCCTGGTCTTCACTGTCTAATTTACATTCAGCAGCAGACAAAGTACAGAAGAGGCTTCAATTCTTGGATCAACAGCATTATAAGTTACCAAAGGTCAGGCCTTATTGACCGAACAATACAGATTTTCAATAATAATTAAATCCATCACATTTTTTTGAGTCAAGTAAATTGTACGTACGGTCACTTTAATATTCTATCAATTTGTTCTGGTTTCTGACTGTTGACCCCCATTTTGTTTGATCCATTTTCTGTTTTGTTTCTTCTGTTTGCTATCACCAGCCATAGTAAACACAGTCAGTAGTCTTTGTTCTGATTGGAAATTGGTATTTCTGTGATTTGTTGCCCCCAGTTTCAGAGTATAATCCCACTGTGGTAAATATGGACAGCTGTACATGTGAATTTGTTCTGATTTCATTACTTATGAAGCAAGTCAACAACTTTGCTAACAGCCAAACATCAAGCAAGTGCAACAACACAAGACATAGCAGCCAGCTAATATTACTTATGTGACCCTCCCACCACTCGGCTTGTGATGTGTAGAGCACTATATGTACCTTTAATACTCAGAATACTTCTCAAAATGGTGGAAGATACATCTCAAAATAAATACTGTCTAGGGTAACATATGATTCACACTCTCTCTATTGACTGATGAGAGGCTATAGGGATAACTTTGGTTTTATAAACCCAATATAATGTAGAAATATTAATTAGCTCATGCAACTGCACATATGATAATAAAGCAGCCCAAACACAATGTATCAGTTTAACTTTGTATTATTAATGAAATAAAGAAATTGCACATATATTCAAATGTAATGAGCCCAGACATGAAAAGGAAAATATAACACAAACACAAAAAAGACCCGAGTACTATATAGATTATTTTCTATTAACCCGAGTGCACCTTTGTTTAGTTTCGTTTTGTTTATGCAAGCTTGCAATTAAGTTTTGTTGGCGAGCTTAACGCTGAAGCTCATGACGAAACAGATCAGCTGTACCAGTACCTCCGTGCGTGGAAATCCCTCATGCGCCCACCTGGACCCATCTCAACCCGCAGCAGCACAGCACCCTAGAAACACACCGCCACTGACAGCAGATCATCCCCAGCCACAGGAAACTACACTGCGATCTCTCACAGGTAAGGAAATAAAAACCCAGAGGACATCAATCGTTAAAGTAAATAATTATTATGCTCTTTAGTACAGAAAAAGTCTTAGCTCATCTTAATAATAATAAATACACATTAACTGTTGATTACAAAATCCATATCTTGAACAATATTTAAATGTTAAACCTTATAGAATTAAACTTTCAGTAACTCATAATTCAAATCATCAACCGGACAGAAGTTATATATCTCATCAATAATAACCCACAATTAAAGAAAACAAATAACTGATGTGAATCAGGTTATTACACTTACTAGTCCACTAGCAGTCTGCCCAGCTCGGCGTCTGTGTTTCAACCTTTATTTCACCAAGCTCTCACCAACCACTAAAAGTCAAGTGACAGACAGTCATCCACCACAACCGGTTGAGTTAAAGATAGAGAGTGGAGAGAGAGAGAGAGAGAGAGAGAGAGAGAGAAAGGTTTGAGTAGAGTTTTCAGTAAAGGGAGATGCGACTACATCTTCAACCAATACCTTCCCTGACTAGGCATAACCCTGAGAGAGAGAGAAGGTTTGAGTAAAGTTTTCATGGGGTTCTTTTTTTTTACTGGCCTTAACAGATAGCCAGGTTTAAAGTTTCGGCTTTAATAACTAGAGTAGAACAGTAAAGAAAAAGTCTTTGCTATTTAGTCAATTTAGCTTTAAGCTGCCATACACCTTCACTGAGGGCCCTCAGCAAAACAAGCGCAGACGTCCCTTCTTGGTCAAGCAGTCAGCGAGCTGTTCCTTAGTTGTTGACCACATGATCTACTGAATAGTCCCAGAGTTGATGAGTTCCTTGATAATGTTGATCTCGAGTCGGAGTCTTTTCTCAGTGACTGATTTGGTGGATTTGACAGCATCAAAAAGAGAGTAGTTGTCTGTGACACACACAATAGGCAAATTTTTGCATGTACAGTCACCTGTGGTGATCTCTGAGTGGAGTGCATTTAAGAAGACTGCACTATCGATGCCATCTCCAAGTGCCAAAGTCTCTCCAGCTAAAGTGCCTCGAACAACTCTCCTGATCCTCTTTGACTGCCAGCATATAGGCGAGAATCTTCCAACCTCTCCCATAAGCCTGATAAGGTGCCCACCTTGAGTGCCTCCATCTGGAAGATTTCCCATTGATGAATCACTGAACACCACCAGCTTTAGGGAGCTGTCTTTTCCCAAGTACTGAAACCTCAAAGTCACCTCCTCTGAGTCTGAACAGTGGCATGCTTTGTACAGGACGCCAGGATGGATATGTCACACATTATGTCGGGTCTGCTCTGCCTCACCACCCACAATATTTGGCCAATCTTTGACTTAAGCATATCATGTTCAGTGTCTGTTAAGGGGGCCTCTCGCTGTGTGGCTCTGGTGGGGTCCACAGGAATGGGTTGGAGATTTTTTTATGTACATCCATTGTTGCACCTGTATTTCATCCTCCACAGAGAGAACCTCCATTCCAATGTAGCGGAAGCTGTTGTGTTCTTCACATCCAGTTTGAAAAGCAGCTTTCAAGTGAGGGATGACTGTCATGGAGAACGTTTCTGAACCTCCCCAGCTAAAGTCATCCACATGACAAGCAAGGACTCCCATCACATTGCAGGAGTCATCCAACCAGTAGAACACTGCTGGGTCAACTTTTGACACAGTACCTCCCGACTGCTGCATAATGTCCTTCACCCTGTTATACCAGTACAGAGAAGCGTCCGCCAGGCCATAAAAACACTTCTTCAACTTCCACACAGTTCCTTTGCTCAGAGCTTCTCGGGGAGGCCGAATGTAGACATTTCTGGTTAACTCTTTACCTTGCAAAAAGACTGCTTTAATGTCCATGGAGTTCAGCTGCCATTTCTTTTGCCATTTAACAGCCATGATCATTTTTAGAGACTCTGGGGCACATGTAGGCTTTTGAGTCAGTGTTCATTTCCTCAAAACCGCTTGCAACTAGTCTGGTTTTGAGTACAACACCATCTGATGTCTCCTTGTTGTGCCAGCAATTTCCTCAGCCTCTGTGTACTGTAAATTGTATCAGTTTTTGTATGTTCCAGTGGCCTTTCCTGCCCGGCTGAGGATTTTTCCGGTGTGTGCTTGGCCACTTCCACTGTCTGTGTATGTAACTACTTGTCCAGTTTTCAGCTTAAGTCCTTCACGAGTAGCATTTGAGTGTGTTGATGTGTGATGGGGCTCATTGTTATCCTCAGCATCTTCATCATTTGAGGGTGCCTCTTCCTCACTTTCATTTTCAGTGTTATTTTCATAGAGTCCAGTTTCTGGTAATGTGGCATTTTCAGTTTCCATCAACTGATTATCTCTTTCTCTCAGCATGCCTTGCGAGCCATCAACCTTTCGAAGTCTGGATTGATGTACACGAACATAAGTGCCCCTGTGGCAAACAAATATCACCACACCATCTTGGCCAATGACCACACCTGGACCTTTCCCCTCTGTAGAATCCACCCGTTTGTAGTAACCTTGTCCCCCATTTCATATTGGTCATCAGTGGGTCGCAGTTGTTTACGAAGGGCTCTTCGGATCCTCTCAGAGTATTCTGCTTCTGTGAATGCTCTTCTTGTAGCATGTAGTGCTGAGATGTGCTGGGCCATCCAAGTAGCCACACTAGTCCCTTCTAGAGCTGGCGGCTTGTCAGTAAGAACTGACGGTAGATTTGGGTTCTGCCCGAACACTAGCTGGTAGGGACTGTAGCCATGCACATTATGCATAGAGTTTTTTGCCATCAGGGCCAGTCTAGGGCTGTCTTCCAATCACATCCATTGTCTCTCTTTACTTTCAACAGGATTTCAGTGAGGGTTTGATTATGCCTTTCTAAGAGACCATTGCTCCATGGACTATATGCTGCAGTCGTTTTTGCTTCAATGTTAAAATTTTCAGCCATGTCCCTCAATTCCTTGTTGTTGAATTCACCCCCATTGTCAGCGAACAGTCTGCATGAAGGACCGTGAACACTTATCCAGCAGTGAATAAATTGCTTCACTATCTCCTTGGGTTTTTTAGTGGTAATAATGCTCCCTGCACTGAATCTTGTGAAGTGGTCAATGGCATGCAGATACCACACTCCTGGCTCTAGCTCATGTAAGTCCATAGCCACAGTTTCATTGTAGGTTGAGGCCATGGGTAAGAGCTCATAACAGGAGTCCTGCTCATGAAGCTCATGAGCGTCATTACTACTTATGAGCTAAAGGAATAGATGGGTCAATAGAGCTGTGGCTCTCTGTTAGCCTGGCTACAGTGCTGAAGAGAAACCTGGGATTGTTCTTATTTTCCTCTGTTAATGAAGAGTACATAGGCTGTTCTGGCAATTACGGAGAGCCTTCCTGTATGTTAGATTAAGACAAGACAGAAATATCTGTAACCTACACAATAAAACACTGGGTAAAAGGGGCAGGGGTGAGAGAGGAGTGAAACAGATTCAGTTAAGATTATCCTGCCGGACTAAACGAGATTCTTCCAGTTTAGTGGCACCCCACTTGCATTCAGATTTACGTGCTCTTGCTTTAATTTGCAAGTCCGCTGGCTATACCATGGTGCTAACCTCCTTTGTTTAATTCTTTTTCAGAGGTGCAATAGAGTTGAGAGTTGCTCAATGAGCCTGTAGTACTATCAACAAGATGATCTATTTCTGAGGGGCTAAAGGAAGCAGGCAAATCCTCTGCTACATTGACACATGGCACTGAATTTAACACAGGAATCACTTCCCTAAATTTGGATAGATAGATAGATAGATAGATAGATAGATAGATAGATAGATAGATAGATAGATAGATAGATAGATAGATAGATAGATAGCTTAACAAGAGAACACAGTAACACAGAACACTATATACACAGGCATGTGGTAAAAATGGTGACACAGTATAGAATCAAATAAACTGTAATGAGGAAGAACATATGGTTCTACCTCTGAAAAAATATACATAAGAAAAATATACATATGTGCAATAACTTGTGCAAATGTGCAACCCTTATTATGTCCATCAGCTCAACTGCTCAACTTTGAGGAGTCATTGTACAAAGATATAATATTTGGTAGGAATGACTTCCTGTAGCGGTCTTTTGGGGCTGCAAGAGTCTCCGAATGAAACTGCTCTGTTGTTTAAGCAGGGGGTCATGTAGTGGATGAGAGTTGTTGTCCATAATACTGAGCAGTTTGTGGAGCATCCTTTTTTCCACAACCAGCTGCAGGGGCTCCAGAGCAGTCCCCAGCACACAGCCAGCCTTCTTGATCAGATTGTTCAGTTTTTTTATGTCACTGGCTCTGATGCTGCTGCCCCAACAGATGGCTGCAAAGAAGATTGCACTCGCACTAACAGACTGGTGGAACATCTGCAACATCTTGCTGCACACATTAAAAGACCGGAGCTTCCTCAGGAAGTAGAGTCTGCTCTGTCCCTTCCTGTAGACAGCCTCAGTGTTGCATCTCCAGTCCAGTTTGTTATCCAGGTGCATGCCAAGTACTTGTAGTCCTGCACCACCTCCTCAACCAGGATGGAAACTGTGCTCAGGTCAGACCTAGTCCTCCTGAAGTCCACAATCATCTCCCTCGTTTTGGCCACATTCAAGACGAGGTGGTTGCTCCTACTCCACACCACAAAGCGATCAACCAGATCCCTGTCTCCACCCCATCACTGATACACCCCACAACTGTAAAGTCATCTGAGAATTTCTGCAGATGACAGGACTCCGAGTGGTGCTGAAAGTCTGAGGTGTACAGTGTGAAGAGGAAAAGTGAGAGTACAGTCCCCTGCAGTGCTCCCGTGTTGCTAACCACCCGATCAGACACACAACCCTTCAGACTCACAAACTGTGGTCTGTCCATCAGGTAGTCAATTACCCAGGAGATTGTGGAGGTAACCACCTGCATCACCTGGAGCTTCTCGTTCAGCAGTGTAGGCTGGATCATGTTGAAGGCACTGGAGAAATCAAAGAACATGATGCTCACAGTGTTGCCAGCTCTATCCAGGTGAGAGAGGGCCCGTTGAAGCAGGTAGATGATCGCGTCCTCAACACCAACCAAGGGGCGGTAGGCAAACTGCAGCGGGTCTAGGGGGGTGGTCACCTGAGGTCTCAGATGGGTCAAAACCAGTCTCTCCAGGACTTTCATGACATGAGACAACAAGGCAACTGGTCTGTAGTCATTGAGCACAGCTGGATGCGACTTCCTGGGTACCGGAACAAGGCAGGATGTCTTCCACAGCACCGGAACCTTCTCCTGCATCAGACTAAGGTTGAATAGGTGCTGTAGAACCCTGCATAGCTGGTCCGTGCAGGCCTTCAGGACTCTGAGGCTGATACCATCTGGGCCTGCAGCTTTGTTCTGGCATAGTTTCTCCAGCTGTCTTTTCACCTGGCTGCTGGAAACAGTAAGGCGGGTGGGGTAGGTGACGAGGGGTTCAAAGATCATGGATGTGTGGGAAGATGTTGATGATGGGGAAAAGTTGAGGTCCATTGTGGGGGTCGGGAGATATGGGGTCAGTCTGGGTGACAGAGGTGTGGGGGGGAAGAGGGTGTGGGGTCTGTGTGGCTAAGGGAGGGGTGAACTGAGGCTCCTGTAGGTCCACTGAATCTGTTGAAAAACACATTCAGTTCATTGGCTCTGTCCAGGCTTCCCTCAGGCTGACTCCCCCTCGCCTTGAATCCAGTGATGGTCCTCATTCCTGACCACACATCCCTCACGTTGTTTTCCTGGAGCTTTTGCTCCAGCTTCTCCCGATATGCCTCCTTGCCTTCCCTTCCCTCAGCTTGCGTTTCAGCTCCCTCTGGACGCTCCTCAGTAGCTCCCGGTCCCCGTCATGAAGGCTCTCTTCTTCCTGTTCAGCAGCTCCTTCAGGTCGCTGGTGATCCAGGGCTTGTTGTTTGGAAAGCATTGCACCCTCCTGGTGGGTACAATGCTGTCAACACAGAAGTTCCTTCATGGTAATATTTCCGGGATTACACCACCTGTTGTTCGCAAGCACTGCGATCCCTCCTCCCTTCTTCTTACCCACTAGTCCACTTCATCACCAAACATTCCTTCTCCACTGTAGAATATCTGATCTCTCTGTCCAGAAGCTTCTGACTCAGAAACACAACTGGCCTCATCTCTCCACCCACTTCCTGCAAAAGGACATCTCCAAGGCCCACTCCAGAGGCATCCGTTTGAAGAGTGAATGGCTTGTCAAAATCAGGGGTTTGCAGAACTGAATGGGTGCAGATTGGGTCTTTGAGCTCCCTGAAAGCTCTGTCACATTCCTCGGACCAGTGTACTTTATTGGGTGCTGTGATTTTTGTGCGGTTATTTAGTACATCTGAGCGCTCTGCAAAGTGAGGAATAAACTTCCTGTACCACCCCACCAGGCCCAGAAAACTCTTCACCTTCTTCTTTGTGGTAGGGACAGGAAAAGACTGAATGGCCTCCCAACTTCTCTTGCTTCTCTTACCAAAACCAATCACATATCTGAGATATTGAACTTCTCTCTGGGCCACAGCACATTTCTGTGTATTGATAGTCAGCCCTACATCTATGATACATTGCAGGACTTGTTGCAGATGTGACATGTGTTCTTCCCAGGACTGACTGAAAATGACCACATCATCCAAGTAGGCAGCTGAAAACTCGGATGCATCTCTCAACACCTGATTCATTAGTCTCTGGAAAGTTGCCAGTGCCCCCTGTAGGCCAAATGGCATCACTTTAAATACCAAACGGAGTCTTAAAGGCTGTCAACTCTTGAGTTTCTGGTGCCATTGCCACCTGCCAATAGCCTTTACTCAGGTCCAGGGTGGTAATGTATTTTGCTCTCCCAACTCTCTCCACCAGGTCATCAATCCCGGGCATGGGATATGAATCAAATAGAGACACAGCATTCAGGTATCTAAAGTCAATGCAAAATCTCAGTGAGCCATCTTTTTTGGGTACCAAAACAACAGGACTGCACCATTCACTGCTGGATACCTCAATTATGCCCAACTCCAACATCAACTTAATTTCTTTCTTTAACACAGGCACCAACCACTCAGGTAGCCTATAACTCTTCTGACGCACTGGAGCATCTTTCTTGAGCCAGATCTTGTGCTGGACAAGGGTGGTGAACCCTGGCGTATCTCTGAAGAGCTCTGGGTCCAGAAGAGGTATCACCTCCTCCTGCTGGGAGACTGACAAATGAGACACATCAACTGGGCTAGATTACACTCAGTCACTTCCTCATCCTGGACTGCACGAACAAACAACTAATGTACTGGCTCTTGGCGCACCTGGTATTCCTTCAATAAGTTTATGTCTGATGTTTTTTGGCTCTCTCTGGCATATAAAGTTCATATGTGACCTTACCAATCCGTGACTTAATTAGGTCCATGCCATTTAGTCAGCAGCTTGCTGTCAGATGTAGGAAGCAACAACAACATCTTTTGGCCTGGTTCAAAAACCCTCTCTCTAGATTTTCGATCATACCACTTCTTTTGGTTCTGTTGAGCCGTCCTCATGCTCTCCTGGGCCAGAGCTGTCAATTCCTTCAACCTCTCTCTCATTTTAATTACATATTCCACAACATTCTCTTCTTTTGATAACAGACTTTCCCAGTAGTCTTTCAAGAGGTCAAGTGGCCCTCTCACCTGACATCTATACAGAAGCTCGAATGGTGAGAAGCCTGTCGAACTCTGTGGCACCTCCCGATAGGCAAAAAGCAAATATGGCAGCCATTGGTCCCAATCACCTCCTGTATGGGAAACAAACTTGCGCAGCATGTTTTTTAATGTCTGATTATATCTTTCCACAAGCCCGTCTGTTTGAGGATGATAGGGGGTGGTCTTAATTCCCTTCATTCCTAATAGCTGGTAAACCTGTTGTAGCAACTTGGACATGAAATTTGTTCCACAATCTGTCAAAACCTCTCTCAGTATCCCTACCCTAGAGAACAGTTGTAACAGACAATTGGCAACATTCCTGGCTTTCACTGACTTCAGGGGGAATGCTTCTGGATAACGTGTGGCATAGTCACATATAACTAGAATGTATCTATTTCCAGAGGAGCTCCTCTCTAATGGTCCTACTACACCCATACCTATTCTTTCAAACGGTGTCTCAATAATTGGTAATGGCTGTAGCTGGGCTCGTGCCACCTTCCTCCCTGATGTCAACTGACACGTCTCACAAGAACTACAAAACTGGGAAACCTGGCTGTACATACCTGGCCACACAACTGACTGGCAAGGTAGGAGGCTTGAGACCGGAGTTGTGTTGACCAACCAGGTGTTTATTCACCGACATTTAAATAGACATACAAACTCGATCATGGTCACAACTGTGGACGGGCACACAGTGGAGCAGCAGGAGCAGCAGCCACAACATGCAACAACCGTGTGATGGCACTGGCAGCCTTAAATACCCCTCTGCTGCTACCAATCAAGACCCTAGGGGATTCTGCCCCTCCCATTACACACCTACATCACAAACAATAGACAAAACCTTAAAATACATTTACCCTCTACTATAACAACAACTTATCTTATCTATCTATCAACTTATCTTCTACCGTTTCTAAACATTATCACAACATCTATTAAAACCCTCCCATGAACTGATTTAGGTGCACTCCCCCCTACGATGGCAGCCGCCAGGTCCGCCGGGCGGTCGCAGCGCACCCAGTCCGAGGTGTCAGCACAGAGAGAAACCGAGTCGATCGAGGACCGCCCTTTTGATTTCTCTGTACTGGCCGCGAGAGGGGGCAGGCAGGCCAAGCGCCACAGTTTGCGTGTCCCCTGACAATAGGGGAAGCAGCCGCACGGCCCACTCCGCCCCCGGCCAGCCGCACTCCACCGCTGTCGCCTCAAACTGTCGCTGCCCCTGCCCGATTCACCATCACCTCCAGCAGCTGGGTCTGCCTCTCTGCCTGGAGTGCCGCCAGCTGTTGTCTGTTGAGCACAGCTTGGTCGCGGTTCATCGCAGCAAACTCCGCCAGCATTTGTGCTAGCGTGGTCACTGGTTGCTGTGGCTCCATCATCTCGTCTCTTTATCCTGCTGAAGTACGTTAGGTGCCAATGTGGCATTACCTGATGCCACTGTGGGTTCTTTCAGCACAGATTTACTCAGAGCTATGAAGTTTCAGTTCTTTTATTGCAGACCACAACACATCCACACGTCATTCGGTGTCGTTCGCAGGCACCCTCTCGGTCTCACGCTGCCGACTCCTTGTGTGTCTGTCTCTGTGTCTCCTCTCTCCCAGGTCCAGGTCCAGCACGCTACTGTGTTAAAAGGTGAGAGTGATTAGACAACAGGATGCAGGTGTGCTAATCACCTCCTGACACTGCTCTCCTGAGCACTCTCCACACCTCTCCCCTGCAGCTGATGCACCATGCCCAATGAAGCCTGGTTGCTCAATCAAGCCACCTGTGATGGCACACACCTGTCAATTACCTGTCACCTGTTAATTCTACATAACTTTGAGCTTTAATATAGTTTGAACAGATGAGTTCATAATGTTTAAACTATAGACGGGCATGTACTAGCTACAGATGTAACAACATGCAACAAGTCTCATGTCATGTGACACACAGATACTTCAGTGTAGTCAGAACAGATGACATATGACAACCTTTAAGAAGCAGTAATGTAAAGACAAGTTAATGTAGAGTTAGTGTGAAGAGACATGAATGGGAGAGAGGGTACTTTTTACTTTTCAGATAATAGACTTAACTTTGTTGATTTGTCCAACAAAAGCAATTCTCAATAATACAAATGAATATAATGGAAAATTGATAAAAGGGAAGAAGATGAAGTGGAGGAGGACAGCGGAATATACAAAGAGCAAGGATGATACAGAAAATAATATTGTGAGGTTAGGTTAGAGCTAACACTGAAATAACTGACCTTGTGCATGACGAAGATTGAGAGGAGATACTTTCTGGTGCATTCATGATGTGAGTCTGCTTCAAAGATGTTATATGGTGTAAAAATGGATTTATTCATATTACTAATGCTGGCATTTCCCCTGACTGTTGCTTTCTGCCATGTTGGACTTGTGTCAACAACCCGTTCAGTGATGTTAAAACGAGTGTTTTCCATCCGCTGTCAGAGTTGAGGCACTGAAGGGAAAGCCTTGAAGCCAGGTGCTCACCATGTGGCCTCTCCGACAGTCTGTATGTCACATAGTGGCAAAGGCAGGGAACCTGTTTAAACTGAGTGCCAGCTGCAGGTTTTACTCTCTCTGATGATCAAACACCAGTAGGTAGTGTGACAGAGGCTGTGGGAATTTGCTATGGATGACTCACGCGGCTGTTTTTCCAGCTAAACTTTTGCTTTTGAATACAGTCTCTCTGTGTTTGGCCATGTATGTTTGTCTGTCGAGGTCTTGAAGGAGAGCAGGGGTGAAAGTAAAACCAGACCAAAGAAAACTGAGATAAGGTGCTGGGGTATTCCCTTTTGCTCAAAGGGTTGGTTCAAATGTTTCTTAATATAAAATTGGCAGAACCAGTGTTTTTATTGTTTGGAAGTTTGCAAGGTTAAGAGAAACGACATGTCATCATGAATCCATTGCTCCTTTATTGCGTTTCTGGCTATATGGCGTAGGTAAAATGTAAAACTAAAGGCAATATAACTTTCTAATAACCTTCTAAACTATTGGGCAATCCTGTCCTGTACCCCTCTCTAATATACGTAGCATATCAGTATGTATATTTTTTCTGTGATTTTAACCTGAATGTCATTGTCAAAACTTCAGCTAGTAAAAAGATTTTTTGTTTGTTTTTAAAGTTTTTCTGTAGGCCGTAGTGTTTTGTATGATTGGTTGTCAAAATCTTCTTTGTGCACTCTCTGAAATAAACATACACCAACGTTGTTCAACATGATGCCATAACACTTGAACATATTGTGCCATTGGATATTCCAGCTTCAGATAATTTGACAAACAAACATGATGATGGTCAGTGAAACTGGTCCAAAACTGGAATTCAAACAGCACATCCATTCACTTTCTAAATCCCCTGGCTGACTCAGATTTAGGCATACCAAAGATGACTGCTTACCCATCTCGATGATTCACCTCCTACTGCCGCTCATCCACATTACCCTTCTGTTCCCAAGGACCGATGCAAGCTTAGAGTGTCCATTATGGTGTCTTTGGGGACACAGCTCTGTCGAAGCCATGAACATTTGATGGGGACATTAGCGAAGGCAACACGTCATTACATGACCATTTACACATAATCACCCACTTAAGAAGACCCCATAGGACAGAACTGCATAGCATGGGCCATTTACACAACCGATGTGTGTCTGTGAGGATACTGATGTGTGTGTGTGTGTGTGTGTGTGTGTGTGTGTGCGTGGTGCATGTTTGCGCATATGCTCTGGCCTAATAGTCCATCTGACATATGCCTTATGGTGATGTTCAGAAATAACCATCAAAATGACCCATGTGCCTTCTCTTTCATGGCATCACACTCAAGCTCTGTTCAATCTTTCTGTCGCATGCCTGCCTCACACACACACACACACACACACATGCTCTCTCTCTCTCTCATTGGGAATTACTATCCCAGGTAGAGAGATTGAGATGCTCTCTCTCATTTATGATTCCTCATCTCTTCCCTCTCAGGTCCTTTGGCTATCACGCCTCTCCATATGCACGCTTACCATGTTTACCAGTGAAGGGGAGGAGTGCAGTCAGTGAACGCCGCCCTGAGATGATTCACTCTGCCTCACTTCAGATTTCACAGCCCACAATTTAGTCCAAGGAGAAAAACAAAACAAAACAAAAATAACAGGAAAGTTTCCCTGGATGCATTTTATTAAAAATATGTTTTGTTTGAGGCATCATGGCGGTAATATCTGCAGGCATGCACACTTGTCACCTTTAGGTGAAATTCAGTGTTTTGAATCTAAAACAGGTCATAGAGTGGCAGCAGGTCCGGTTCTGATGCTAAAACAATCTGTTGACATGATGTGACCTACTGTGTGGAAAAAGCTGACACAAACAGAGGCAGGTATGGTAATGTTTGCTAGCTAATTTCCAACTGGTTACATGAGTTGTCTATCTTAGTCCATGGACCAGAGCTGGAAGTCTCAGGTATCAGGATCATCTGAGGTGGCAAAGATCAGTGGTCCTACTTTGTTCTTTAGAGAAGCTAAATATATTTTATAAGCCGTAATAGAAAAAGTACAGATGACTTTTTTGTTGCTAGTTTTTTCCATGAACTCGTATCAACACGTCAAAGACGCATCAACATACAACAGTAAACGATGGAACAGATAAATGAACAAGGCAGCCACAAAGTAATGTTAGTGTTAGGATTTGATTTAATCATTTTTTGACTGTTCTCATAGATTGGTCAATATTGCATTTAGGGTGATGACACTGATCCTAGATCAGTAATTAAATGCAACTTTTGCTTTGACTTTATTCTACTGCATTCACATAAAATATGAGAAAAATGTCAAACTAATTTTACTAAAATCTTCAGTAAAGTTTTTGCAGAGTTATTATGTTTACAAACAAGGTTACAATATAAACATTTATAAAATGAGCCACATTACTTTGTATGTAATTTAAGAGATCAGAAAAAACTTTGTATATAATTAAACATGTAGTTATTTTCCATAAATAAAGATTTATTTTTTGTAATGTAAATATATTTCCAACCAGCTCCATTAAAGCAGCACTAACAGTGAAATGCTGTTCACACGTCGTATCTCGTTTGTTAAATCTGAACACAAACAGAAATGTAAAGATGGATTGAAGGCTTTACAGTTACATGATGGAACGACTGGATTTCATGTTCAACATCAGTTTATCCATCTGTGCAGGGCCTCTGCTGATTGGCTGGCAACCTGACATTAACAGAAAGAGTCCAGGATGTCAGAGCACCAAGCTGTTGTTTTCCAAGAAATAGTTGCAGCACAGAACTCTCTAATAGGTATCCTCTGTGTGCTCTCTGTGGTTGCCATGGTTGTTAACAAAGTAAGCGTGTTGAACAAAGTTCAGCCATCAACTCAGACGGCAGTGGCAAAAAGCAGCCGCAGCCCATTCTACATTGTCACATTACATGTGAAGTGAACAGGCAAATAACGGGCTGAATCTGACCAGAATTCACATTTTAACTGATTAAAAAACTTTTTTTCACAAATCTATTACTCTCTCTCTCTCTCCATTACTTAGAAATCCCAATAAATTTGATGTTGTAACATCTAATAATCTGACAATAAAGCAAAAGTCTCTATCTAGAACCAGTGTTTGCTTTGTCTGCTTTGGGCTACTGTAGAAACATGATTTTAGATACATTTAACATAATAAATGATACACTAAGACTGAATGATTGATAGTATTGCAGAAAAATCCTTGCAGTGTCACAGTGGGCAGGATAATGAGGACTGAGCTGTTTAAAGATGCTGCTGAACACTCCAACACCGGAGTCTGTGAGTTGTTTTTCTGAGTAATCTTTTACTTTCAGCTACGGGATGAGAAGAGCAGGACAGGACCACCCCGAGGTCCTGAGGCTGAGGGAGTTCCAAATCTGTGGGTCATTTAAAATAATAACAGGAGGAGGCGGCGTCATGTGGGAGTGTGGGGATGTGAGGGAGAATCAGTGATTTGGTCCCTCAAATCAATAATTCATACACTCAAATGACCTAATTTGTGTGCATAATAAAAGAAAGCCAAAAAGTAAATGGTGCTGTCAAATTGCTTGGCAAACATGGTTTTAATTGCATTCAGCGTTTCTCACTAAAATCCGAACATCTCTTTTGTTTTAAATGCGCACACTGGTTGGAAGTTTTCTTCTTCTTCTCTTTGGTTGGAGTATTTCTACACTTTTCAGAGCATCAGCTCCACCCAATGTCTCTTATGTCTGTTATGAATGATGTAGTTTGGTCGCCTGTTCTGTCCCCACAATGGTGACACAACTACTCTATGGTCATTAGACTACAAACATGGAAATATGTTTACCCTGAGTGGTCTGACATTGTTATCTGACTGTAGAGGACTTCTACATTATGTACCTATCTGTTGTGTCGATGATACAGCCCTATCCTCTGACCTTGGTTGACATATTAATGTTGCTTTCCTAAACACAAACATACAGCTGCTCTGTGTCTCAAAGAAAAGTCAGTGTCTCTATAACAATGTAAGTTTTGACACTGTCCCTTCAGTAACCTCATGATGTTCAGTATGCTTGACCCTGTGTTACCATATGAGGCATGCTAGAATAGAAAATTCTCCCACAAAGTACTGCTCAGTCTTTTGGTCAAGTGCTCTTGGAAAAAAGACTTCAAATTTCAGAGAACAGAGGAGCCAGATTATTTATATTAATGTGTGTGAGATGCATGTGTGAATATCTTGGCTATCTGTGGAGGCTCAACTAAAATCTAGTTTTCTATTATTCATGCAAACTGTTCTGTTCTATTTCTGTTTTTTCATTGTAATATAACACAGCAGGTGAGTACTGCTCATCTGGTAACAAATTTCATGATGAGAACTGTTCTTCATGGAGATTCTTCTGCTCCCCAGCAACATCACACAAACATACGGCAGATTTGAAAGCCACAAAAATGTATTAATGTCTCATACAATGTTTTTATTGTTTTGAATCCATTCTATTTATTTCTATTTTTTGATGCCATGTATTGGTGAATTTATCAGTAAATGATTTATCCACTTTGTAAGTGAAGATCTGAAGGTTTGCTGTGCCTTACTGAAAATGAAACAATTGCCTGGGAAGTAATCCTGTTAAATATAAATATATATTTATAATATATAAATATATCTGTTTTAGCGAGAGAGATATGAAGACAAATGCCAAATGTATAGCAGCATCTGGTTATTTTAGCTTAGCTCTGTCCAAAGGTCAAAAATAAATCTAGCAACACCTCAAAGCTCACTAATTAACATGTCTGTTTGTTCATCCAGCACAGAATCATAAAATCAACTATTTGTTATTTCAGGGTGAGTCGTGATAAAACTATTTCTTGGTGAAGAGCGATTTATCCCTCTGCAGTACGTCTGTGCAGCATCTTTGGCTACAGTATGTGTTGTAGATCTCTGTGCAGGTGCCAACTGGGCAACCTTACTGCGATGACAAGACTGCACACACTGTGCCCTGCTCTCCAACAAACAGTCCCAGCATAATAGCCATTAAGCATGTTTACCAAAATGTTACTAACTATTCTTCTAATTATGTGGCCGAGAGCAGCAGTTGTGACAAAGAAAGAGTTTGCAGTGGGATTGTTTCATTGAGCCTTTCTTCACAAGCAGCTACATGCTGTATGGTCCGTTACTATGCTGTTGTGTGTGAACACACAAGTTCACACACACAAACACATATTGGCATTTTAGGGAAATACTGTTATTTGCTCTCTTGAGAATTAGATGTTTACTCTCATGTTGACCAGCTACAGGCTGCAGCCACAAAGATTGGAACTAACCTGGCTCCGTTACCATTTGTGTCCAACATTCCCCAGAAACATACTCAGTGTTACAAAATATATCAAGTAGAAAACTATATAGTGTGTTAGAAAATATTTTAGAATGTGTTTTCCCCAAAAAATCTCCAAAGCAGAAGTAACCTATCAAGATATACATGTATGGAAGAATGGAAAGTCCCCAAAACGTCCAAAGCTGGAATGAAAAACTCAAGACCACCTAGTGTAAAGAAACAGGACCAGACAAAACATTTTTAGAACCAGCCCACAGCATCTAAGAAGGTGGATCATAGTTGGAGCATAACCAATCCTTTCTTCGAGTTGGAGAATCCACCTACAAGGACAGCTCATTTCAGCTAGAAAATAATACACACTTTATGAGACTCCAGTAGCTATTCACCTTTTCTTTGAGGTCTCGATTTATCAGGCCCAGAACTGGACTCCTGACATCTAACATTAACCATGTGGTTTCATTCTTCATACTTCAGTTGCCATGCACACATGCTGTTAAAGTAATCAACTGAAAGTTAACGTTGTTCACATTTGTGCAGATTTTGTTCAGTATGAACGTTCTGAGGACAATAAATACAATACAAAACAACCTGAAGGCCCAGTGTGTAGGATTTAGGGCTTCTAGCAGTAAAGATGCAGGGTGCAACCAACTGAATACCCTTCCCCTCACTGTCCCCTTCCAAGTGTGTCCAAGTGTGTTGGGTTGTGGAAACATGGCAGTTCAACATGGTGGACTTAGTGGAAGAGGCATCTGTAGATATAAAGAGCTCAGTCTAAGGACATCACAACTCTTATTTTCAGGTGATAGTTATAAATATTATAATTAATTTCTGCCACATTCTATGAATACAACTGACACACTTAACTCTCAGTTAAGTGTGTTCACAGTTTCCTCAAGTGATGTCACTTGAGTCAGTGTTGGTTGGGTCTAAAGTTTAAAAGTTAGAAAGAAGTGAGCACATCTATGTAGCTGCTCCTCATCTTTGCTGCAGGCCAGAGGCTACAGGCTACATTATGCTACATTACTAGCACAACACACGGACCAAACTATCTCAGGGTTGCACTGTGGGAAATGTAGGAGCCAGGTTTTGACAAGGAGGCAATAAAAAATGACAATATCTCTGATTCTGTTGCACTGAGTTGTTCCTTTTTAACTATTTTCTCTTACTTTTGTATATCTGTTCTCCTGAACTCTTTTACCATCTTCAGCATCGACGTCCCTCAATGAAGCAGTCTGCTCAAAGACATTGCTCTGCTACACTTCAGCACAGAAAGAAAGAACACATGTAGAAAACTTTCATCTTTATGCACCAAGTCCATTAAAAACACGTCAGTCAAATCAGACAGATAACCTCGTGACATGCAGCGTGATGCCCGGCTGTGTGTGTGTGTGTGTCCACTGCCTGAAAATAAACTTGTCAGTCAACAAGATTACAAAGACCTCTGTAATATTGTGTCAGAGGGCCACAGGGTTCTGAATGTGTGTGTGTCATGTCATGAGGTAGGCAGGGGATACAGCGATGGTGGGTGATGCTCCCGTAATGTTTCTGTGGATATTCTCTGCTGTTATTGGCGTTAGCTTCAGAGTGACCCTGCTATATTATTGCCTGACTCCCAGGCTGGAAAAAAAAAAACTCCTTCTTTCACTCTTTCCTCACTCGCTCTCATCATCAGTTTCAGTTTCCTCCTGTCTCAGTCTTTTCCCGTCCCTTTCTTTGCCTGCTTTATCTTGTGTATTTCTGTGCTTCTGTTAAAACGACCATGAGATTGGCCCGAGTGGTTCCCGAGGAGTGACGGTAAGAATGTTTGAGAAATGAGGTTGACGGACAAAGGGAAGCTGCAGGGGTCCGTTTTAACACGCCGGCCAGCTCTGCTATTTGGACCGGGGAGCTTTGAAGGAGGACAGGGGCAACACAGAGAATAGGCAGGAGAAGGCAATAAACACTTTGTGAAATTGATGTGGAAGTAGGAAATTTAGGAAGCGCTGCGAGGGCAAACAGCATTGTATAATGTATTTGCTGACTTTCCCATGTATTGCTCAGCTTGCCAAGGATGATAAAATGAAATGCTTTGTGTTCCTTCCTGCTATTGATTTTTTTTTTTCCATTTGGCCATAAGCCGCCCAGTTTGGTATGTAACAGCTGCTTTTTTTTTTTTTTTTTTTTTGGTTTACCTGTTTGTTGGAGATAAGTTCTTCTGTTTGATGAGGCACATGAGTGTTTTGCAGGAAATGAGATGTAGTCCATTGAAGGATGCTGGTAAATATGGTCCCTGTTCCTGTCTCTCTAATTACAGGCCAGGTACAGAGGAGTGTCAGTCAGAGAGGCAGATGGTTCAGGGGTTGTACCTCTCACTGACAAGCTCTTTTCCATCTCTTCATCCTTTTCCGTCTCCCTCTGAAGCCATGTGTCATAAAATGACTGCAGTGTCAGAACGTGATTGATTGCTGATGTACAATATCAAACTGGATGATTTTCACTCTGAAATTGTTTCATCAATTTCTTCCAAACAAAATGTTATGATGTGCAGATTTTCATGGTTCCTACAAAGGAAGCACAGTTGCCGATTCTGTAAAAATAAAATTCACAAAACATAGAAGAAATGTGCAAACTTCAACAGTTGATTTGATTCATCGTTGCATTCTGAATTTATCATCAACATTAAGCTTCATTTGGTCTCCCACAACTGTCATGGCAGTGTAGTTTGATGAGAAGCAGGCTGGAATACCTGGAGTGAGTGTCCGTAGTGTTTGTGTGCCTTCACACAGCATGTGTCGGGCTTCTTTCTTTCTTTAAAGCTGCACAAATCAATATTTTTGACCCACAGATAAGAATTATCAACAACTCTGCCATGAATGAATGCAGCTTCAAAATTATAACCCTTTTCATGATATCAAACCACTTTCTGATGCTGTTTAATGTTTTTCTCTCTCTGCATTCAAGTATTCATATTCTTTCATTGTCTCTCTATAGTAGTTTTTGTGGTTACTGGTGGTAAAGTCCCCATGAAACAGGTAGTAGAGTTCTGTTTACATCCTCATTTTTACATGTTTGTGTGCGATAAACCGTCACTGCTATGCAGGTAGCGCTATTAACTCGTGTCAGTGCCTACTTTCTAGAGAACACAACCAGTCCAAACACATCCACTGAAATCAGTGGTGTCCAGCCTGGAATCCTGGAGCTGAATCAGTTTGGTTAGCTACACAACCGATTGAGCTAATGGCAGTTAGCGGTTTGCTACTTAGCAATCTTTCCATCAGGGAAGTCTGTAAATCACCTGAAATGTCTGTAAAGTTGAGCCTGTTAGTCTCAGAGACTGTGTTCAAACCCAGTCCAGTATGGCTGCTAACGACAGATTCAGTTAGCAGCAGTTAATTAGCGGTTAGCTGGAAGGACATCAGAGGGAAAAGCAGCAAATATCTTCTGTATAAAATCTGATCCAGTCTGAATAAAGTTCTAAAGTTGTGTTTTTCTACAGTAATCAGTGATGCCCGGACACAGATGCATAGATCAATTTTGACTTCATGGGGACTTATTTCATTTCGTTACTGTGTTTTTCCACCTCTGGTGCGTTATTAATTTGGTCAGTTTTGTCTTTGTTGATCTCACTTAGTTCTGTTTCTTTGCCCTCTTTAAAATCCCAGTTAAGTTTATATTGCTTTAATTTTTTCATCTTTTGGGTAAATAAAATCCCAAAACATGTCCAGTGTCTTGCTGGCTGATCCCTAATCTGGCCTAAAGAATGAATGAGCAGTCATATGAGGCAGATCTGATGAAATGTCACAAGCAAATCAACTTTTTGATTTTGGTACAAAATTAACGTAACACTGCTTGAACCCGCTGACATCATCATGGCCATGTGGGGGGGCCACTGGGATTTGTCCACCACTTGATGTGCTCATGGCATGACCGTTTTATTCTCAATAGGTAATTTGTTCTGTTCACAAAATGGTTTCACACTTGCCTTCACTTTCACACAGTATGGTGTCACACAATATCTCAATCAGATTTAGCCACAGAGTGAAGTGTCACATCAGAAATACATGTTTGATTTACACATGAAGACCACACGTGGAGATGGTGGGTGGGCTCGGGGGCTTTCTAGCATTTGTCATTCTGACACTTCTTACATGAGCAGAGGACAGAACGCCGTGTGAGCACAGGCTGTTTTGAAGTTATGACCTGTTGCCAGTTAACAAGAAGTTTTTATACTGTATGAGCATGTGTGCAGGAGTTAATTAAAAGTACCTTTCAGTTGTCATGGCATCATAAACACGGAGTCAGGAGACGACTGGAGTGTAATTTCTTTTATTACTGTCTTATCTGAGCTCGCTATGTGGCCTCACTTAACCTCACGGCGGAGCCATGATGATTACATCATACACACTCTCAATAAATGCACTAAAGTCAGGAGGCAACATTTTTATCACTGCTCTGCTAATTGCTTTGTATGAGCAAAGAACTATTAGATATTCATTTTTTTCACTTACAGTGTCAGAATGAGAAGAGGGCAGAACAGGCCGCTTCTGAAAAAAATCAAGTAATTATTGCGATTTGTCTTTTTAATGCAGGATCTTTAGGGGAAACAGTTTTATTGTCAGTGCTGCAACACATTTTTTTCTGATGGTAATTAAAGTGACTGTAAAACAGAGCACAGGGCTCAGAGAGCTGTATGACTCTGAATCTGTGGAGGTTTGGTGTCCTTAGAGATTGTTCATACAAACATGAAATGCTAATTAGCTCAAACATGGAAGTCTATGTCGATAATTAGGGCAATGGGAGGAATGCCAATTAGTGGACCAGTGAAGTGACAAAGAGCCGTGGTGACACGGGCTGCTCGGCTGCTCGCATGCCACATCATGGACCTGCATTTAACCTCTGCACAGAAAACACCACCGAGCATTGTTTCATAGCTTTAAGTTTGAACTGTTACATCAGTGAAAACCATTATTGAAGTAAGCTTAATGAGGCAGTTATGTTTCATTAAATAATGCAACACCATACAATGTAAAAGTAGAGCTATAACAGGAACAGGATTTGTAGCATGTGTTTTATGCTGGATGAACCGTGATTGTGAGAATCCACCTGGAAAATATGTCAAGTCAGTGTGTGGAAATAACATGTAGAATATGAAACTGATATTTTGTGTAGGTCATCCTATTCAGTATTACAAATCATATTGCATCATTACATCACAAGTCCTCTATTTAAACTCTTTTTAATGCACAAACTAAAGCAGACTTACCTTTCACTGTGCTACATGATTCAATGTGACGCATAAACTTGACTGATTGATGGAGAACATTTATGTGAGTCATCAGTCTGAGATACAAACACAAATTTAACCAAATGTACATTTCAATTAAACAGGACATGTTTTTCAGATGAACGATCAAAAACTGAGAGGTTTTTTTCAGATCGTCAGTTTCAATAAATTACTGGACCTGACTCAGCAGCACGCGGTCAGGATTGTTCAAAATAACCCTGAGGATAATTATACTTAATCAAAAAAGCTGTCAACCCCAACAGACCCCAAAAAAAAGAGAGAGAACACTGGTGGCACGATGCTCCATCAATTAACACAAAGCTCCAGTCAAAAAGAACAATGCACGACATTTACCTGCATCTCTGCTGTGATGATGATGATGATGATGTACCACATGATCAGATTGCCGTCTGGGTATTAAATGTACGGACATCATGGTCTCAGTTTTTTGACCCGTGAAGACTAGGTATGCTCACTGTGGCACAGAGAAACAAGATAATAGGAGGAATAACCTGAAACCCCACCAGGCATGTCTCTGTCATGTCGCGGCTGCGATGCTGTTTTGGTCCGTCCTCCACACAACTTCAAACCCATCTGGAGTGTTTCAGAGGCGTTTAGCCTGCCAGACTTTGTTTACTTGCTCAGATTTGGTCATTTTCCTGGTTTATGTTCTTCTATATATGCTCCTACATGTGAAAATATGCTACGTAGTTCATTTGTTTCGCTATTGTCTGTTTTTACAACCGGCAGTTTGGACGGATGGATGCGCCCGCTGGATTTTGGGGTAAGGTTTTAATACACGCAATAATTTCTTACAATACTAAAGAGAAAAATATGGAATATTACCAGACATATTCTTTAAAAAGCCCTCTATATTTTGTATATAATGTTACCTACCTACAAAAAGTGAGAAATATCTGCTGCAGTATAATATAATATACTATAAGTTAATAATAATAAACTATAATATATAATATACTTTAAGTTAAAATAAATGTAAATAGCAATCATACCATACCTTCTGTCAATCAACAAAACCCATTATCTGTCTTTTCTGCTTGTCTCACAGCAATGAAACTCGTACATTTTGTCTATTTAAAAGCAGTGGACACGCACTCATGCACACACACACACACACACTTCATATCCTCATCTGCTTGAACACAAATAGCATTCAGAGTCACAGACGTGTCCCAGCGCCCTTTACTCATCAATACCTCACCTTGTCTCCGTCTGTGTGAATGCCTTTAACAAGCCGACTGCACCGCCTCTGCTCAGGCGGAATAACAGGATGCAGAACAAACAGCTTTCCAGCAATTACTACATCTGATATATAATTTCACCCTCCTCTTGGTTTACAAGCTGTAGAAAAACAGTCATAATTCTGCATTTGGATGGGGGTTATTAACCGCTGGCCACAGGTGCTTTGAGGCTGACACTCCTCGAGCACAGGAGGTAATGAGAGGTAACACCTGCCATATATAATAGGTGTGTGGATGTGTGTGTGTGTGTGTGTGTGTCTGTGTGTGTGAGCATGCATTCACACGCTGACAGCTCAATGTAATTTGGACAATATAATTAGCAGGGCTGGACAGCTGCTGAATAACCTGACTATTTATGCTTTTAATAGGGGCTTTAGGGTATTGTGTGCATGTTTGTCCTGGTTTGATTTTAAAATCAAGGATGCAGTGAAAAGTTCTCTACCCATTTCAGGACCCGGTCAGACTAAAACTATATATTTAACTAAACTAGCCTATATGAACTTATGAACCTGTTAGCACCAAGCTAGCTAGTTTGCTAACTGAAGTTTACTTCTCAGAAAGAAAAAAAAAAGTTGAATAAACATGCACACATACAAGAAAAAACATTTAGAGATTTCTGTTCAATCACTTGTCATCCGTTTGCAGGTCCTGACAGCTTACGTTATGCATTGCAGATAAAAGAACAAAACATGTCTGTGCAGCATCCTGTGGGTACATGATCGAAAATACATCAGCGTGACGGGACAAAATTAGACACCATGGTGGATCTCCACATCTCCATAGTGTTCTCTAAATTAAAAATCTTACTTTTATTGAAGTCTTCACTGAGGAGAGATAGAAAATAAAAAACAGAGCTTTTTTTTAAACTGTGACCTTCTGCTGCAGTTTGTTCCCAGAACTCATGTGAAGTGTTAAGTGAGGCTGTTGATATTTTAAGTCACAGGCATGTTTAAGATCGACAGCCAAAATGTTTTAAGCCCAACTTCTTGTGGTGTGTGGACACTGGGGAGAAGGAATGAGGGGGACATTTGGAATACAAAGTGTTGTACACCCCACCACCCCCATGAAAGGTGTCCCTTCACTGAAAGGCAGCTGGTTTTGAACAGCAGCTTTTGGCAGGCTTCAGGGGGCAGCCCTGTCAATAGTGTGAGCTTGAGGTGTGTTGTGCACGAACACACATATGCCACTGTTGCCACCACACCAGCAGTCATGTATGCTGGCATCTCAACTCCCCTCTCTTTTGATAAATATATAAAGAGCCAGAGAGTGGCGTCAAAGGCAACTGGCCACATTGATTTGTGCCCACGCCAGGATATCCTCAGTGGAATAAACCGACAGAGGAGGCTGTCATTTAAAGCAACATGAACCTTGTCACTCATCCACAGAGACCAGCTTGCTAGCTCTGCTTCTCCACAGGATGCAGGATTTTATATGCAGCACATAAATACACATGCACATGGTCATCGCGTTCATTTTAAAGGAGCACTCCACTGATGTAGAATTGTACTTGTATAAGAGACAAACAGACAAAATCAAGAATATGGAATAGGAAAAGATATTTTGACTTTTTGTCCCTATGAGTCAAGCTCCATCCACCCTGGTTTCCTACATTTCCCACAGTGCAACTCATCTTTCATTAGACCCTCCCCACCTAAATCTATCAACTGCTAAGCCCCCAGGTCATGACAATGAGTAACTGAGAAAACCTGCTGATGAAGGCAGTGAGATGAGATTTCCAGAAAAAGCAAGTATGTGGTGGTATTTTTCAACCTGGATCCAATTTTCCCGTGTTTTTGTGTGACTAATGGGGATAACAATTTTTGAAATTGGTCCAGTATTGAGCGAGCGCCGTGAAACAGGCTGCAGTGTATAATCCTTTGGGGCAATTACGCACCGTCAATGTGCGTCTACTAAAAGTGCTCATTTTTGCCACTGACAGGCGTCAGAGTAAGATAGAGTTAAGTCAAGATCTTCTGTTTAACCAGAAATAGCTGTTACATCACTCTGTTCAAGCTCCTTTTGAAAAAACATTTGAAGCAGCCACTCAGAGTATAGTTTAAGTCTCACTAATGGATAATTCAGCCTCTTCCACACTGATTTTGACAATTTTGAAAAAAAGCTGTTTCTTGTAGATCCCCAAATGCATTGGAATTTCATCACACACTGCTGTGATAGATTTAGAGTGCAGTTAGTTTGATATTTTCTATTTTATCAGGCTTGATTTATTGAATTGCTCAACATTTTGGGAAATACTCTACTTGCAGTCTTTCCAAGAGAAGGATGTGGTTAGCTTAGCTGAACAAACCTGGCAACCTTGCTGTGACAACCAGACTTTGAGAATGTGCACATTCACTTACACAGTTTGCTATGGATTAAACAAATACGATATAACATGTTAATTAGTGAACTTTAGAGGTTTTGGAATGCATAGATTTTTTACAGAGCCTGTCTTTGTGCTTAGATAAAGTAATCCATGTCCTGAATCTGTACTAAACACACAAAAATCTGAGTTAAAGCAATATTGTTTAACTTTTCTACCATAAAATAATGAAATTTAAAATAATTTTGATTCTACTTCTACTTCTACTGTATACACTTGTTTGTTACTATGTTAATATGTTACTTTGTGCTCTAGGTGACTATTTCACTGATTTTGGTGAAACTGGATCATATTTTAAGGAGACTGCTGCTGTGAACTGTAGCTGCTGTTAGCTAATGTTAGCTCATTTGCTAGTCCGGGGTTGCCCAGACTATGAGCTCAGAGCACCGGAGGAGTGTTAGTGTTTATAGCACAGGCGCCTTGGATCTCAAGGAGGACGAGGTTTTCAGGCCTAAGGTGCAGAGGAATGCTGAGGGAGGCCAGAATCAGAAGTGAGCAGGCAACGTAGCGAACTTAGCATTTTGTATGGACAGAATGACAGAGGCAAAGACATCGAAGGAGACCCAGAAGAAGCAAAGAGGAGAAAAGGTGAGAGTGAGCGAGCGAGAAGCCGCCAGGCAGAGTAAATGTGGGACTGACTTTTAGTGGTTGGCGAGAGCTTGGAGAAATAAAAGGCTGAAAGACAGACAGATTAGCAATTTCTACACAATGTTGCGTTAAATCAAGCTTCTCATTCCACACAATGTTGAATGATTCTTTTATAAGGCCAGAGGACACTATGCACTGGAACCTCTGCAGCTTTCACTATTAGCACAACCTATTATTGATTCTAACAGCAGCAGGTTAAGAAAGTGTGTTGTACTAACATCTCTAAAATAATACATCATACAAACTGCATCTTAATATCAGAGACTGGATGAGAGAAGTAAAAAGAAGTCAAAAGTATCATTTATATCCTCATATGTCTTCATATGAATATGCTGATGATTCAGATTATAGCTGGTTGTTAATAACCTAAATGGACAACGTGCTCCTGATTCGTCTTATATATCATACATGAGCAGATATATACAATGTGATGATGTGGTGTCTACAATCCGAGCGCAGTGAAGAATGAGCTTTGATCTAACTTCAGCCGTACACTATTACTGGCTTAACTGACGACGCGCCACCATTGACAAGAGACAAAGCACACATTTAGCTGGCCCATTTAGCCGCCCACTGAGGCTCTCAGCTGCTCCCACGCCGCTGATCAGTCGCTGTCACTGCATGCATCAGAGATGAGCCTCCATAGCAGCGGGGCTATTTGAAATCAATGGGGTCATAACTGTGGCGTAAATAGTTAGAAAATTGGGCTGCTCGCTAGAGGCCAGAGGAGCATGTGGCCTACATCAATAGCTACTACCCGAAGTGGAAGAAGCAGCGCTCTCCAAGCTCGGGCTCCAAATTGAATTCCATGGATAGATAGATGGGAAAATGAAAACATTGATAAACCTCAATGAGCTGCATGAAAGCTTCGAATATGTGATTTTTTTTTCTACAATCAGCAGCATGCATGGGGCATATTTTGATGCTAGGACATTGGATTCTGTGTACTGTACACTGTGTTCTATTTGATAATATGAGAGCCGCCAAATTGGCAGCTGGAAGATGATGGATCGTTGTTGTTATGAATGGCAGCGGTAATGCTGTGTGCCTGGGGAGCAGTCGGACAATGTGGAAACTCTAAACACTACAAAAGGCTACTAGAACAGCAGGACTGATAACAATTGGTTATATACAATCACCTCTTTACATGCAATTTGAAAATAGAAGAATGGTTGTTGAATTATTTATTTTTAAAAGAGGCTTACAGTAGAAAAAATGTTCTGATATTTTTCTTTTTTCTCCTCTGAATGTTTTATTCATCACTTTTCATTCCACAGCTACAGTCATGGCTGCTTTGATAAAATGAGTCAAGCTATGCACGTTGTTTGAAATGGAGGTGAAGAGGTTGTCAAACTACAGTATCCTTACTGCATGTGGATCTCTTTGGTCTGAGCCATATTTAGATGTGTATGTTTGGAAAAATGACCACTATTCTCATGCATGTATGAAAATCACTGAATTTATTGTTTGTTTGTGTTTTCCATCAGTGTTGGACACTTCAGGTTGTGAGCATGAGCAAAAACAGTTTTGGTCGCTAATTTCCCGTTCATGACAACTGTACTGGTGAATTTTTATACAACTCACCTGTTCAAATGATATTAAGACTTAAAGTTATGATCACCCATTCACCCATTCAGGCCACCTCAGGGTTACCGATAATCCATGTCTTTGTTGATTTTTAGATTAGCCCGGGAGGCGGAAGAAACAGGACTGCCAACATGGCAGAGTTTGAGTTTCAAAACAGCTCTTTGGTAACCGATGGGTGATGTCACGGATATGCTGTCCATTATTTACACTGTTAAACTCTGGGTTTAACATCAACTAGCAACCCTGGTGTTTAAAACACTTTCTACTCACCAGAGCCCCAGACTGTCCTGAGAGTGATGATTGATTAACTTGCCAACCCTTGAGAACGAACAAAATAGTGTACATTTCATAGTTCACCCGTATTTTTGTGAATCATCAGCAGCCTTCTCTTAAATATTAAAAAAGCTCCCACTAAAGACACAGAAGACATTATACAAGTCATGTAAAGTCAGTAGGTAGAGTTTTGGGAAAGGTTTCCTTTCTAAGATCGAGGTGATCATATAAATATCAGGCGCATGTCTGTGTGTTAAATATGGAGCTGTGTCAGGTCATGGTTAGCCTATCATGGCGTAAAAGCATGGAGACAGGGTTTTTATGCATTCACTGATGTTTGTCAAGAAAACATTCAAGTACAGAACTCATTTTTTATGTTTCTATTTAATTATTAGGGTGAAGCCAAACAAGATGCAGTGTTTTAGACGTGTTGGCATATATTTGATCTTTGGACTGAGCCAGGCTAGCTGTTTCCCAGTAGTGTTTCACACTAAGCTAAGCTAACCAGCTTGTCTGGTCATATTTATCAAACTGACATGAAAGTGGTAGGTATGTAGAGCACGAGAGTGCAAAAGAGTATTCCTCAAATAGTTGAACTATTCTTTTAAAGCTGTTTCAGACGCTGTTCTAGCAAAAAGTGATTCAACTGTAGCACTACTGCACTTTTTATGCAGCTTTACTCTTCTGTGCATAGAAGAGTAAATCTGGTACTGTAGCTGTGCAGAAGTTACATTTCAAAAAATCTAATTTTAAATGTTAAATGAAGAGATTAGCAGTACAAATGATCAGATTTCAATTTAAACATCTAAAGCTTACTGTAATATATCTGGTCTTCATCAGATAACTGCTGTACTGTCTGTATCCTGTGCACAGAATAGCCCATACTAAAGGCTTTGAAGCTAAACGAAATGCTATGTTACATGCTGTAAGAGTCAGAGTTAATGTTTTATAAGAAGAGCCATCAGTCAGCTTTAAGTCTTCCCCGTAGTTCTCTGTTGGATGCAAACAGTATGTGAGCGGAAGTTCTGGTCTGTCTGAACCACACTGAGTCTCTCTCTGCCTCTCTCCATCTCTGTGTCCTCCACATCCCTGTCTGGAAGCTAATTGCAGTAATTAATTTGTGTGACCTACAGTTGCTTCCAGTTCCTGTTATAGCCCGGTCCGGGCATTACTGGAGTGTGAAATCAATTTACTGCTAATCACTGGAGGTGGGTGTCTGTAGGCTGGGTCTGGGGAGCCAGTGGACACATGAGATAAAGCAGCTCTTAATTCTCTTTAATTCACTGCTTCTGTTCAGACAGCAGAAAGAGGACAGAAGAAGAAAGGCAGGGAAGAGAAGGAAAGAGCTGTGCTCAGTGAATTCACTCTGCAGCTCCAGTGTTACTGTGCTGAGACGCTCCAACGCCGTAACACAGCTGCTGCCAAGCTGTTGAAGTGTCTCAGACTGATATACCCAATATAATACTGAATAATTCACACTAACTTCATCGTTGTTGCGCTTCATTGTTAATCAAACCTTATAACAGAAACAAATATTGTAGATTATGATTGATCAAAATATATAATTATTTTATTATTATTTATTATTATATTGGTCACATCAGGAAACTTGGTGACATCACTTTAAAAAAGTCAAATGGGTTAAGAAATACAAGCAGCCAGGCAACCAGAACCAAAGCAGCAGCTTATTTATTGACTTTATTTTGAAACATGAAGACACCTGAAAGATTGTTAACAATCCTGCATTACACCAACTGCACTTAGATCATCTCCCACTCAGTTTCCACTGCAATGAAGTGTTATTGGTGATATTTCAGGTGTGTTCATTTTCAGTTTGACTGCTGAATCAAGTGGTTTAGATCAGTGGTTCCTTGGTGAAGTCCAATTTCCTCTGATATCCAATGAGTTTATTATTTAAACACTGAACCTGGATATGGAGGCGGTTGAGATGGATAGGCCAAAAAAATCACTTGCATCCAAGAGGTCATGAAACCAAAACTCTTTTAAGTGTTATGTTACATCAGGCGTATATAACATTTTCCTAAACTTAACCAAGTAGCATGTGTATTATTGTGCTTTGGCGTGATACCCATGAGCTAAAGTGGGCCAGAGCAATTCAGAACAACTTTGGTCATTCCAACAACTTTGGGACCCATCTGTATATATATATATATATATATATATATATATATATATGCACAGTTAT
>CM071618.1:22996895-23251160 GCA_036365135.1 Miichthys miiuy
AGGGAGTTCCCGCATGTCATTGCGATAACTGTTGATGATGCATCCTCGGCCCATGCTTCAGCAGCCTGTGAGTTCCTTCACAATGCAGTTTAACAGCTGCAGACATCTCACCCACAGTTCCTGCTCCTCATTTCTGGAGACTTTAACCATGCTTCCCTTTCCTCCACTCTACCCACCTTCACCCAGTATGTGACGTGCTGCAGCAGAGAATATACACCACTGCATTTATTGTATGCAAATATAAAGGACGCATACAGTTCTTTCCCTCTCTGCCCTCTTAGATACTCAGATCACAACCTCATTCATCTGCTTCCAGTTCATAAAACAACCCCCAACTGTCTCAGAACCACCAACATGGAAGTGCTCTTCAGACCACATGGGGAGAAAATTGACGGTTTGACCAGCAGTATCACTACCTCAATTTATGTACAGCACAACCACACTGTACCTACCAGGAAGGTACAGTGTTTCTCCAACAACAAACTCTAGATAATCCCTGAGCGAAAGGCCCTAGTGAATGAAGAGAAGAGGGCTTACAGTTCTGGGGACAACGAAGAGCTGAGGATGGTACAGAAAGAGCTTAAAGGGGAGACAAGGAAAGGAGAGGCCACCTATAGGAGAAAGTTGGAGGAACACCTTCAATTTAATAATACAATCTGGAAAGGATTGAAAACTAACTCTGGTCAGAATAACAACAGTGGGAGGAGTTCAGTAGTAGGAGTCAGTTAAAGCCCTTTATTTGCTTCTGTCTGAGTCTCATCAATAAACTGATTTGCAAACTAATTATTTAGCATTCACCGTGTAAAAAACACAACTTTAGAGTAGTGTGTGTTACTGTACACTTACTGAGGTAGAAGAAGTTTCCGGGCAGGGAATTATGGTTCAGGTTGTTGTAGGTTAGGTCCAACACTTCTAGAGCTGGCAACGAACCAAATCCTCTGGGCAGGCTGCTCAGACGGTTCATGCTGTGCTCACAAAGATACACACACAATGCTATCACTGTAAAAATACACTTAATGTCAGCCTTTTGCTGCTTTTAATTCAAATTCAGGTAACAAAGTCACATTTTATTGATTAATTTTAATCTAAATCTAATATACAACCCCAACTTCCAAAAAAGTTGGGACGCTGTGTAAAATGTAAATAAACAGAATGCAATGATGTGCGAATCTCAGAAAACCATATTTTATTCTCAATAGAACATAAACAAAATATCACATGTTAAAGTACGTGTAAAGGCAATTCCATGTTTTCTTTCAAAACACAATAAATATGTTGGAAAATAGTTGCTGAAAACATGTGAAAAGACTTTGAAAGATGTATTACTGAAATGTGGAGTTAGAGGTTCAAACAGTTTTTCACCAGTTTTCAGTCCAGGATTTTGTGGGCGGTCCTAAAACGAGGCCATGTGACGTCACGCGGTGATCATTAACATAAAATTAGCATAACTCCGCCCTAGCGCAACAGTATAGAAGCCTTAACGTATAGATTGTGGTTCTGGTGGCTAGCTGTAGCATCCATATTGTGCTTGTTACAGTCCTAAAACGAGACTACGTGATGTCACGTGATGATCATTAACATAAAATTTGCATGTTCTGCCAAGTGGGCATGGCTTCGGCGCATTCAGTGGACACGCCCCCACAGTCCTGGAGCTGAGAATACTGCTCATTTTTACCTGATTTTGACACCTAATTTCATAAACTTGTCATTATTTTTGATCATTCAAATTTGGCTTTCTTCTTTAGTCTGACAAACTCAGAACACAAATTTATTTTGATTTTACACAGACTTTAAAACAGACATTTTAACATTTCATGGAAAATATTAGCTCATTTTGAAATTAATGGCAGCAACACATGGTTGGGACAGGGGCAACAAAAGGCTGGAAAAGTATACGGCACAAATCAAAAACAACTGGAAGAGCATTTGACAGTTAATTAGATTAATTGGCAACAGGTCAGTACCATGACTGGGTATAAAAGGAGCATTTCAGAGAGGCAGAGCCTCTCAGATGTAAAGGTTCACCAATCTGCAACAAACTACGTCTAAAATTTGTGGAACAATTTCAGGAAAATGTCCCTCAATGTAAAATTGCAAAGACTTTGAAGATCCCACCATCTACAGTTTAAAATATCATCAAACACTCAGAGAATCAGGAGTCTCTGTGCGCAAAGGACAAGGTCAAAGGTCAAAACTGGATGCTCATGATCTTCGGGCCCTCAGGTGGCACTGCATTAAAAACAGGCATGATTCTCGACTGGAAATCACTGCCTGGGCTCAGGAACACTTCCAGAAATCACTGTCTGTGAACACAGTTTGTCGTGCAATCCACAAATGCAAGTTAAAGCTGTATCATGCAAAGAAGTGTCTGTGAACATGATCCAGAAATGTCAGTCTTCTCTGGGCCAAAGCTCATTTAAAATGGTCTGAGGAAAAATGGAAAACTGTTCTGAGGTCAGATCAAACAAAATTTGTAATTATTTTTGTAAACCATGGGAGCTGTGTCCTGCGCACTAAAGAGGAGAAGGACCATCCAACTTGTTATCAGCGGACAGTTCAAAAGCCTTCATCTCTGATGGTATGGGGTTGTATTAGTGCCTATGTCGTCAGCAGCTTACACATCTGGAAAGGTACCATCAATGCTGAAAAGTACATAGAGGTTTCAGAGCAACATATGCTCGCACAATTTATTGCCAATGCATCAGAATTATTCAAAACCTGAGTTTGGCATCAGGCTACCATGACAACAGGTGAGCTCAAGCACTGAGCACTGCACACCATGCCACTTCTACTCCAATACATGCACATTCAAACTTCTGAAAGACGACTAGACTTCTAGGTAAGAGTAGGTGGGTAAGAGTAAGAGCACTGAAATGGGTACAAATAAGCTTTTTGTAGAAAAACTAGACAGATACATTTTGAAATTATCCAAAGCAGTCTGAAGAGGAAGAATTTCTTAGTAAAGTGAAATAAAAATAGAAACACAAATGACAAAGGTAATTAATATTTGCAGACACTCTTGACACTGGATTTATCTTAATTTTATTCTCTATTTTATCTTCAGATGTTTAACTTGACTTAATGTGCTTTTGAGATGATAGCAGGTTGGGTGAACATGATGCATAAGTCTGTAAGTTACCACAACAGACTACATTGTTGTGCGTCTGTGTGGGGCAGTGCAGAGAGAACAAACAGACAGATGGAGAGACTTTAGCAAATTGTCAAATGTTCAGTGGTGGAAACATACTTATTATTTCTAGAGGATAGGTTTAACTATATTAGTGATAGAAGACAGCCCTCTGACTTTGTGTGTGTGTTTTGGAGCATTGAGAGGGCAGACAGACAGAGCAAAGCTTTTCCTCACATCATGCAAGTGTGTTGAACAAACAATCAAATGTTCAACAGTGAAACAAACTTATTTAAAGAATATTTGTGCAGTTTAGGTATTTTTCCTATTTTCAGCCCCTATCCTATCTTAATAACACGCACTGTCTGTGCACCCAAAGCCTGTATGTAACATTAATTAAATAACTGCTGTCATCATATAAAATGAACATAGACTTGCAATAATGACACACAGGGTTCAGACCAAACAATCCAGTGTAGTGTTGCTAGTCAGGTGTAGTGTCGGTGTGGTGTATGTAAGCTTCATATGCAATGAAATGTAAGGCAGTCATATTAACTTGTTAACATTACACATTGCCTACACCACATTAGCATGACGCCCGTGTAACCATTGTTAGTCTATGGCTGCTGTAGGTGTGATGTCAGGGGTTGGTCGAATCACAGAGGTTTTGTCAGGTGCTAGTGAGGCGTTGAGATGTTGAGGTGCTGGTGTACATGAATGTTTCACTGCATACACTTAAGGTCTGGGCTTTTAGAAATGGTGGAGGGGCAAAAGCACATTGCTGTGCATTACAAGACAAGACAAAATGAAATCATTACGAAATGTAATGCAGTGCAATCATCATTGGAAGGAAAATCGGAATTGGAAATAAAATTCAATCAACTGCCCAGTCCTAATACACTGTAGCTTTTGACTGTTTCCTCCTGTTTGAGTAGTATGTAAGAAATGACTCAACTTTTTTGAGTAAGTAGGGCTATAACCAAAGAAAATCTTTTTTTTTTTAAATGGTGTTGCCTAAATCCAAAAGGCACTATAACCGCCAAAACAGAATCTATGTGTACAATTCTAAAAAGGTCTACAAGGAATTAAAACACTAAATAAGATCCACATTGCTGTAAAAACCTTATACAAAACAAAAATGTGGCATAGATGAATTCATATGATTTAATATAGGCTACTCGCATACAGCCCAGACTATCATCAGTGTTTAGATTTGTGTGCCAACAGGTCCATGTTCTTTGAACAATAAACTGCAGAATGCATGGAGGTTGTCTGGTATAGAGTACACATTTTCTCAACATCTTTCTTTGTTTGTTTTTTTTCCCACCACCCCAATGGTCCAGAGTCAACTTTGGTCTTGTCTTGAAGACAGTCATCTCGCCTGATTCTGTGAAGTCACATCAGACTCATGTATGTATCCCTTTCTCTTTGTCAGTTTTGTTAGTCTTAGACTTAGTTGGAGGTTGACCTCTGTGTTCTGTATAGGCTATGTCTCATTTTTCATCATCCAGAAAAGAGAGCTGCTGAAACAAGGAGTCGTTTACTGTGGCTGTAATGTAGACACTGCTGTTCATCATCAGGTGGTCTTCAAGTTGCCACCTACTGTCAGTTTCTTCAATCATCAAGTCATGTATCACTGAACAGCAACATTAAAAAAACATATGACCTTTGACACAATTAGACAAATCATCATACAAACTAGTTTGTTTTCCGGCATTCCTAGCAGTCCAAGAGATTAAAAGATATAATAATCAATACCACTGTATTGATAGCCCATAGGGGAAATTCAACTGATATTTAAACACACTGTTGACTTTGATGTCAACATGTGGACAATAAGGGAAATGCAAAATGACATCGGCTTTATCCGCCACAGTCAAATTCAACCACTGAATGACTTGAAAAAAGGTATTCTCAAACAATTTCTCAATCAAAATGCACTTTTGTTATTCCTGAGAGGGGAGGTCACACTAATAAACAGCATAATTCTGAATACATACTGTAGATCTCGTGCTTACAGGCTACTTGACACAGCACCGTCAAGTATAGGGTATTGTTCATGGAGAAGAGGCTGGTGGAAAATATCTTTGTCAAAAAGGAGAAATGTGTTGGTGTTTCCAAGAAAAATGGAGCCATTTCAATTTATTCCCCAACAATACACAATATTTGATGTTATTATCCGACTCATCATGGTGAAAAATACTTGCCAAGAAACTTGCAAGGATTACTGAGAACACATAAGATAAATTAATTGTTGGAAGGTTTGAGAATTTTAGAATGCAGTTGTCTTATGTATCGGGTATTATGTAATGATCAGTAATATGACCCACATATTTCTGCATCTATAACACAAGACAGTTAGAGTCAGAGGAGAGGAATGTTAAATTCACTGAGCCATGTTGGCTAAATTATCAGATTAGTTCACACTTTGTTGGAAAAGCAAACTCTGCTTCATATAATGAGAAGAAGCATGTTGACTTTTTGTCTGAATTTTACAGCCATTTTAAATGCTGGTTTGTGTTTTCATACTGTGGTAGACACTTAATTTTTTTTTCTGAAGGGTAGATTTAGTATTGACTCATGACTGCTGTGCTATTGTGGACTTGAGCTGAATACTATTTATTTGGTATAATCTACAATAATTAATGACAGAAATCATCTAAAATGCGCACCCATATTCCTGAATGTTGAGCTGGTGTTTCCAAACAGCTCTATGTCCCCAGTGGCAGAGCTTTGTGCTAGTTGTCCAAAATAAGTGACCAAATAATCAGCTGTTTGTGTTTGTGTGCACAAAGAATGGACCGGTCACAGAGATGACTTCTATTTCAATTCTGTTATCTGTGTTTGACAAATGAGATTAGGCACTTACAAGGTTCAAACACAAGAGCGCATGTCCACTGACAAACATACACAAGCAACAGAAAAATAAACAGATGATGAAAAGTGAATGCACAGTGTGAATAGCAGTATGAGGCTTACACTATCCAGATGATGTTTGTCTGTGGATCAATACACACTAAGGCTCCTCTCCTAATCCTCCTGTCACTGACACCCTGCCTGTTTGCACATATATGTACACATAGCTGTGTATGTTTGAGTGCACACATACTTAGACATGTACTGTCTGTTTAAGCATTACCTATGCAGAAATTGCTGGTGATACGTCACTCTAAGGCAGATTAAGTGTGTTTCAACTGAAGTGTGAGTGAACCTGCAGTTAGACCACCTTTTAAACAACAACTCGACTTACTTATTTGCTCTGTCTTGTCATACAGCCTTGTGAACAAAATCAAGTAGAAAGGTTCAAAAGTTCAAAGCTAACGCTGTACCCAATTCTGGGCTGGAACAGCCTGAGGGGCCGATTTGGGTTTTACTGTGGAGACTACAGAGATGGAAAGGGGACTCTAGTGACCTCAGTAGAACATGATGTGTGTATGTGGGGGGTGTTTGGAGGATGATCAGACAGTAAAGAAGCCTGGCCTACAGGCAGCAGTAAATAAACTAGAGGCAACTTAACTATCTACTGTACTGTTTCAGCACAGAGAATAAGAAAGGGGGTGGTGTGTGTGTGTGTGTGTGTGTGTGTGTGTGTGTGTGTGTGTGTGTGTGTGTGTGTGTGTGTGTGCAACGATTTAAAGAGTAGGACATATGATATACCCGAGGTTGAGGTGCTTCAGCTTCTGCAGACTGCTGATCTGAGTAGGCAGCTCTTCAATCTGATTGTTGAACATGTTGAGAACTTCCACGTTCTTCAGCTCAGAGATATTAGCAGGTACCGCTGCAAACACACATACAGAGGAGAGACAGACAGACAGACAGACAGACAGACAGACAGACAGACAGACACACACACACACGCACACACACTGGTTAAGACCCAAATGTTGACATCTGAACACATATTGCAGTTTCTCGCTTCACTTCCATGTAGTTTTTTCCCCTATCGTCTACAGCCACAGATCAGGAAGTTTATGGGATTATCAGGCTGATCAATGGAAGAAGAGAGATGAAAGCAGTGGAAGGAAGAGTAAACCAAGCAGGCCCTGACCTGAATGCTGCCAGGAGAATGAGTGTTAGAGAAGTGACATCTGTGCATACCGATACTATGTCCGAGGGACCTCTGTGTGTGTTTGTGTGTGTATATGAGAGTGTGTGTTTGTGTAGCATCACAATACAGATATTCTTTAACTTTCTACTTATGAAGGGGTAAAGCACATAGTGTATGAATTGTAATGATAGACAGATGGTGACACTCAGATGAAGACTGCCACAAAAACTACATAAAAATGGAAAAAGTGAAAATGTAAGTCTGAGTCACTTGGCATGATTTCAGTCCAGTTTGTTTCTGTAGCTCTTTGTTCATTAACTACATGCAGGATCAAGGGGGAAATCTCTACCCATACAAACACTTGAACGACCTGTTGGAATAATCTGTTGTCCAGGAGGAAGAAAAAATGTGAGTAACCACTTTGTTTTTGCAAAAAATGAAACTGTGGACGTAGTACAACTACATACCCACAAAATAAGTCATATTAGACTAACCATGAATCAGCAGCTTTTATAAAAGTAATCAGCACTTTGATTTGTGACTCTTGAAAACATTAATAGATGAGCTCTACCAATCTGAAGATCAGATGAGTTCAACACTAATCTTAAAGAGGAAGAGCACTGATAATGAAGAACAGAGCTGTTGAGGTCTAACTAGAGGTGAATTCAGGAAGCTCTGAGACCCAAAAATATACTGTCAAAATAATATATTTATAACTACATACTTGCATGCACAGAACAGAAATTCTGGAGTGCCAGTTTTACTTGAAACGTTTTGGCACTGTACCAGTTGTTGTCAATCAGCTGTAACATCATAATGGGCCAAGTTTCCAAACTCACAGTGTTGCTGACATCCGAAACACAAACACAGAGACCAGAACACAAAATATTTGTGCAAGATTCTAATAATGACATAGTGATGAAACAATGATTAATCAATCAACAGAAAATTAATTAACAACAATTTTAATGATGATTTTATCAATGTTATTCATCGAGTAAGGATGTTGGTCAGACAAGTCATTTGAAAATATCACATTAACATCATGAAAGATTAGTCATTTAATCACAGCAGAGCACTGGAAACAGGCCGGGGGTACTCCCATGTTAAGGATGAGGGTGGATGATGTGTGTCCACCCACTCTTACCAGCCTGGGGTCTATCAATCAGGAAGTCAAGGATCCAGGATTGTCATGCACAGAGGTCCCAGGTCCGTGAGCTTTGTCACCAGTATGAAGGGAACTATGGTGGACCATGGACGACGTGTGCTTCTGCTCATTGGTTCAGACAGTAAGCAAACTGCAGAGGGTCCAGTGTGCTCTAAAGAATGTGTGTTCTAAAGAATGGGATGGGATGGTTTGGGAGAGGAGAAGATGGAATCCTTGAGCAGTCGCTTGAAGCACTTCATCACTACAGAGGTGAGTGTCACTGGGCGGGTGTAGACAGAGTGAAACCAGGACACATCAGCCCTGCAGGCCAGGTCACAGTGCCATTGCTTACAGTACAACAGCTTACAGATAGATGGTCTGTGTTGTGTCTGAGAGTCAGTAAAGAGCTGCTGGTTTCTAAAGGTTTTGCTGGTTCACAGGGGTGTCACAAATCAATTTCATTTAGCTGGCCTCTCTCTCTATGGGCCACTGACTAGAGCTCAATCAATGGAACACCACAACCTTCTATCCAGGTGGACAGACCTACAGTATTTATAAGGTCCTTTGTACAATATATGATATTGATTTCTATATGGGCTCCTTGGCCCTGCTGTGTGTTAGCGTAGCTGGGGAACTACTTGATTATCAGTATGTATGTTGGTGAGTTTGAGGAACAAAACTCCTGCATGAAGGCAATGACAGGTGACATTCAAACATTCAGACGTTCAGCCTCCCATTCACCACTCTCACTCCGTTTGTGCATTCATGGAGGCTCTGCCACTTCAAGTACTGTTCAAAACTGATTTCTGTTAAGCAGGAGGGGGTTATATATCCCTCCAACACAGAGTCTGCATCGATGCAGGCTTATGAACCACATATACGTAAGTTCTGTGCTGTTATTTTCAAAGGATAAGTATTAAGTTAGAGGAAGTAAGTGTATTTTCACAAATGATAAAGCCAATCAGATTAAAAGAAAACATTTAAATAAATGTAAATAAATAAATAAAAAGTCAAGTTGTTGCTACCTTCATACAGCAGCAACATTGCCTCCTGTCCCTGACCTCACCCTGACTGGTGTTACTGAGCATACCTTAAGAGTGCCTGCAGGTAGGTAACTACGCTAATTATAGTATCCCCATTTGTGTCTAATCTGAGCTTTTATAGAGTGAAATGTCTACAATCTTTTCATCTCCAGCAGCAGATTAGGAAAAACACCAGAAGGTGAACATGTCACAGAATCAGAGAGCACTGGGGAATGACGCACTGACACACCTATCTGATGAAAATAACATACAATGTTAATTCTACAATTTGTGTAACAATGTACTTTATCTGAGATTTTTGCTTCTAATACCAATGTGGATTATTAAATAATGAGACACTTTTACTTTCATACTATCCTGTCAAAATGTTTCCCACAGTGTAAAATAGATTAAACTAAACAAAAAAAAAGTGCCTGGAAGACGTCAGTAGAGTAATGAAGGGAAAAACTGGTTACTGGTCACTTTGTGGTAAACTTACTGTTTAAGTTTTATATATATTTTAATATGTTAGAATTTCTGATGGTAGATTTAGATTTCATCATGTGCTCTGCTTTCCTGCTCACGTAAAATAAGGGAAGGGAAGGAAAATAAATTTGAGATAATAATGACAAATTATTATTATTATATTATATTTAAGAATAATTTTAACAGTTATAATATCATGATGTTAACACACAGTTCAAACTTTTGGTAATTTAAATGTTGTTTCATGACACAGTTAAAACACAGCTTAATGTGTGCTGACCTCTGCTGGTCACCACTGAATATTGCAACAAGGACTATATCCACCTTCACACATGAAGTGTCACAGTGAGGATGGTTGCTCACTGTTGCTGACAGCTGTCCACTCATATATAAACAAATATAAACAAGTTATGGCAAAAGAAGGATGATTAATAATCATCAGTAACTTCCATGATGATCTGGAGGGACAGTGGATGTCTGTCACAGTTAGAGATCATCCCAGAGTGTCACATTTTTTAAATAAACTGATGTTTCATTAATGTCTGGTTGTGATTGAGTCAACGGCATATCAAGGGGCAGACTGCGATAAAAGATTGGGATTCTAATGTCAGTCGAGGCCAGTCTCCACCTTCACTCCATCCACAGACGACATACACCTTTTGTAGAAATATAGTTTCTATTTATGGTTTATGTCAGTAGCATATGTTTTACTTACGTAGGTAACATGGAAGCAGCCCTGTCTGTACAAAAGCCTCCCCTTAATATGCCGGAAGACAAATTTAGTGTCTGATATAGAGTTTTTGTTGCATTAGATATTTTCACAGCACATCACAGCATCCAAAATATTTCAGTCATAAAATAAATAAAGTACATTGTTGAAGCTAATTGTAAGATGGCAGAAAGATGAATACAATAAACTGTTAACTATCCAGTGGATATGAATACATTTTGTTAGTGTTTAAAATGATTGTAGAATTCATTCTTGCTAGAATCATATATATAGCAATATAACAGTGAGAGGAGCTGCCCCATCTGGAATATGAAACAGGCATTCAGAATGAAATCAGGCCTGTGTGATGTTTCAGGTACAAAGCACATGGAACACATACAGGAAATCCAGTTTCAGTGACAGACCTAGCCTTTGACAGAGAATCCTCACACCTGTTACACTCTTCTACTCACAATTAAATGAATTAAAATGATGACATGTAAGACTTGAGTCACAGTTTCACTTAATGCACTGAAACATTGTCTGCTGTATAGCAGCTTAAGTCTTTGAAAATGAAATGTCAGATGCTGTTTTCATTCTAATTTAAATATAACTTCTATAAAAGAAAAATCAGGTTATTGTTTATGTTGCATTTTCATTGTCATTTGAATACTGTCCATGGTACAGCGGGGTACAATGTAAAACAGCTTTTCCATTTTCATTTTAATACGGTCATAACACACCTTTATGAGTTATGTGAAAATGAAAATGCAATTTATTTTACTCAAATAATACATACATATGTCAGAAATGACCATACTACTGTGGAATATACTGTATAATTTTCAAGTTGACATTATCATTCATATGCAGTCACCTTCAGGCTTTCATATAGTTTGGTTTGCCATAACCGTTAACACTGGTTAATGGTTGAGTTTTGTGGAAACACTTTGTTGTCTCACAACACATGGCTTTATCTGGTATACACGGGTACTCATTCAGTCATTAATCGTATGTTGCTGTATTCATGGCTTCATTCATGCATTTCTTAGCTGTATTCATTTATTTGTAAGTTTAGTAGTCATTATTTTATGCATGTAATGTAATAAACCTTACATTTATAAAATAACTTTATTATGTAGATTGTGTAAATGGAGTATGATTTTCACCGTTCACAAGTCAAGAGCTCGGTTCTGTGAGAGAGCTGCTTACCTGTGAGCTTGTTGTGGCTGAGGACCAGCTGAGTGATGTTAGACAGCGTGACTGAAACGACACAGAACATCATGTCAACAGGACTGCAACAATCCTGTTTGAGATCATTCTTTTGTTGTAATTTATAAAATTACTATATATATATATAGGGTTGCATTGTAATCTGTGATCAACATCCTTTATGTAGTAGATAGATTGTTTCTAATGTAACAAAAGTGAAAATATAAGTTAGACAATCAAGGCCATGAGCCTTAACAAAGTGTGAAAATGTGTAATGATTAAAATTCTTAGAAACCTTCAATAATGCAGTATAGAGGTTGGAAATTAATTGTGTGGAAAAGGGAGGACAGACGAGGCAGGAAACATAGACATGAGGTAGAAATGAGGAGGGTAGTCAACGACACAAAAAAAGTTGATTGATTGGATACTACGAATCATGTGATGAATGAAATGAATGAAAATGGGTGATATCAATGTTAAGATTATACCATTATAAAAGACGATCATAAGATTGAATTTATGAACAAACTTCTTCAGACTTCAGACTTCTGACACACAATAATATAATTATAAATATAAATGTAATATGACTAAAATCATCAAAAAAACAACAACAGCAACAGACAGTATACTGTGTGTGGGGTTAAAGTGATTTCTTCAAAGAACCAGACACCACCCCTGAAAAAGTAGAAATTAAAGCTGATCACAGAGTTATTTTCTATTATCTGTTGAGCTATATAACTAAAAACAGATTAAAATCATGACAGACTAGAAAAGTGGGGCAGTGTTTTCCCTAGAATATTTTTCAGGCCCAGTGGCTGCACAGGTAGACAAATTGATGCAGTCAGCTTTATATTCATTTGGTATATTCAACTCAAAGTTATCACAAGAATTTAAAAAAAAAGCTGTGTCATGTATGAGCTTTGCAAAATGTCTGATATGTTCATTTTGCCACAGGTGCAGCCCCAGGTGTTCCTGAAATCTGTTCATCTGGAACTGGAACCAATCCACGCTAACAGAGAGGCAGCATTTACCCTGGACAGGTCAGTCAGTCATCACAGTGTCGACACACTGAGGCAAGTAACGATTCATGGTCACATGCACATCTACAGGCAATCTAGAGCAACCAATAACCTGCATGTCTTTGGACTGGAGAAGAACCCAGAAAGGAGAGAACCCACACAGACACTAGGAGAACATGGAACCGCACAGAAAGGTCCCAGCCAGGGTTTGAACCCGAAACCTTTGCTCTGTGAGGTGACAGTGCTAACTACAAATTGATTTGTATATATATATATATTTTTTAATTTAAGGACAGGTTATATTGCTATCAAAAGAAATCATGATTGGTCCTCAGGAGGAGCAGCTGCAACATTAGTGAATAACACATTAATACATAAATAACTATACTCCAATAAGGAGGTTTACATGCCCGGGTGCTGGCCAAAACTGGAAATGGGCTAGTAGGCTATGTATCTGGGCTAAGCAACTTTTATAGACATGATGGGGTGGAATTGAACCCAGGCCGCTGTGGTAAGGACTGTACATAGTGTGCTACCAGGGAACCCAAATAGTCATTATTTTGTGTGTATTGTCATAAACTTTATTATTATTATTATTTATGTGGATTGTGTAAATTAAGTATGATGGTCAAGGAGAAGTGATCGAAGAAGACACTGATGGAGGAAGCCAAGAAGAGAAAAGGAGAGAGTGAGCGAGCAAGAAGCCGCCGGACAAGAGTAAATGTGGGACTGACTTTTAGTGGTTGGTGAGAGCTTGGTGAAATAAAAGGCTGAAAGACAGACGCCGAGCTGGGCTGACTGCTGTTGGACTAGTCAGTAATATTAGCTGGCTGCTATGTCTGCTGTTGGTGACCTTGTTGATGTTTGGCTGTTAATCAGCAATGTAATCAGAACAAATACTCGAGTACAGCTGAACATATTTACCACAGTGGGAGTAAACTCTGAAACTATGGGCTGATAAATCACAACAAATGCTGATTTCTACAGTGCTGCTTTGACTTCAGTAGAAGATCTGAGTGTTTCTTTCACCTGTGGCAAGTCCATACTTCACACAGTTAAAATTAAAGGGTACCTTCGGTATTTTTAACCTGGACCTCATTTTCTGATGTTTTTGTGTCAAAGTGACAAATAGGGAGAAGAAAACTGAATACAGTCCAATATTGAGTGACAGTGCTACAGCCAGAAGCTGCAAAACGGCCTACGAGGGGAAAAACAAGAGACAAGCCAGCTGCAGGAGACTAATGGGAACCGATCACGCCAGCGTTAATCAACTTAGCATATTTAAAGTTTAGGTAGTTCAAGGTTTTTTTATATTTATTTGTGGTTATTATCTGCAGCCTAAAGCTTCATATCAAATGCCATTTCTGCAGAGCAGCTGCTGCTCAAAGATAACAAGCACATTACTCTGTTCTCCCAAAATCTTACTAGGTCATTTGAATATCTACACTTAAAGTTCTACTCCTGGGAATTACAGGAAAAGGGAGTGCACATTTAATAATGATTGTAAAAGAATACCATAATTACTCTGTACATTCAAAACTTACCATGGTCAGAGGAGATAACCTCTCCTGGTGGCTGTTTGCTTGTTGTCAACAACATTACCAAGGTGTAAGTGCAGATTTCCATGCCAGTGAAATGCCAATGGCATTCTTCTACAACTAATCTGTATTAAAAAACAGATTTTGTAGAATATAAAATGGAACATACATTACAGTGTTTTCTTTGGCATCTTTAGTCTATTTACTGCCAAAATACATATTATGAACTAGCTGAGCTTTTGGGAAGACACACTCTCACATAGTGTTTAGTGTTTTGTGACTTTTCAGACCCTATTAGAGACTTTATATCTAAAAATGTGACTCGTGTCAAATGTAGGGAGTTAGACCACCCAAGAGGAAAGTCAGAAATATACACTGCATACAAATTTTAATCGGATTTAAGAATTATATAGTAGTCAGTGAATGCTACACAGCAGGAGAACAGGGAGGTAACTGACACAGGAGAACAGGGTAGGATGGTAGGCAACATAGTTGCACCAGATTTGAGGATGAGGAAGGTGGCTGTAGCTAACCACTTCAGTAACATTTATTTGTGTGTAGTACTGCATATTAGTCACTTTCTTTCTAGGCCGATACAATGAGTTTAATTTAATCCAGGTGAAACTTCATAAAAACCTTAAAAATCTGAGTGCATTTGGATTCCATTCCATGGTAACCCCTAACCCTAATCCTTTTTTTAACAACCAAAAGATCTTAGTGCACAAACTCACTTTATTTTGACACTTTATTCTAGAGAGGAAGCCAACCTGAACATTTAAAGACATGGAACAAAAGCAATGGAGAATGTTATCAATGGTATCAATAAGGTTCAGAACAAAAGTGAATAGAGAAAACACTTGTTTCACTGCCCAGTTCAACAAAACTGAGGCAAATGTGGAGCACTGTGCCTGTTGTATCCTTGCCTTCAGACCAGCAGCAACTACAAGAAGGGGAAGAGCTAAAAGAGTGAGTCAGCTATTCTGTACTAAACTAGTACAGCTCTGCACAGTTGCAGGAGATTTCAGAAAAAATTCTGAAGCAGTCATGGCACTAAAATGCAGAATCCTGACAATGAAAAATCTTCAGTGCCTCTGTGGTTTTTTGTATTGTTTTGTCACCATGTTGGGAAACTAATGTGGTTATAAAGGAACATGCACTTTGTATTTGTTGAGGATGAGGACTCCTGAAAGGCAGGCTACAGATTTGGGTCATATTAAATACATCAGTTACACACACATTTAGTAGGGCCATGACAGCCGCGCGCCATACTCTGAAGTAAGGAGAATAGTAGGCACCATTAACCCGTACTCACTGTTCAGGTTAAAACTGACCCATTTTGACATTTGACAGCAGTAAAAATACCCTACATCATCCTTTTAACCTGAAATTTGATGACTTTTCCTAAAGTGACTTAAAATACGCAAAAATTAAAATATTTTAAAATGTTATACTGTTGCACAGGTGCTACACATTTTTGTACACTGAGGTTAATCTATTGAGATGGATTTTAGAGCCACCAGTGTGGGTCAAATCAAGGAAAATGGTTGTTCTGGGGAACCTTAAAACAGTCAAAATGTATATTCTATGTCTGTGTGTATTTTGTATGGGACAGTGGAGACAGAGTTCGGGGGTTCTTACTGCCTGAAATCTGTATTATTTTTTTACTAGTTTGCACATTAATATGGAGGCTGTTCCATTGTATTTTTATTCATTTAACCCTTAGATGCACAAGTGACTGGACCCTACACTCTTACATAAGTGGGTCAAAAAAGATCTGTGTTAGAATCAATGTGTTTTTTGTCATTTTGATTAAGAATAATCATTTTCATTATATTTTGTATTATATTTTGGTCCATACAAAAAAGATTTCATGAATGTATTTTTCACTTTAAACATTTTTAAAACATTTTGAAAATTGCAAAAGAAAATTACACAACAGCAATAGAACAATGTCAACATCCATTTTGTGTGTGTGTGTGTTCAACTGTATACCTAGCAGCCATGACACTTTGGATGAGGAAACATAAAAAGGAAAAGAATGTTTTGAATGACAAGCAAACCTATTGATCAATATGTAGCTATATAAATAAATGCACACATGCATGTGCGCGCACACGCAATACATACAGTAATGTTAGCTAGCTTGGTTAGCTAGCTACTGTGAGCTAACTTTAAAATAGGCTAATTTGTTATTACATGGTAATAACACATGCTCTTTCACACAGTAGTGATGAATGACATGCATACACATTTCACACAGACTATATCCTGACAGTCACATTCGATAAGAATCAAAGGTTCCCATGAAATTCCATAGGAAATGAATGCAGATCATTTTTGACCCACCTATGGAAGCTTGAGGTAGTAATACAAAAACTAAAATTTTGGAAAATGTATAAAAAGGTAAGTTAAAAAATGTAATGGCGTGATATCAATAACATGTTTTTTGAGGAATAGCTGGAATAAAAAATTATAACAACTTTTCATTAGGATATTGCAAGAAAACAACCTCATCAGGTCATTTTTGACCCCCTTATGTATCTAAGGGTAAATGAAGTTATTTCTTATTTACTGTTTTGGATTGGTTGTTTCCAAAGTTTACATTAAATATTTTTCTGTTACATTTATGAATGTAGTCCAGCCTGTTTTCCTCTTGAAATGGAACATACTGTTGCATCATCACAGATCATCCGAAAGGTTCGAATACATTTAGTAGAATCCATTTCACTGTGATAAGACCTCTGTGACTATGTGTGACCACTGAACGGAATTATTCGCATACATGAAGATTATTCTTAGAACGGCATACCGACATCGACTATGTTATTATGTTCTATTTATGTTTAAACTAAAGGTGGCTTTAAATGTGAAGCTTAGCAGGCTAACGGCTAACGAATGAATTTTACTACGCCGCAGATGCATCATCTTCCGGTGCTTCCGTGACGTCATCGTCAGCGAGTTTGTGTTGAAGACTCTTCACCATAAAGTTAAACTAAAGCGGAACATAACATCATACTAACATCATAACATCATACTAACATCATAACAGCAGGCTTAAAGTCGTTTCGTGGTTAACAGGAGGAATTGTCAAACTCACAGAGTCCCGGGATGTCCAGCATGTTAGAAATGCCCCTGTCGCACATCTCCACCTCTGGGAGGTTCTTCTCCCGACTCTCTTCCACGATCTTCTTTAAAGACTTGGACATTTTTTCTGAAAACCTGTTTGTAAGAAGAACAGCGCGGAGTCAGAACACTCAGCATTCACACGCAACAAACACGTTGGCTCCAGGACAGACTGGAGGGAGCTGTGTCGACACACTGGTCGGTACTGAAGATGCTCACCGTTTGGAAAAGAGAAATAAAACAGAAGAATACACTCGCTGTTGGATTTCCGATAGAGACTCTGCTTCACACCCTACCGGAAGTTTATGCGAGAGAGCCACCATTCCATAATAGGATACTTCCTGTTCCTAGTATGTTCAGCCACACCCCCGAGCTCTCAAAGAGTCCGGAGTCATTGACCAGCACCGAGTTGGTATGAATCAAATGTTTTTAGAATGCCAACAGCTGCTCACAGCTTGGAAAACAGTGTTCATTTTAAGCCAGCTTATTGCATGCCACTACTTCCAAAACACAGCAGAGATAGTGAGAGATATTGAACAGTTCAATGTCTTGTATATTACCAAAACAAAGGCACACACAGCAGGATAGGTCTCCCAGTTGTTCAAATTACAGAAAGATGTTTGTGACCTGTCCAATGCAACATATCTTCACAACCCATCACAATGACTAAATCAGTGTGTTTGCCTAAATAATAGGCTATAGTAGTATTTACCCTTCTCTAGATTCACATTTTACAAAGCTGGAGGAGCAGATGTTGGGGCGTCCTGGGACATAAAGTTGGCCATGTACAGTTTAAACCCTGGACATTTGAACTACATCCTGTACACACACGTGTATCACACTAGAACTGAAGCCATACACTTGCAAAGTCAGACATACACATACATACTAAGACTACAATCATCCATTAGTACCGAATTTCAGCATCTCGCTGCACTCACTTTGCTGGTTGAATTGGTAACACTTTCTAATATGGTGCACAAAATTGTGAGCAGTTACTCAGGAACAAATCAGGAAAACCTGCTAACATCAGACCATTAAGTAGTTCCTGAATAAATATGACTATAGATAGCAGTCTTATCAATACTATATTATGAATCCTTATGTAATAATTAATTCATAGACATCTGTGATTTAACATTCTGACCACTTTCTTGATGAGCTATTTCTGATTATTATGCTGAGAAGTTACTAAGTAATCCCTCATTAGTGGCTAATTTACAATGAGCTCGTTAATAACAAATCAGAGACAGCAAGATTCTTAAAAAATATTAATCATCAAAAACAAAGCACATACACATTATTATTAGTAAGCTTGTAGATTTAATATGGAGCAGCATGGAACGATAATAACAACATATTTCTTTATTTCATATTTCTAAAAGGTTTGTAACATACAGAGAGATCAGTAAAACAAGTCAGCAACAGTGAAGTACCATAAAACAAATTAAATTATTTGTTAGGTGGAACCACGGATGGAACTGTCAATCCAGTCCAGTCTCCATACCACATGGTGGCACTAATGAACAATTTCAGTGTTTGTCAAACTCTGTAAAATACCGAGAAGAACGCCTCACGCTCCGCTGACAACATGGAGAATCTGCGGGTGCTCGAGCTCTACAGTGGGATCGGAGGGATGCATTACGCCCTGAACAGTGAGTTTATCATTATCATTCATATCAATGCTTTGAGCTTGCTTTTATATCACCGGAGGTTTGAAACCAACTGGAGACAATTCTCTCAGCAACGTTGTCCACCGGTGGAGCAGCTTCCGGTGTTTCCGCTCGGGTGACTTCAGTCTTGTTTGAAATGAACCAGTTCGAAGCAGATCCGTGCACTTTTCATAACCGTCTTGCTGAATGCATGGCATGATTATGTCCGATGTGCCCGCCACACTTTGTTTACTTGCTCAGGTTTGGTCATTTTCCTGGTTTTTGTTCTTCAAAATATGCTTCTACATGTGTAAATATGTTACGTAGTTAATTTGTTTCGTTTTTAAATCTGTTTTTACGACCGGCAGTTTGCACGGGTGTTTTATTTTGGAAATAAAAAATGTGGGTGCACGTTGGACTGACTGGATGTTCTTTTCTCATCTGGAGTTCTTATTTTATAAATAAAATAATCTTAGCCTACGTGTCAGAGTGGAAGTTCAAGTAGCCGGTATCATGTTCAATTTCTCACGTTTATGTCAAACCAAACTTCATGAGATTAGGTTCACAATTAAGCTTGCTCAAGTTGTTGTTGTTGTTATCTTTACATTCTTTATTTTAGAGCTGGACTTTTATTTTTTGTGTAGTGCAACAAGCCTCAAATATACTTCCTAATTTAGTTCACCAAGTTCAGGTTTGATGTATTTCGAGACTTTGTCCTTCTGGATTGTTATCTCAGTGTGTTCCATTCATTCTCCTGTATCTCTATGTTCAGCAGCTGTGTTGTGATTGTTAGTGGAGTGCTGTCCTATCTTTCCCCTCTGCCAAACAAATTCTGTCCTTTCTCTTTTATTTATTTATGTGTTTATTTTTTGTACCTCTCGTTTTAACTCCTCTGCTCATTATATTTGAACTTGGTGCTGTTACAGTTTTTTTTAGCTAGCTACCTGACATCAAGTTCACACCATTTTATCTGCCTCACCATGAGAGGACTTTGCTGTGGAGCTGAAAATTCAGGCATGTAGTGAAACAGCTAAACTAAGTCAAAATCTTCATCTGCATCTCATAATCTGTCTGTTCTTCCTCTAGAGAGTGGCATACCAGTCCAGGTAGTGGCAGCCATCGATATAAACACTGTTGCTAATCAAATCTACAGGCACAATTTCCCTGACACGCCCCTCTGGAACAAGACCATTGAGGTGCGTGATGTTGGAGGAGATTCTGACCTCTATGCAGTTTAATTTGTCTGTTGTCCTGAGACAGATAGATATGAAGATGTTTGTGTATTACTAATTAGTTTTCATAATGTACATTCATGTACCATGCTGTGTGATGTTGAAATGTTAATTTATCTGATATTGCCTCTATCGAATCACAAAAAAATTTCTTAAGAAAGAAGCTCAGTGCATCATGGGAAGTCCTCCGGTCATCAAGGTCTATAGCAGCTTGACTAAGAACTTAGGACTCACCTAACTAAAAGCTCTATCAGTGTGATTTCTAGGCAACACACAGGTGTTCTTTTATGCTCCCTGTTGTTAAAATCTATTACATTATTTCAGTTTTCAGTCCAATGAGCTTGAGTTGTGTTTTTTTTATTTATTTATTTATTTTTAGGGCATAACACTAGATGACTTCAATGCATTATCTTTTGACATGATTCTGATGAGCCCTCCTTGTCAGCCTTTCACCAGGTAGGTTTTATTATTATACTATTTATTGTTTTCCAATAAGTTGTTGAAGTTGAAAACTTCAGAAGGGGTAGATAGACTGGTGACCTATCCATAGGTCTTGGATAGGCTCCAGTATGTTGAGTGGATACAGAATGTCTTTGAGTATTAAGTATTGGTAAATGATAAGTGGTCAGTGTGTGCTAGTGCATTTTGTTAATTATCATGAAACACGAATTTGGAGTAACAACACATTTCTGTACATTGTACACTTGTTTGCTATAACGAATGTGGAAAAGCAAATAATCAATTTCCCTTTGAAACAGTAAGCATATCCAACAAATAATTTTGTCGTCCAGTAGTGGATAGTGCTGCTTCATGTCAGTTTTTACTATTAAAGTTGGGATTGGCTCCAGCCCCCAAGGATTCTGAACGGTAACTGAAATTACACATTATGTGCAATACTTTAGTAGAATTGCTCTAAAACATGCAAAGCTTAGGATCACGTGTAAACTAGGGATGCACCGATTGTGAAATTCTGGGCTGATACCAATGTTTAAAATAACAACTTGGCCGATTGCCGATGCCGATGTTTTTTCTTTTTGTTATTTATTCCCTCTGTGCCACGGAAACATTACTGAACTGTCTTAAAAGTCTTTCAGCTCTTCATCATACAAAACTGTTTTGCCTTGTTTCTCATGTACACAGTACACTAAACGGCCAAGACGGTTTCACAGACCGTTTGGATTTTTGTTTTGTAAATAACTTTGTTTACATTCAAACTACATGTCTCTCAGTCCATGACTTTTCCTAAATATATGTGTTTGATGGCTTCTAAAGCTTACAACGTATTCAAATGAAACAAACTTGATTTCTGAGCATTTATACCTCGGACGCCAATCTGCATATAAACGACAGTTATAGACCACCGTGTCCAGCTGTGGTCACAGCAATTATTACAATGTTTCATTTCATTTTCTCACTTGTAATGTTTTCATACTATCACATTTATTTTGACCTGTATATGTGAATAGGGTGCGAGTGAGCGCGCGTGTGCGAGCGAGCGAGAGACAGAGAGGAGACACCGGGCGTGTACGGGCATAAACTGAAACGGGCCGGTTAGAAATGAAAAAGGAAAATCACAGAATACAGGATATGTCCATATGACACTAAGGACGTGAGGGAAGGAGGGTCGGATGGTGGTTCAGGTAGCGATGAGGAAACTGTCACTGTAAGCTGCACATCTGTCAGCTGCACACCTGTAAGCAGCTGTGCTCCATGCAGACATTTCTCAAACTTTATTTTGTAGGCTAAGGGCGGGCGGGGCCGGCGTGCGTGAAGTGAGCTGAAGGTAGTGTGTTGTGAGTTTAGGGGGCACGTTAGCCAGAGCTGTAGTGGGCGTGTGAGTGAGTGAGTGAGTCTGCTGCCTGCTGAACAGAGGGTCGCAGGAAGAAGGATCTGAAGTGCCCGTGTTTTGGCTACAAAACCCCGCCATATAATCATCGGCCACTGCCATCGGTGAATGTCCTCTTTATTTGCCGATGGCAGTTAAGGAGGCGAATATCGGCCGATACCGATGTTCAGCCGATGCATCGATGCATCCCTAGTGTAAACCATTGTGTGGTCTATACTTGGTATGCTAGACTATTACATATAAATAGTGAGTTTTCTAGTGACACAGTGGGCACAGAAGTGATATTATAACCTTTTGTACAAAACACATGAATAATCAGTATGGTAACGCTGCGTTTGCAACATGCCCTGAAACATGGGATGCAACGGCCTGTTCATCACTGCTTGCAGTTTTGATTTTAATTTTTGCTCTTTGTTCTTTGACTGCATTTTTAGTGTCTTGGAATGATTGGAAATCCACAACACTTAAGAATTTTGTTCATCAATGGTCAGTTCTGGGAGTGGAGAGAGTCTAAGATGTCTTATACTGAAAGGTTTATTAAAGGAGAATGAAGGATTTATCAATACAAAAATGATCATTGGTCTCCAAACAAGCAAATAAATTCACACCTTAGTGGTTTGACATTGTTATATGACTCTGTACATTACATACCTTAACATTATCTGTGTCTAGAAAGTCACATAGGCATATCCTCTAAACCATGGTTACCATAGAAAATTCCCTCACAACTAAGACTAGGTGAGGCCATCAGGCTCCACAGCACCACCAAACACATACCAAGATTGGGATAAATTAGCTCTGATGTTGACAAAAGAGAGGCTCAAGCTGATAAACCTCTGTCTTCTCCTGCTCTCTCTGATAAAGTATTTTTTTATGCAGCCCAAATTGCATTTGAGTTCCTCATTTACATACATTAGCAAGTATGGCATGATAATTTAATTGCAACTACCAGTTCACCATTCTCAAAGCCGCTGAACTGTTGATTAAATTATTATTTTTACTCACAACATTATCTAACAAAGTAAATATGAAAATTTATGGCAGCAGCTGTGCTGTGTGATTTATTAAATCAACATATAAAACCAGTGATGGCAGAGAAAGGTCAACTAGAGACACTGTAGTAAATACTATGGCACACCTAAATGAACTGCGAAGATGTTTCCAGTTTGGGTTATGAAACCCAAAACATGTCAGAAAATCAACTTTCCTGTATTGCACTTTTCTGCTTGGTTGGTAACTTTCTATAACTCTCCTGTCCATTTTGTGTTTTTACTAGCACACCACATCTGTCTTACTGTCTCATTGCTTGATCCTCATAGTAACTTTTTCTAAGTCAACATATTAAATGTCTCATCAATCTAGAACTGAAATCTTTATTTTTCTCTGTGCAGACTAGGACTTCAGGGTGATATTGCTGATCCCAGAACCAAGAGCTTTCTCTACATCCTTGATCTTCTGCCAAGGTCTTTAATCTCCACATTTAACTTTCTATTTTTGTTCAGCCTCAAGGAAAATCTCACAAACATGAGTGCAGTTTTCTAGCCGTGAACTCTTTTTTAAAATTATTACTTGGGTAATTAGCATTTTTGAACTACCTTTTAAAAACATTTAGCTGACAACTGTTGAAAAAATTTGTAAAAAAAAAAAAAAAAAAAGGCCAATCAAAGTACTGGACTCATTACTGTTCAAAAAGACCAACCAAGTAGTGAGTCATTTTACATGAACAAGTCTGTTTTACAAACAGTCGTCTGACTCTATCAGTTAACTTTTAAGTAGATCATTTTGTTATTTTACGGTTCTGACACTGCTTGTTCTATCAGTTTGTAAAAAAACTCAAGAAGTTACAATCATGGTATAGAATAGACTGTCTGATTTGCCAGATATAAGTTAACAAACATGTATCCATATATTTATAATATTATTATAATATTGTCATCTGATTCTTTATAAAATGCAGTTTATATGACAAAAACAGCAATTTAGGTCTGAAAAAAATCCCAATTAAATATTTCCCCTGTTTTATCTCAGTTTTTTAGATTTCCAGGTTAAGCTGTTAATCAGTTACATTGTAGTGCTCTAATTAGAATTTCATGTCTGGCTGTGTGTTTGGATGCAGTGTGCTGCTTATGTGCAATAGGTTTTTAAGCATTCAAGTTTGTTCTGTTCAGGTGGCACCAGTGTGAAGTCTCATTTGACAGTGGTGTATGCAACTTCCCACAGCAGACAATTTAAACTTTCCATGAGAGAGTTCTCACTTTTAGTGGAAACACTAAACACTGGCAACATGGCGAAGTGAATTGAATCCAAATTTTATGACCCTTCTCAGACATCTGACCTCCTAGCCTTCTCCGTACCTTGTTAAAAGCATCCCCGTTTCTGTTTTGTTTAGCCTTCCGATCAAAATCACAATGTCGTAGGTTGTTTGTTACAATTATTAAAATAGATTCAACATAATTCAACAGTACAAGTTCTGAACAGAATACAGTTTATGATCTAACCAGAAGTAAAGTGAGTGAGTAATATACAATGGTAATAAATGACTGGACGCTTATGGAGTTGAAGCTCCAAGTCTCTTCTCTTTGTTGGCCATGGATGGATATGTTAGCTTGGTTTGTCAGTTAACACCTGTCATCTTTTCTTCCTGACATGCATATGATGGTGTGTGTCCAGGCTGTGCAGGCTGCCCCGCTACATCCTGCTTGAGAATGTGAAAGGTTTTGAGTGTTCCTCTGCCAGGTAATGATGGAGTCTAATAGTGTCCCCAAAAAGTTTTGCTTTTTTATAGTTTCTACTGCTACTTGTACACACACTGAACAAAAATATATAAATGCAACACTTTTGTTTTTGCTCCCATTTTTTATGAGATGAACTCAAAGATCTAAAACATTTTCTATATACACAACATAACCATTTCTCTCAAATATTGTTCACAAATCTGTGATAGTGAGCACTTCTCCTTTGCCGAGATAATCCATCCCACATCACAGGTGTGACATATCAAGATTCTGATTAGACAGCATGAATATCAAATCAAAATCAAAATCAAATCAAATCAAATCAAATTTTATTTGTATAGCCCAAAGTCACAAAATACATTTGCCTCTGAGGGCTTTACAATCTGTACAGGGAGTGACACCCTCTGTCCTTAGACCCTCGGTTCGAGTGAGGAAAAACTTGCCCACAAAAAACCCTTTTAACAGGGAAAAAAGGTGGAAGAAACCTCAGGAAGAGCCACAGAGGAGGGATCCATCTCCCAGGACGGACAGACGTGCAATAGATGTCACGTGTACAGAACAAATCAACACAAACATATTGTACAATTACAATGAATGATAAAATGACAATGAATTACAATGAATGATAAAATGACCACAGTAGCAGATATGGTAGCAATAATGACAGTAATAATATGTGTAGTGGACGTTGCGCAGGATCACAGCAGCAGCCACGATCCACGAGAACCTGCTGGACGACAGAGCACAAAAACTCCGGGGAAGTTCGGTTAGTAGCATGCATTAATGAGACATGTATGTCCACTGATGGTGAGAGAGAAAGAGGGAGGAGAGGGGGAGAGAGAGAGAGAGGGAGGGAGAGAGAGGGAGGGAGAGTCCCCCGGCAGTCTAGTCCTATACTAAGGGATGACCTGAGCCAGCCCTAACTATAAGCTTTATCAAAAAGGAAAGTCTTAAGTCTACTCTTAAAAGTGTTGACCGTGTCTGCCTCCCGAACCTGGAATGGTAGTTTGTTCCACAGAAGAGGAGCCTGATAGCTGAAAGCTCTGGCTCCCAATCTACCTTTGGAAACTATAGGAACCACAAGGAACCCAGCATCCTGAGAGCGCAGTGTTCTAGAGGGGTAGTAAGGTACTATGAGCTCTTTTAGATATGATGGTGCCTGACCATGAAGAGCTTTGTAAGTAAGGAGAAGAATTCTATTCTAGATTTGATAGGTAGCCAATGCAAGGAAGCCAAAATGGGAGAGATGTGATCTCTGATCTTGGTTCCTGTCAGAACACGTGCAGCAGCATTCTGAATTAACTGCAAAGTCCTAAGAGACTTATTGGAGCAACCTGATAGCAAAGAGTTACAATAGTCCAGCCTAGAAGTAACAAATGCGTGGACTAGTTTTTCTGCATCCACTTGAGATACAATGCGTCTGATTTTGGCGATGTTACGTAAGTGGAAGAATGCAGTCCTCGAAATTTGTTTTATGTGGACATTAAAGGACAAGTCCTAATCAAAAACAACTCCAAGATTCTTTACGGTGGAGCTGGAGGCCAGGGTGATCCCGTCTAGAGTAACTAAGTCTCTAGAAAGAGAGTTTCTGGGGTGTTTCGGTCCAATTACAAGAACTTCAGTTTTGTCTGAATTTAACATTAGAAAATTGTAGGTCATCCAACTTTTTATATCTTTAAGGCATGCTTGGAGTTTAGTTAATTGATTTGTTTCATCAGGCTTGATCGATAAATATAATTGGGTGTCGTCAGCATAGCAATGAAAATTAATAGAGTGATTCCTAATAATGTTCCCTAAAGGAAGCATATATAAACTAAATAGAAGTGGTCCTAGTACAGAACCTTGTGGGACTCCATGACAAACTTTGGTATGCATGGAGAATTCATCATTGACGTGAACAAACTGAGATCGATCTAAGAAATACGACTTAAACCAGCTTAGGGCAGTTCCTTTGATGCCAATTTGATGTTCCAGTCTCTGTAAGAGAATTTGATGGTCAATGGTGTCAAATGCGGCACTAAGATCTAACAGTACAAGCACAGAGATGAGTCCTTTGTCTGATGCTATTAGGAGGTCATTTGTCACTTTGACTAATGCGGTCTCTGTGCTATGATGCACTCTAAATCCTGACTGAAAATCTTCAAATAGACTATTGTTATGGAGAAAGTCACATAGCTGATTAGCTACAGCTTTCTCAAGTATCTTGGAGAGAAAGGGAAGGTTTGATATCGGTCTGTAGTTGGCTAAGACCTCTGGGTCTAGAGAGGGCTTTTTAAGGAGAGGTTTAATTACAGCTACCTTAAAGGACTGTGGTACATAACCTGATAATAAAGACAGATTAATCATATCCAATAAAGAAGGACTAACTAGAGGTAAAACATCCTTGAGCAGCCTGGTTGGGATGGGGTCTAGGAGACAGGTTGACGGCTTAGATGTAGAAATTATTGAAGTTATTTGATGAAGGTCGATGGGAGAAAGAGTCTAAATACATATCAGGTTTTACAGCTGTTTCCAAAGTTGCTGTATCAGAAAGCAGATCAAAGCCTGTTGAGGGCAGGAGATGATGGATTTTATCTCTAATAGTTATAATTTTATCATTAAAGAAGCTCATGAAGTCATTACTACTTGGACCTAAAGGAATAGATGGCTCCGTAGAGCTGTGATTCTCTGTTAGCCTGGCTACAGTGCTGAAGAGAAACCTGGGGTTGTTCTTATTCTCCTCTATTAATGAAGAGTAATAGGCTGCTCTGGCATTACGGAGAGCCTTCCTGTATGTTTTAAGATTATCTTGCCAGACTAGACGAGATTCTTCCAGTTTAGTGGCACGCCATTTGCGTTCAGATTTACGTGTCTCTTGCTTTAATTTACGAGTCTGCTGGCTATACCATGGTGCTAACCTCCTTTGTTTAATGGTCTTCTTTTCAGAGGTGCAATAGAGTCTAGAGTTGTCCGTAAAGAGCCTGTAGTATTATCAACAAGATGATCTATTTGTGAAGGGCTAAAGGAAGCAGGCAGGTCCTCTGTTACATTGAGACATGGCATTGAATTCAATACTGAAGGAATCGCTTCCTTAAATTTGGCTACAGCACTATCAGATAAACATCTGCTGTAAGAGTTTCTGCAAAAAGGCTTGTAGTCCAGTAGTATGAACTCAAAGGTTATTAAAAAATGGTCAGACAGAAGAGGATTCTGTGGAAAGACTATTAGATGATCAATTTCAATGCCATATGAGAGAACAAGGTCAAGAGTGTGGTTCAGACAATGAGTCGGTTTATTTACACTCTGACAGAAGCCGATTGAATCTAATAGAGAGATAAACGCTGTACTAAGACTATCATTGAGGTTGTCCACATGAATATTAAAATCACCTACAATAATTACTTTATCTGTTTTAAGGATCAAGCCTGATGAAAATTCTGCGAATTCAGATAAAAATTCAGAGTAAGGACCTGGAGCTCGATATACTGTAACAAATAAAATTGGCTGTAATGTTTCCAGGTTGGGTGAGTGAGGCTAAGAACAAGACTTTCAAATGAATTATAATTTGGTTTAGGTTTAGGATTTATTAATAGACTTGAGTCAAATATGGCTCCAACTCCACCACCTCGACCGGTACTTCGAGGAATATGAGTATTACAATGACTGGGAGGAGTGGATTCATTTAAGCTAACATATTCATCCTCCTGCAGCCAGGTTTCAGTGAGACAAAACAAATCAATATCATAATCAGATATTAATTCATTGACTAAGACAGCTTTAGATGACAAGGACCTGACATTCAGGAGTCCACATTTAATTGTCTTATTTTGGACTGTTGGAGATGTTGATTTAATTTTTATTAAGTTTTTATGATGAACTCCTCTTCTGTTTGTTTTATCTTTAAATAATGTAGGTGGACGGGGGACAGACACAGTCTTTATACTAAAGGACTGGGTGGGCAACTGCTCTAATGGAGGCGCAGAGCAGCGTGTAAGACTGCAGCTCTGCATCCTGGTCTCAACTCTGGTTTGTTGAATATTGCACAGGTGTGCCTTAGGCTGGCCACAATAAAAGGCCACTCTCAAACGTGCAGTTTTGTTTCATTGGTGGGGTCTGGGGGGGTCAGAAAACCAGTCAGTATCTGGTGTGACCACCATTTGCCTCACCTCCTTCGCATAGAGTTCAGGTTCAGATCAGGTTGTTGATTGTGGCCTGTGGAATGTTGGTCCACTCCTCTTCAATGGTTGTCCGAAGTTGCTGGATATTGGCAGGAACTGGAACACGCTGTGCTACAGATCTTGCAACATGGGGCCGTGCATTATTATGCTGCAACATGAGGTGATGGTTGTGGATGAATGGCACATCAATGGGCCTCAGGATCTCATCACGGTATCTCTGCTTTCACAATGCCATCAATAAAATGCACCTGTGTTCGTCGTCCATAACATACGCCTGCCCATACCATAACCCCACCGCCACCATGGGCCACTCGATACACAACATTGACATCAGAAAACCACTCACCCACACGATGGCACACACGCTGTCTGCCCTGAACAGTGAAAACCGGGATTCATCCGTGAAGAGAACACCTCTCCAACGTGCCAGACACCATCGAATGTGAGCATTTGCCCACTCAAGTCGGTTACAACGATGAACTAGAGTCAGGTCGAGACCCCGATGAGGATGACGAGCATGCAGATGAGCTTCCCTGAGACGGTTTCTGACAGTTTGTGCAGAAATTCTTTGGTTATGCAAACCGATTGTTGCAGCAGCTGTCCGAGTGGCTGGTCTCAGACGATCTTGGAGGTGAACATGCTGGATGTGGAGGTCCTGGGCTGGTGTGGTTACACGTGGTCTGCGGTTGTGAGGCCGGTTGGATGTACTGCCAAATTCTCTGAAACGCCTTTGGAGACGGCTTATGGTAGAGAAATGAACATTCAATTCACGGGCAACAGCTCTGGTGGACATTCCTGCTGTCAGCATGCCAATTGCATGCTCCCTCAAAACTTGCGACATCTGTGGCATTGTGCTGTGTGATAAAACTGAACATTTTAGAGTGGCCTTTTATTGTGGCCAGCCTAAGGCACACCTGTGCAATATTCATGCTGTCTAATCAGCATCTTGATATGCCACACCTGTGAGGTGGGATGGATTATCTCGGCAAAAGAGAAGTGCTCACTATCACAGATTTACACAGATTTGTGAACAATATTTGAGAGAAATGGTTATTTTGTGTATATAGAAAATGTTTTAGATCTTTGAGTTCATCTCATGAAAAATGAGAGCAAAAACAAAAGTGTTGCATTTATATTTTTGGTCAGTGTACAATTACTTACTCACAATTGAAAGTGTAGTGAATTTCACTTAATTATAACATCCTCAAATGTTTTTTTTTTTTATATCTATAACAGTTGGTTATTGTAATTGCACGATGCTTATGAAATGTATTCATCCATCCATTACACCTTTACAGTCTGAAAAAAAATATCCATTAAACTAATACCAAAAATACTTGAAAGAGACCCTTATCATTACAACTGTTGATCCCTTGATTTGCCCTCAAGGAAAGAAGAATGACTGATCATTTGTTAACAGTAACGTTGTTATAAACCACCATTCTTTTCTTTTATTCTGTTTCCCCAACTATGATTTTAGAATCATTCATGATTTCACTGTAATGAAATTGGCTAAAATGGCTGAAGTCATTTCAATGAAGACTTAACCTATCCTCATATGATACTTCTATTCTCTAGAGAACATTTGGTGAAAACACTGTTGGAATGTGGATACACTTTCCAGGAGATCATGATCTCACCCACAAGTGTAAGAAAGACATCCCAATGTGATAAATCTCCGTAATTAAATCTGTGCTGTGAAAGTTATACATGTAAATAATATTTATGTCACTGTTTAAAAAAATCAGGTTGGGATTCCAAATTCAAGACTGCGTTATTTCCTGATTGCTAAGATTTCAATGGAGAAGGTAAGGCTTGCTGAGAGTAATTCTGGTATCATAAAATGTATGAAAGAAACTTTTTAGTGTTCTTCCTATTTTTCACACCCTTAACTCTTTTGGTCCAAAATCTAGTGAAAATCTGCCATTTCTGTAATTGTGTTGTTAAGTAATAATTGCCTGAGGTATAATTTAAGAAATGTGCATAATTTCCATATAAAAAAAACAAATTTCATGCAGACACAAGGCAGAAAACTGAATCTTTCAGTTCACAGGCAGCACGATATTTCAAATAGTGAACCAAACAAATTGTAAAGGGTGATTGGTGGAAAATATTTAATGAAACAGAAGAAATGAATGGCATTGAATTAGTACTATTTTTTTATTTTTTAGATTTCACTAGTAATCTAGTAATTTCATAAATATTGAGACTGCTGTTGATTTCTTCTTACCTTGAAAACCTTTTATATTGTTGTGTTTGGATTCAGGGTGTGGTTCAATACTTTCAATAACCATAACAACGTGATCTGGAGCACAATAATTCAATAGCAATTGGAGGTCGACCGATACAGATTTTTTATGGCCGATTTTATTTATTTTTTTGACACAGCCTTAGCCGATAACCGATATGTGCTGCCGATATTGCTTTTTCTCCCTCCATTTACATGATAAAAATGACACAATGATAACAAATGTTACATGTCTAAATTTAACCAAAATAAGAAACATTTATTTACAAAATTAACAAATGTACTTTAAGCAACAAATTGTTGAAGTTTCTGCTCTAAAAACAAGCAACATATTGCACCTATGTTTGGTGCATTATCAACGTTAGCGCGAATAAATATTCAACCACGCATAAACCATGACATCAGTCTTAACCGATCCCCGATATTTGCAGATTCTTAAAGCCGATACTGCTTTTTCTCCCTCCATTTACATGACAAAAATGACAATGATAACAAATGTTACACAAGTCTCAAAACAAAAAAAGAAACATTTATGCTGCCACACAGGATTTAATTTCTTTTCAGCCATTTCTTTAAAAAGAAACAAAAACAAATTCAGTATAGTTTTATCTAGTGCTACATCTTCTGTTTGATTTGTAAATTAAAATAAAATGACCATGTTTTATTATCCCATCTATTATGCAAAGACAACACACTAGTAGTTCTAAAGGAAACTGTCAAAGAAGCTGTCAAAGACACAGAGAGAGAGAGGGAGACACACACACACACACACACAGCGCTGTGATAGCCGCTCTGCACCACTCTGCTTCGCTCTGAGTCCGCCTTTTCCACTGGGCAAAAAATGCGTTTAAACCAGCTAACAATTGGCTTCAGACCGCAGTGGGAAAGGTACACCGAACCAACCTGCGTCGCAACTCGTACAAGGGGGCGCTTTGCTCGCACTTAATGAACGTGTCACAGCGAGAAAAGAGAGCATCTCGTGTTCAGTGGGGAAGAGGAGGCGAAAAAACACTGACCACCGCTGCAGTGTATGGACATTATTTTATGTAAAGTTAGATGCTGTGCACGTAGTGATAGGTAATTTTTTCATGTGCATACATGATACTCCATGGCAACGCGCACATGCGCAGCGGTGGCAGCTCGCCAGCTGGAAATCAGACGTGGGTTTTTAGACAGTGGGACAGGAGCCCTATGCCGACTGTAAGAGGCTCGGCCAGCGTTTAAAACCCGCGTTGTCCCACTAATTTCAGTGGCAGAGAGAAAGAGAAAGAAACACACCGCTCTGATGACTGCTCCAGCGAGCTCTCAGTCAGAGTGAAACAGACACACCGCTGCTCCCTCCCGCTCACAGTGAGACAGACAGACTTTCAAAGTGCAGATAATACAGCTAAATTAGACAAAAAAATGTTAAAAATACATTAAAAGTTGTTGGCCCTTGTTGTTGTTGGCAGTCTTCCAACATTACCAGCTGCTCAGGGACAGAGGGGCAATGCATGCGCTTCACGTGATCTCCAGCATCTCAACGCGTCGCTGCTGAATGCGCTAATTGATCGGCGAATGCATGCACGTATCTTAATAGCAATGGTATTGTAGGTGGGACCTGGAAATATTCAGCTGCTCCATAATCCTCCACTGCTGGGGGGGAAACGTAAAAAAACATTCCCAGTTATATGAATGTATCAAGGGTCAGTGCACCACAATTACAAAGTGACATATTTTGTCACTTAAGATGTATTTAATGTAAGAAGGAATTCCTAAATCAGGTCATTCATTCCAACAGCACCAACACTAACATACTCTTTAATACCAGCACGACTTCATGACTTTCCTCAGCATTAATTTATTTTTCTATATATTTCTTATTGATGAGTAATTTCTTATCCACCTTTTATAAGATAAGACAAGACAAGATAAACAATAATCTCAATGATTAATCTTAATGATCTCACCCAGGGAAATATCAGAAATAATGAATTCTGATATTAATTATATTCTACTGTTTTATCCATGTTAAAATAGGGTAAAAAAAGGTGTGTGTGTGTGTGTGTGTGTGTGTGTGTGTGTGTGTGTGTGTGTGTGTCTGTGTATTAGATTTCAGGTACCCTTCCACATCCTGCTGAGAGTGGTTCCCCTGAGCAGCTCACAGTCTTCAGTCCTCCCCATTCAGGTACCTGCCAGCCAGGAGACAAAATGCAGGCGGGTCATGTCCTGTATAAACTAGAGACAACAATGGATGCCCAGAGGAAGATGAATCAGAACAATGATCTAACTGTCAGGCAGATTCAAGAGTTCTTGGAACCACGGATGGACGTAAACATGGAACTCTATCTCCTTCCTCCTAAAACACTGCTGCGATATGCTCTGATCTTGGACATTGTTAGGCCCACATGCAGGAGGTCTGTCTGCTTTACCAAAGGGTGGGTACAGTTACAGTAATCATCTGTCACTATTTTAACTTGTCTTATTATTACTATATGTAACAAACAACTGCTGACAAAGCGTGTGTGTGTGTGTGTGTGTGCCTGCCTTAACCTCTTATCAAACCAAATTACAGATAATGTCTTCATTAAGAGTGAATCAATAATTAAAATCAAATGTACTGCAACTACATTTACAGTAGTATTACAAGTTTGGTGGCCACAATGCCAAAAAACCCAACAAGTTGTGTGTACACATTAATGATTAATGTGTGATTAATCATTAATGTGACTGACATACATAGCTACATTTTAAATAATAATAATAATAATAATAATAATAATAATAATAATGAAAAAAGAATCTATCTAATCTTATCAAAGATGTGAATCAAATTTGAAAAGGTTGTGTAATTGTCATTTAATAATTAATTATTTTTATTTTCTTTACTATTTGTTGATTACCTGAATTATTTTCTTCAGCAGTGTTTTATGTAATACATTGTGGTCAGAGCAGACCAAACTAAGTCTGCTTGGATCCACTCAGGTATTTGACATTGGACACAAACCCAAGACCAAAGATTCTAGTTTGGGTCTACGTCTAATCTGTAAATGGGGCATTTGGTAAACTGGTTGATACTGTATCTCATCCCTACTGTTTTACTGCCTAGTTGGTTGGTAAAATGATCACTTAGTAATGTTATTATTTGATTGTCCTTATATGCTTTATCAATAGTTATGGGCGGTATGTGGAGGGAACTGGTTCTGTACTGCAGTGCTGCATGGAAACAGAGGTAGGTTTTGGCTTTAGTAAATGCATTAACAAAACACAATCGCAGCTTTGTTGCTGGTTCAGTGTGAACTGTAATTATTACATTTCTAGTCCAGACATTTTACATATACAGCAGGTCTAGATTGTACTCTTTATATTATTATTTACCCAACAATTCCCACCATGACCAAGCACTTGGCAACAGTGGCAAGGAAAAAACTAACTTTTGACAGACATTGACATTGACCAGACCTTGAGTTAGAAAGAGCTCTAAGCGCTATCAAAAAGGAGCGTCTTAAGCCTTTACAGGTAGCCAATGCAGAGAAGACATAATGGGAGTAATATGATCTCTGATCCTGGTTCCTGTCAGTACACGTGCAGCAGCATCCTAGATCAGCTGTAGACTCCAAGGGGACTTATTGGAGCAGCCTGATAACAAGAAGTTGCAATAGTCCAGCCTAGAAGTAACAAATGCGTGGAAAAGTTTTTCTGCATCTGCTTGAGACAAGAATGTGCCTGATTTTTGCAATGTTACGTAGGTGAAAGAAAGCAGTCCTTGAAATTTGTTTTATGTGGACGTTAATGGACAAATCCTGAGGTGTTGGGTCGTTAGCAACCAATAATGTAATACCGTCCAATAATGTAATACCTGCCAATAACGTAATAATTTTGGCCATTTTGAATGTAATAAAGCCAATAATGTAATTGGCAGGTATTACATTATTGGACTTTATTGCATTATCGGCTGCTACAGGGTTCAATTACAAGAACTTCAGTTTTGTCTGAATTTACTATCAGAAAATGGCAGGTCATGCAAGTTTTTATGTCCTTAAGGCATGTTTGAAGTTTAGCTGACTGATTGGTTTCATCTGCCTTGATCGATAAATATAATTGGGTGTCATCAGCATAACAATGAACGTTAAATAAGTGATTCTTTATAATGTTGCCTAAAGGAAGCATATATTAGGTGAACAGAATTGGTCCAAGTATGTGGAGTACTATTAGGAAAGTGGAAACACAAGGTTTGAGTGTTTCCTCAATAGACTGTGGGTCATGACAGAATTTTACAGCATCCATGAAATTAAAAGACAGAGAGCATTTATTTACATAACTTAACTTAAATGATTAATTTTTTGTGTTTTGATGGACTGGAAATGATTTTAAAATGAATTATAGTGAAATATTGAAGAGGTACTCTGGGTGCTTCTGGGATAAAGACGGCTTTCTTTATCTTTCAAATCATCTTCCAATATTTACCTGTGTTTTACCACATTCCTGGAGCTTTTTAAGTTACGCAAAATCTAACATTACTTCGATCCACTTAGTTTCCGCTTTCTTTCATGGCTGTAGTTCGTTTCATACCTGGTAACCCAGAGCAGTGTGAGCGGTGTGCAGGATCAGACTGGATCACACAGGTTTAACTGCTACTTTAAAGGACTGTAGTACATACCCAGTAAAGAAGTGCTAACTGAACATAAAACTTATTTGAGCAGCCTAGTTGGAATGTGGTCTAAGAAATGGGCAAGTGGCTTAGATGAAGATATTGATTTGAAAGTTTTTTGAGTATTTTAAAATTTCAATCAAAAATATCCAAATATCTTAACATTCGCCACCATTAGTCTCCCACATAATTTGAAATCCCTATAACACATGCTAGTTGAAATCTGAAAAATAAAACTTGTATTTTACCATCTTTTTTTCCCACCCAATAACATATGTGTTATTTCATAGTTTTGATGTCTTCAGTGTTAATCTACAATATAAAAAAGTAACAATAATAAAGAAAAAAGTTTGGCGCCATACATTAACAGACACAATAGGAGAGCAGGGAAAAGAGACAACACAGTCCTGTGTACATCAAACATTTTTAAATGAATAACTTCACTTGCAGGCAGGTACACAGGGATCTGAACCCTTCACAGAATCCAGAAATTTAAGAGAATGACAGAAATAGGCTTAAACAATTGCTTTGAAATTATTTAAAAGGAAATATGCAATATGGTTAATGGTTAAATATTCACTTTATTCAAATCAAACTGTTTGTACTCTGTAAACACAGAAGAACAATGGCATACATAGCTATAATTTACAGATCCCAGCTCAGCTTAACCAAATCCTATTAAGGATAATAAGAACAACGGACATTTTTTTATGTTGGTCTTTATAAGGCTTTTGTTTTGTGTGCTCTGCAGATGGAGAGTGTGTTTAAAGGTCTGGATCAGTACTCTGAAGAGGAGAAGCTCCAGCAGCTGTTGAAACTAAAGCTCCGTTATTTTACTCCCAGAGAAGTTGCCAACCTCATGGGTTTCCCTCAAAGCTTCTGTAAGTCAAAACCTTTTCTCTTCTAGGCTTTTTTTTTTTTCATCTTTTCCAACTATGTATCTTTCCAACTACTTGCAGCAACTCATGCATGAGGGGGCTGCAGAACGTCCTAAGGCTGAGCAATTTTATCGATCCTGCAATATATATCGATATTTTGTTTCCCCAGAAAGTTTTGATTTTTCAGCCGTGAGTATTGATACATTAAGTCCCATTTAAATCCCCGGTGTTGGCTTTGCAGGAAGAGCGATTAGGTCAGCCAGCCGCTAGTCTCGCTGTAGAGCATTTCTAGCAAGTTACCCGTTTAGATACTCTCTTTACACAAACGGCAACGTCTTCCTCTTCCTGTTTACGCAGTCAGAGTGAGGAGATTCAAGAGAATGGCGGCGAACATAAATCCAGCACCTTCATGCTTAAAAGCAGAAGTGCTCCCACCACCTCGGGTTTAACCCTCTGGGGACGGATTGGGCAGATCCGCCCAAAAAGTCTAAAGTTTTACATATCTGTGAATATCTCCTAAACGGTTTATAATAGAGAGATGTGTTTTTCTATGTCTATGTTGTTCTATGCCACTGCGTAAAAGACCAATCGAAAAATAGATGTTCGGCAGACTGAAAGCGCAGTCGACGAATGGACAAACATTACAGGGCAGACTCGTTTCTTTTTCAACCAATCAGTGGACGGTATCTATGACGTATTCAAGCCAATCAGAGGACTCTGGGGTCTTGGGGGGGAGGGACAACAGAGAGAAACAGCAGGTGGTGTAGAACAGAGTGCAGGGATCAGGGAGCACACAGAGCAGAGTGACAGAGGGCCCAAAGTGACGGCAGAGTGACAGAATAACTTCAGAAATACTATTTTTATTGAATGACAGATTCCCCTCAAGTTTCTGGAGGGTCTTTGCTTTGCTAAGTGGCATGCCTGAGGAAAATGAGGCAAAAACGCATGGGACCTTTTGTATTAAAAGGGCGTTATTTTATTATTATTCAAATATTTGGTTGAAAAACTGCATATGTATGTCAGGCAAAGGGATTGAAAAATAATATTTTCATTCAAAATCTCTTCACTAGTACTGTTTGAGGTGTGATATGACAAAAATCAGATTCATTTTGTCCAGCATTTGCAAGCTGTAGACTCTCTGTCCAGTCAGAGTATCGAATTGCATCGAATCGTATCATTTGCTGAATGTCGTGTATCATACCGTTGGCTGAATATCGTGTATCGTATCGTGAGATTAGTGTATCGCTACAGCCCTAGTCCTGCTATCAGACATTGTAAACCTTAGTTCATCATAAAAGTGTTTGAGTTGATGAGATGAGATAAAGCAAAGTTTAGTTCAGACAGCTATAGCTAGAGTGGAAATCTAGTGTAACTGTCCATAAATGGTAACATTCATATCATTCTACTGCATATTTGCCACTGCAGTAATTACTTAAAAGCCATTTGCACAGCATGCCACATTACATAAATCTATAATGATTTGGGTATTGCTCTAGTTTAGAAAATATATTCAGTAACTAGATTTTCCTGAAGTTTAACAAAGTTCTAATTTAGTGACACTAAACTGTGCCACTGCTATTGGAATCATGCAGCACAAGCTCAAGTGTATGGGATTCAGGTTAATGGGACCATAGTGCTGCCTAAAAAGAGAAAAATCTATAATGGACATAATATAAATAGAAATTTGTTTTTCTCCAAAACTCAACTCCCGCCGGAACAGCTGTGAAGGGTTGGGGTTAAATTCCATGTCAAACACAGTTGAAAGTGAATTAAAAATTTAAAAAAATTGGCGCCAGAAATAGGTCAGCCTCCGTCAGGACCATAACATGTGAGTATGATTAGCTGGCAACTGTCTGCACCTAGTACAGCTGTCGCTTCTACCTGGGTATGTTTTCGCAGGCCGAGCGATTGTATAGTGCACCCTGAAAACAATTTTACATTGCAGTAGGCCATGTCTAGCAACAAGTGACAACTGAGACAACTCTGAATGGAAAAGAGGACAGTGACATGGTTGATGGGGAGGAGTTCACATATATTAAAATGTAATTTGTATCCACAGTGTTTGATGAATTGAATTAGAACGCCAGTAATAACTGGGAGATAAGAGACTGGGTTTGAAACATACAACAACAAATTGTCTGCATATAGGGACAGCTTATCTGTGAGAGACAAAGGCAGAAGCTTCCACAGCTGAGGAGAAACGTTTCTTATTGTCATCTTTGTTGTTGATTTGGAGCTTTGCTGGATATAGCAGAGCTGGTAGCAGGGCCAGGTTGTAGAGTTTAGCCATGACAACATGGTAGGCACCTCGCAGCTTCAGGACATTGGGACAGTAATCCTCGTTGATGCAGACCAGAGTGCCATGATACCGCAGGTCATTCCTCCGTTTGCAGGCTTCCCGGACAATCAGCTCTTTGGTTTGGTGACAGTGAAAGCATACAATCATGGGTCTAGGTTTGTCCCCCTGCCTGTGGCTTAGCAGCTAGGGTACAGTGGGCCTGGTTGAGCTCTGGCGGGGTTTGCAACAGTTGGCCCTGAATATCTCCACCAGAACGTCAGAGAAAAAGGCAGTGGGTATGTTATTCTGTTCGCTTCTTGCCTCCAGGTCAGTGTTTTTAGCTTTAAGCTTAGCATGGGCCTCTGTTGGCGTGGAGCACAATGCCTCGAGGGCCTGGATCTGGAAGTTCTCCATTGTTATGACGGATTTCCGTCATTCAGACTTCACAGAGGCAATTTATGAGATCAGTGTAGATCCATGGAGAAAAAAAGTGTTGGCAGATGGCTGATTTTTATTGACAGATTGTCACGCTCCACAGCCAATGGTATTGTTTACAGCGTGTCTGCACGAGACCATTGATGGTATAATGATCCACACAGGGCAGGATCTAAAGTTTAGCTGCCTAGCTAGCACCGACTCTTCCTGCTGTGACGTTATCGTCACAGAGCTGTGTTTTCATTTTGAGACTCAGTTTGTAAAGTTAAGTCAACATGTGAGAACTCGTCTGACACAGAGTCTCATGTTGTGTGCTACATGTGTGAAATAACAGCTATAGTGTGGACTTTGTCTGTAAACGACTTCATCCAGTGTCTCTCCCTACCCGTCAGTACCGTGAGTTACCATGGTTACGGGAACACCCTGAAGCTTTAAAATGATAAAGTTTTTTGGTTAGTATGGCTGTACAAAATGAATGTAGCCTGATTGTACCTGCAATTCACTCACCATGGTCAGTCACGACCAAGGTCTGCACAGCATCTAGTTTGGCTTCAAGGGAGGTGAATCCCAATTTAAACTCGGTGGACAGTACTGTTGATATTGACTGGCTGTGTTCTTCCAGCAGGCTAGTCATGGCAGGCATGCTAATCTGGTTAGTCATGGCAGCCTTTTTTAGTGTAATCTTTTTTTAGCCAGCCTGGTTCCAGGGGCCATGGTGCAAGACAAAATCACTGTCAATTTTTTACAGAGGAGTCCGGTTAAATATGGGTTGTAAACAGTGAAAATTGTTCAGGTCAGTGTGGGAGAACACAATGTGTTCGTCTACGTCATTCCTCTCTCCATCAAGGTCATCTATCTAGTCATCTCTCATTAGCTTTTTTACTGTACCAGCTGCTAGTACTAGTGATATGTTAATGTTTTTTTTTTTTTATATTGCTAGCATTGACTATAACCAGTAAAATAGGATGCATAACCTTACCTTTGTGATTAAGCAATAGTCTATCATTTAGCAATTAAATGATAAATGTTAATTAATTGTGGTGACTCCACTGAAATTTGCTGAAAATCAATGGCACCAGGTCAGGAGGGAAGAAAGTGTTCAGGAGCCTCTGATGTGTTATGCTGTAATATTTATTGAATCTTGGCCAAGGAGAATCAGAAGATAGATAGATAGATAGATAGATAGATAGATAGATAGATAGATAGATAGATAGATAGATAGATAGATAGATAGATAGATAGATAGATAGATAGATAGATAGATTTAACTTTGCTAAACATCTATACAAAAACTATATAAGTAGAAAGTAACTGTTGAATTAAGAAATTTTAAAAAAATGTTATATACAAATAGAAAACTATATTAAAAATAGAAAGTGACCTGGTGTCGGTTAGCTCAGTTGGTAGAGCATCCGCCCCATGTACAAGATTAGATTAGATTTATCCCACAATGGGGAAATTTACTCATTACAGCAGCAAAGTGTGATATACACTACAGAAGTAAAGTAGAAAGGACAAAAACAACATAAACAGACAAAAACAGAAAAAGGCTCAGTCCTTGCTGCTGCGGCACAGGGTTTGAATCCAACCTGCGGCCCTTTGCTGCATGTCATTCCTCATCTCTCTCTCCCCACATTCCTGTCACTGTCCATAGAGAGAGAGAGAGAGAGACTCGATAAAGCTGTTATTAATCAGCAAAATAAAAGGTTATTTCATGATTGTTTCACAGCGGTTACATTCAGCAGGTATAGACACGCCCGCAGCAACACACTACCAGCTCCTCTCACCCCCCCACCACCGGTTGCAGGTTTGCCTGTCCCTGTCTGAACGTGGCCTAAAGCTTGAAAAGGCCAAAAAAAATCTTTTTGTTGTACAGTCTGATGGCCAGGGGGGATGAAAGCATTCTTAAGTCTATTTGTGGAGCAGGATTGAGACAGCAGACTGCCACTGAACACACTCCTCTGCCTGATGAAGGTGTTGTGCAGAGGGTGGTGGGCGTTGTTCAGTATGGACAGCAGTTTGTCCAGGGTCCTTCTCTCTGCCACTGTCACCAGAGAGTCCAGCTCTGTGCCCACCACTGAGCCAGCTCTCCTCACCAGTCTGTCCAGTCGGGCAGCATCCCTCTTCTTGCTGCTTCCTCCCCAGCAAACCAACCTTGGTCATGGAGGTGTTTAGCTGCAGATGGTTGGACCTGCACCACCTCCACCAGGCTCCTGTACTCCCTCCCGTCCATCCTTGATACAGCCAACTATCGCATTGTCAACTGAGTATTTCTGCATGTGGCAGAGCCCAGAGTTGTACTATAACTCAGATGTGTACAAGGTGAAGAGGACGGGAGACAGTCCTTCAGTCTGACGTACTGTGGTCTCTCTGTGATGTAGTCTGTAATCCATCTCACCAGGTGTGAGTCCACTCTCATCTCTGTCAGCTTGTCTCTCAGCAGGAGGGGCCTGATGGTGTTTAAGGTGCTGGAAAAATAAAAAAAACATGATTCTCAGCACCGCCTTCCTTGTCCAGATGAGAGTGAGCCCTGTGTAGCAGATAGAGGATGGCATCCTCCACGCCCACCTTCTCCTGGTATCTAAACTGCATTGGATCCTGTGCATGGTGGACCTGGGATCTGAGGAGATGGAGCAGCAGCCGTTCAAAAGTCTTCATGATGTGGGATGTTAATGCGGGTCTGGTACTGGTCTGAAGTCACCCGGCTCCCTGGGGTGTTTTGTCTTAAGAGCCGGGATGAGACATGAAGTCTTCCAGAGCACGGGGACCCTCCCCAGCTGCAGGCTCAGGTTGAAGACATGCTGACGTGGCTCCCACAGTTCAGCAGAACAGGCCTTGAGCATCCTTGGACACATTTTGTCTGGGCCCGCTGTTTTTCTTGGGTGCAGCCTCCTCAGCTCTCTGCTCACCTGATCCTTGGTCATGGTGAAGGGGAGGGGGGTTGAACTGTCAGCTGTGGTGGTGGTGGGAAGGGGGGTTAAACTGTCCATGGTGGTGGTGGCGAGGGGGGTTGAACAACAATACGATTTGATTCGATTCAATACGATTCGATACTGACAGAGAGTCTACAGCTTGCAAATGCTGGACAAAATAAATCAGATTTTTGTCATATCACACCTCAAACAGAAAGACTAGGGCTGCTCGATTATGGAAAAAAATCAATATCATGATTATTTTGGTCAATATTGAAATCACGATTATTCAAACGATTAATTTTGAGTTTCACAATGCATTTATTCAGCATTTCTCTCTCTCTTTGTTTCTCTCACTTTGTTATTGATTCTTTATGCAAAATATTAAAATTGCAAATAAATTTTGGCTACAAATATGTACTTTACAGCTGTTTTGCAATGTATAAATCATTAAATCAATAAAATAAATATACTTTATGGAACATTTATAAGGCATAGAAAAACATAAATGCATCCAAAATAAACTATGTATTCAGCTGTTCTGCAATTTCTATATATTTAATGAATAAAATAAATATACTTTGAACATTAAATAAGGCATAGAAAAACATAAATTTATCCAAAATAAAGCTTTCCTTCATTTAATCCCCATTCTGCCAGAGCTTCTCTCAGTCCATCGGCGATATTTTGTCCCGTATGGTCTTCAGGCATGAACGCCATTTGGAGACACTTTACTTTCAAATTGAATTTGAAAAATTGAATTCAAATTGAATTTGTGTCTATGAAATGGATCGTTAGGCTGATATAAGGCTCCGTTGTACGACTGGACCATAGATCTGTCGTTGCCGCGAAGTAAACTTCTTTTACCCTTTTTGTCAACCAAACGACTCTGCCCTCCTTCTGCCATTTCTCAATTTCATTCGCTTTCAATCTCACTCACTGTTTTTGAACACCAAACGACACACCTCCTCACTCTTCAACTGCGTAAGGGAGTATGGGCTATCCTGTTAGTCAGCAGGGCCGCGTGAAATGGAATGTATTGCGCACGCACGTCTCTCAGAAATTGTGTAATGAAAAATGGGAAATAAATCGTTTAAACTCGATTTATATGATTTTTGAGATCGTTTGACAACAAAATCCAAATCGTGATCAAAATTCGATTAATTGCACAGCCCTAGCAAAGACCCTCCATAAAGTTGAGGGGAACCTGTCATTCAATAAAAATAGTATTTATGAAGTTATTCAGTCACTCTGCAGTCACTTTGGGCCCTCTGTCACTCTGCTCTGTGTGCTCCCTGAGCCCTACGCACACAGCTCTCTCTCTCTGTTGTCCCTGCCCCACAGACCCCCCAGAGTCCTTTGATTGGCTAGAATACGTCATAGATACATCCACTGATTTGAAAAAGAAACTAGTCTGCCTAGTAACGTTTGTCCATTCGTTGACTGTGCTTTCAGTCTGCCGAACGTCAATTTTTCGGTTGGTCTTTTACGCGGTGGCATAGAACAACAAGGAAGTGTCTCCGACAGACACAAACCGCACATCTCCGTCTTTAGTGGAATCTCAGGAAAACAGTGCAAAAAAACACTCTTCCTAAGACCCGAACTCTTGCATGGCATGCATTTTTAATTTCTCTTTGCTATTTGGGCTGATTGGGACCTGATGAGTGTAAAAACAAAGAATTATCTTTTTACATGATGTAGTTTCTGAGAAAAATGATATCCACATATGAGGACATTTGTTTTAAATTTCGATAGAACACAATAAAGTCACAATTGAGTAATGATGTACAAAACTATTTATTGTGTGCCAGAACATAGCAGCATTTTGGTTTCTCCTGGTTTCACTACAATTCTTGGACCAAGTGCTACAAGAGATTTTAAAATCATCAAATTCCTTTTGAGTAATTTCTAGACTCATAAACTTGCTTTTATTCTTGTTGTTCGAGCAAAGTTCTGTAGAAGTCCTTTTGCTGATCCAATAATTCACACACTTGAGCCATGATAACCTATTCCTCAGTGGTGTAGTTGGAAGCTTTAGGTTGCATTGTTTGATGATCAAGGCCTACTAGGCCTGAAGATTGAGCAGTAGAGGAAGCTTCTAAGAAACCATCACAAAATACATGGCCACAGTTTTACTGTAGATATTTGATTAGACTCTTCTTACTTCAAACAGCAGCTGATATTTTGAGTTTTAAGTAGGATTCCTCAGATTATTGTTGGATAGAAAAGCCATAAATTCGGAGAAACACAGCTGCAGAAATCTGAGGGAGGAGGTGGAGTTGAGGCGAAAAAGCTAAGGCTGCTATCGACAAAGTAATGACCTCATTAGACTTCATAAATATATGGAGTATGACAACCTGGTGAAGATTAAGCCGAGCAAGTTGGTTTCCTTTAAACTGGTCAATATAGCCAATTAATTTGGCTACATGACATGACCCTCAGGTATGTATGTGCATATATGTATGAACTGTAATATGTCATATGTGTTGTCTAAAATAATAATAAAAAAAAAAATTAAAACGAAATAACATTATATTACATACTCAAGTTTTGACTTACTTCCTTATTTTATTGTATTTTGCAGCTTTTCCAGAGCACATCCGTACCAAGCAGCAGTACAAAGTTCTAGGAAACAGCCTCAATGTTGATGTGGTGGCCAGACTTCTACAGCTGCTGGTTTCTAGCATCCGGGCCACAGAGGTGACTACCATTGTGGATTACGTTACAGACTGCTCTCTATGCAATGTCCGTGTTTAAAAACGTATAGTCTGCTATTTATTGCAAATGTCCACTGGTCAAATGCTGGTCAAACGTGCTTTATATTCACCACTGTACAGTCTTAGTTACATACCTTTGTTACGTTTAAAACAATTACAGCTAGGGTATAAATCCTATACTTAACTCATGCTTAATTAATGCATGACTCATGGCGATTTAATGCAGGCTGTATTATGAACTCCTGTTGCTTGTTGCCTGTTGCTACTTGGAGCAACATGATTTTCCTGCTTGACTCATGACCATGAAATTCATAATTCAAAAGACCAGTGTTTAAGACTGAGAGACACGTTATTTTATGCTTATTATAATCCGTTTTTGCCATATTCGGCAAATCTTAGACATTGGACCTTCATGTATATTTTACCTTTTATAATAAAGTGTTACCAATGTATTTCAATTGAACCAGAATATGTTGGTTTAAGGGATTTTTACATAAATAAAAATAAAAACATTTTTTCTTTTTTTTTTTGTGTGTGTTTGTTTGTTCTTAACTGATCAAGGTATTTTCTTACCCCGAAACCACCGGGCACGTCTCTGTCACGTCGCGGCCACAGCGCTGTTTTGGTCCGTCCTGTTCTTGGCTGTTTTTTCGACCGGCAGTTTGCACGGGGTATTTTATTTTGAAAATCTGTCAAAAATAGAACAACCGCATATTCCCTACAGAGCCGAGCAGAGGCCTGCTTCTGGGACGCTTCTGAACCAGACTGCAGTGGAGCCAGTGGGGTTTGAAAGATTGCCTAGAACGGCCGCACACGCAACACGGCATGCCTGCACCAGGTGTATTTTGGGGGTTATTCAGATATATCAATGGAACATTCAGCACTTTAACAGGATGCCATGCAAGGTAGTTGCTTTTATATTACTATGACAGTGTTGTATACATGCATGCATCTTCATAATGCCTACAAATCCACGTTCTATCATGGATTACTGAGATTTCTGACAAACCATTACACTCTGTATGTTCTGGTTGGATTTCTGCCATGTCCATGCTGAGATTTTCAATCCCAATAGTCTTCAACTCTTGGTTAATTAAAGGTGAAATACATTTCAAACATCTAAAAATGGGCAAAGACATGGATTGTCTGTGGACTAAAAGTAGCCTTGTTGCTCAAACAAGCCACCTGTACCAACGGTAGCCACTCAATCAAAATTGCTAGCCATGTTGGTAATTAGGCTTAACTTAAAGCCTTAATATAATTTTAACAAGTGAATTCTATAAAACGTTCACCCTCAGTACAGTTATCATGAACGGCCAATGTATAGAGACTAAAACTGTTTTTTGTACCAGGCTGTAAACATGTTTATTTCTGCTGTAAAGTTGGACATTTTAACATGGGGCTTATAGAGATTGACTTGTTCTGTAGCCAGCCTCAAGTGGCCGTTTGAGGAACTGCAGGTTTTGGCACTTCTGCATTGGTTAACTTCACAGCCATGGAGGTTGCTTTGCTGCACAAGACCATGAGATTGTACGTGTTAGTAGTGGCACCTGGCTAGAGCCTATTGGACTCATCCGTAATGACTGTTTTTGCATTGATGTCAATACATATAGTACAAATGACCACAAACTACTCTAAAGGGAGCAGCAAAGGGTGATAGAACCTGACAACAGTGTGATTCCAGTCTGCTTGCCCAGCAGTATATGGCAGGTCAGCAGTTCAGTTACACGATTTTCAACATGTTGACCAGCATGTGTCATTAGTAGTTCCACATACAGTTTCCTTATTACCTAACCCTCAGGCTCAGGAATTACGTAACTGCATTTGATTTTTGATTTGATTTGATACATCATATTGAGGCCCCTTGCAGAGCAGAGCGAAAGTGGGCGAGGAAGGAGCATAGGACTTAAATGGAACACACTTATCCAAGGCAAAATTCACAGAGAAGCAAGTCACAAAGGACAAAAAAAAAACAAATGGCATTGTTACCACGAGTGAGACTGAACAGCTCCCTAGTGGTAACCATTTAATCACAGCAAATTTTCCCCTTTGTTTAAGCTTCAATTTTCCCAGTTTTTTCAGCTCAATCTTTAAATACAATCTCTATTTGCTGGAGGTGTGGTTCCATATTTGAGAGCATTCTTTCATCCAAATTATGATTTAGTTGAATACCTAGATATTTAATACCTTTTGAAGGTATATTTAAGCAATATCACTCTCATGGTTGTGAGGTTGTTCTGAATGTTAGCACACTACAACCAAATCACAGCCATGCTGATATTGAGTACAACATCATGACCTTGATAGTAATATTGGTTTTATACAATAGTTCTACACGTGCCATTTATTGGTTTACAATAAGAAGTGACACCATATTAGGATTTATTTATTTATTTAATTATTTATTTGGCTCTGTCAACAAAGATAGTTCTGCAACTGCACTAGTACTGCATGGTTGCCAAGAAAGACTACTTTGTGTAGCTCTACATGTTACCACCGACCAGCTGCTTTGTATCATTTATCCAAGTGAAATAATAGTCTGTTGACACTTGCTTTGGTGGAAATGTCTTTTTCTCAGCTTGAATATGTGATAAAATGTTTAATATTATCAGAAATTAGGTGAACTCTCTTCAGCACCAAACAGGAAGCAGGAAACCAGTTACACAGTTTATCTTTATAGATTATATATTAACCTGAATTAACAAGAAGACATCATTTAACTTGTGTTTCTCGATTGATCTGTTTTTACAGGTATGTAAGGAATTGTTAAAATGTTATATTTCTTAAAGGGAGTTTGGTGTCACAGCTGAACACAGCAGGAAGGTTTAATTTAATTCAAACTTTTAATATGTTTATTTTGTAACATTTTGTCAACTCTACAGAACACTTTATTCATGGTTGTGTTTCAATGAAGATGGCTGATGAGGTTTATCATCAGCTAATCATATTCGGTTTCTAACAGCACAATGCAGTGTATGTCTTGCCACAAAGAAGTACATATTTCTGTCATGGATAAAAACCTCTCACTAGATTCGCACTGGACTCCTGTTGCTGAAATTTCTGGAAAGCACTTCACCAACACAAAATAAGGATCTTCAGTCAATCAATTGGTCCTTAAAGGTTTTGTCATTTTATTCTTGCAAGAGGAACAGTTCTACAAATGCACAAGACAGTCTGCAGAAAATGTTCAGGGTGGGGCAGTCCCACGCTGATACTTATACACTTCTAAGGCGTATTCGTCATTATTATGATTTACTTATCTAACTATTACAGGTAGCTACAATGGAATGTGCTCATCACTATCAAACCTCACTAACAAGCTCTGCTGGACCGTGTGAACCAAGGTCAAGTTTATACATCAAACAACTACTGCTACAAACAACTTGCATAAATGAGAGAAAGATTTTTAAGTGCAAGGTACTGAGTGAAACCAAACAAGACTATAAGGCACACAGTTTTATACTTAAAAACTTTTTTGAATATTACTAAGATCAAAGATGGCTATATATGGTTATATATAATTTATATAAGGTTATATAAGAACACAATCATGTAATATAAATTTTCCATTACATTCCATGTCTCCACTTTTCCAATTCCATAGTTGCATTCTTTTTGGCACTTCACCCTGTCAAAAACAATGATGGTGCACTTCTACACCACCATCACTGAGTCCATCTTCACCTCCTTTATCAGCATCTGGTAAGCTGCTGCATCTACTGACCTGACTTGATCTGTGTGAAGATGGAGGCCATCTGGTCAGCTGAGGAAGCTGTCTGAGTTTAACTGTAAACCAGGATTTGTCAAAGTATGTGAAGATGGTTGTAGTTGATGTACACATGAAAAAAGAAGAACCAGACTTGATTAACAATATTATATATCACCAGGTATTTGTTATGTTCCGCCTGTATCTTTGCCTTTTTCCTTGTCTGTCAGTCTCTGTGTGTGTATGTGGCCACCTAATCATCCTTCTGTGGCAACCTGACATTCAAGAAGCTGGCAGCCGACGTTAAGTGAAATGATGAAGCTTCATGTGGGGTATTTTTGAATGGGTTGATTTAACAGTTAAAGAATGAACTGACACTGATGTGATCCCCCTGACTTAAGTTCTCTCATTTCCCTGTCTGTCACACTCTTAAGAGCCACTTAAATCACGTACCTTTATTTGGTTAAAAAATGTAATGACATGTTATTCATGATGTGCTATAAGTGTAAAGTCAATGTATATGTTGAATAGTGATGATCTTTATAATACAGTATTATAATACTTGTATAATACAAGTAATATGCCGTTTGCATCAGGTCTGGTAATGCTGTTAGGCAGTTTTCAGGAGGATGGGCACAGAAAAATGTATAGAGACAGTAATACAATATGCTCAGAAGTAAAGTTTTCCACAGTGTTATTGTGTGTAGACCATAGATAAATCATTGTTCAAGTTCAACTGGATTAAGTTTATAAACATAAGTCAAAATAAGATACACTCTTGTGGTAAAACAGGATGAAGAGAAGAGGGAGAGAGCTGGGCGAGCCCTTCCTTCCTTTTTTTTTTTTCTCCTAGCCCTTCTCCACTCACTCCAGCAACAACCTCCTCAATGTCTCAGGCCCCATCTCCATCTGCCACCTTGGAGGAGGAGCCCATGCATTCAACTCAGCTGCCGTATGTGGAGCTGTTACGCAGGATAAAGGCTGGTGAGTGCCTCTCTTGTTGCCATATGGGTCACCTGATAGCAACCTGTCCCATTTGACCAAAAGATTTAGTTCACCAGTGAATATGCAGGTACTGGGGAGCTCAGACTTTAATTAGAATGCATATTCCTACTAAACTGTAATAAGTAACTTCCCAGCCCGTAATTACTTTAACTGACTCTGCCTGAGAAGGAAATTCTGTGGACAAGGATTTGGCTGAGCTATCTGATATCCTCTAGAACAGTTTGAGAGCCCACACAGCCAAGGTAACAGAGTGAGCGGGGAAGCTGTATTCACATCCTTGACTCCACTGAGAGTGGAGTAAAGTTTGTTATGAATGCCATCAGGGATGGTGGCAGGGGAGCACAGACTTCCTCCACCACTCAGCCTGTTTTGATGAACTGATTGATGTGATGTTGCTGACACCGTCAACAGATGGCCCAGTTTGGTGCAGCCAGCCTGCAGTATTTGAGTTTTTATGAGGCTGTCAATGGTTCTTCAACACAACATTTTCTTCTATACAATAAACCAACCCAAGCCAGAAAACTATCACCGATGCCAAAATCCAGAGTGCAGGAAACAAATAACAGAGATCCACCTTGTCAAAAGCTTTCTCCTGATCCAAAGAGACAATGCCAAAATCCCCATTCTCAAAATGTGAATGGAAAATGTGATTTGCAATCCTTCCATCCCAGACTCACTGTTTTGAATCCACTCACTCGAATCCTGACTAGTGACAGACTGTCTTTTTTTTTACATGTTATAACATTAATATATATTAAAATATTTTTCCACTTTCAACAAGTTGATTTTTTAAATTTGCACCAGTCCTGATCACGAAAAACAAAATTTCATTCAACATAACGCTAATGATTTATAAAGGGAGAAAATCATAAAATCACTTCTTTTCCTTTTTTTTTTTTTTTTTACCAAATAATACATGCTATCTGATTTATTTTTAACCATCATTGTGGCTAAATGTATGTCAATAATTAGCAGTAGCTGTGATTTTTATGCATTGTTACTTTTTTGTGCAGTGACATAAAAACATGAAAAACTCCCACTCAGCTTGTTCGTGGACAAAAATGGCCACCTTCTTTTTGCTTTTGCAAAATGCTACACAAACACTGTATACTGAAATATTTGCTACTTTCACTTCTTACATTTTTAATTTGGTATCAGTCCTGATCATGAAATCCAAAATTTTAATCAATTCCAGAATTTTAACCCTTTAAATATGAGTTAGATTACATATTAATTACACACATATTTAAATCTGATTTGAGAAATAAACTTTAAACAAGAAAAACGTTTATTTTTATAGAGAACAAGAGAACAACACCATATGTGTGTGCGTGCATGTGTGCACGCTAAGGGCGGCAGGATGTACAAACTACAGTATAGTGGTCCTTGCAGACACAATTCTGGAGAGCAAGTGGTTGCCGTTCTTCTCCTGGAGGTGCACAGTTTGCAGTTTCTCCTCATTTTGCTGGCAGGCTGTGGGTCACACTCCAATTGAGACTGCTGTATCTCGGCAACAGTGGCAGCAATAGCAGCTGTTGAGCGTAGGGGACAAGACCATCTTACAATTGCTGCAGTCACCAGCATGTGCCCCAGCTCTTCCAGGAACACCTTCCTTTGGTAGGTTTTAGAGGACTCACTCAGGATGGATTGATTTCCACAGGACAATGGCCCAGTCAGTTGGAGTGTGACCTTTATTACCTTGTTAACTTCCCGGGAACTACCTGCGGGTTTTCCCGTGTAAATCTGCATCCTCTAGGCATAGGAGGTTGCCATATCACAGGTCACCCAGATTTTAACATCGTACTTTGCGACCTTTGAATGCAACAAGCTGCTCGTTGACACACACGTCAACCCCTGGATTAAACAAAAAGGTGAGTATAACAGTATATTATATAGTATATGGCCTGTCCTGTCTTGTCATCCCACATGCCATGTGTTGCTTCATGTCTTGAGCGATAGACGCCAGCCAAAATCAGAATCCTGACGTAGGCTCTCATTTCCACTTCATCCACATCCCTCCAATCCTCACACCTCAGCCTCCCATGTAGGTTTGTATGGGTGCACAGCAGATGAGTCAACTCCTCCTCGCCAACAGGTCAAAGGCTGACCTCAAGCTACTGATGTGGGCAACTGCATACAGGGTGGGGTGATACCAGTGGGTACTGGATTGTAGTGCAGGGTCTCTTCATCAGTGGGAAAGCACATAATCACGAGACATCCACTCATCCTCCAGCTCCTCTGTCTTTACCACTGCTCCTGCTGTCTCTGCTATCATCTGCTTGGCCTCCACCACTGTTTCTCACCCCCTGAGGAAGAGGAATCAACCACTGGCTGGTATTCCTCATCATTGGTGGCATCATCCCCTGAGGACGGTGTCCCCTCATCTTGTGTAGAAGATGTCTCTTCTTCAAGTGCAGAGGATATCTCTTTATCGTCACTCTCCGAGCGTATCACATAGTCACGTGAGTATTGCATTTGATTCCCCTGCAGCTGCACCTTTGACCTCTGCAACATGTCCTTTGATTTTTTTTTTTTTGGAGAGTGAATATTTGGGTGTGTAAGGGCTATTGTGTAGTTGTGTGTGACATTAGTTATGAAAAGAGTAACTGCTCCATGCGTTCAACGTGCAGCAAAGCAAGTTTGCCTGAGAAGCTCAGAGGTCAATAGTCTGCATCAGCAGAAATTCACTCCAGCTTGGACATCATAATTTCACTCTATCTTACAAATATATATTTGTGCTGCAACTTTACACACAGGCACATTTTTCTTCATGCACAAACACAAATCATTAGCTGACATCACACCGATGTCAAAATTGTTTTATTCATTTGCTCCATTGGAGTGCAGTAAGCCATCATACGCCCCTATTGGAAAACACAAATATTACATGAAATTGCCCCTTTGGCCAAAAATGGACTGATTACATAATCTGGTAGAAAACATTAAACTACAGTTTTACCTAAATTTTACCTAAAGTTTTACCTATGATTTAATATGGTAAATAACAAAGAATTAAAAAAAAATAGTTTTCATGGGTTTCAATTGGCCAAAAGTGTCCACAAAGGAGCCAAGTGGTACTATTTGATGTAAACAGTATATTATTGATATATTTAAAGAGCTGAAGTTGAAAATTAAAAATAACAAACAAAAAAAAAACATTTAGACCCTTGGGAAATTTCAATCCATATGCATTAACACAGTTAAAATGGTGAAAAGAAAAAAAGAAAGTGACATTGAGCCCAAGGGTTCATTTGCCTTCTGTGTGTTCAGTTTCTCTTTAGCTCTTACATTGCTCTTTTTTGATCTGTGTTAAGCTACATTGAGGTGATCCTTTAATGCAAGAGACACATTATTATATAGTATAGTATATAGAGTATATGAGAGCAACATTATATCCTCACTCCCTGCCAGATAGAAGCGTTCCTCCAACAACCCCAGACAAAACCACTGATGACCCAGCCAACACTCAGTAAAAATATCAAGAGACATCTGATTATGTACAGAGGATAGATGGAGAATACAGAGAAAGGAAAAAAAAAAACAGGGACAGAAACCAATTGAAAACGCTGCGCCACTCACACAGTCACCACCGCCAGTCACTAGAAATAGAAATGAGGAGAATGTTGAGATACTCTTCTCCCCTCTGTGCTCTCTCGTCCTGCAGGTTCTCATGGATCGTGGCTGCTGCTGTGGTCCTGTACGACGTCCACTACATATATTATTACTGTCATTATTGCTACCATATCTCCATTACAGTTTATAGTTAATTAATGACTTGCTGCTGCTGTAAAGTTCAAATAAATTCACTTTAAATAATTTCAATTCAATAATTCAGTCAATTCAAATCAAATTAGTTAAACAATTCAAAAAATGTTAAATAAAAAATAATAAAATTAGACATACTACACAATCAAATCCTTACCTGAAGACTTACCTTCAGCTGCCGCAGTCTCTTGCAATTCCAACTGCAAGCATGTTTTCTCCTAGTAATAGTAAATTAAATAGTAAATTATACAATGTATTCCTTTCAGTGTTCTTAGCAGAATGTTTATGCAGCACCAGTCAATGGTTTGGACACACTTTCTTCAGCCCAGTCATTTGTATTTAGTGATTTTTGAACAATGCAAACACTAATAACATAATTAACTTATCAATACCTACTGACATGAACTGACTCCCTACAGCAATAAAAGATACACCAAATAAAACATAAAACTTGCAGCACTGATGTCACTGTGACCAGCTCAAATGCTAACAAAGGCATGGCCACTGGATCTCAGGCCACTAGCTTAAACATTGTCTGACTTAACAAGAAACATATCTTAACAAATGTATATTGCTTTGTGAACAGTTAATAGTTTAAACAAGGGGAATAGCGGGAGAAGAATGAAAGTCGCAGCTCACATGTTCACTTGTTACTATTTAGTGAGGAAGAGGAGTGCCATCTCCCTGCTGGAGCCGTGAGGCATACTAGCAGATCACTGAACAACCAAACCACACAGTTAAGGATCTTTACCCATCTGTGTTCCTCCCTCTTGTGTCACTGGTTGCATAAATCCAACAGAACCACAAGAATGAAATACAGCAATACATCAAAAATGGAACTAGCCTTTCAAAATAAAATTAGCTTTTCAAATATAAAATTAGCTTTTCAGATATCTTTGTATATTGCCTTGATGAAGTATTCTACCTGTTACATGTACCTGCTCCACACCTCTGTGCTTTGACAGTCACTCGAAGCAAATTCATAATTGTTTGTAAAGGTTTCAGTGTAGTATCTGTGTCATATTGTTAGCTGATACCTAGTGCTAGCCAAGAGAAAAAGCTAACTAATCATGAGCAGCTGTTGTCAGACTCTCTGCATCTGCACTACTGACATCAGAAATTGCAGGTCATGATCTTTTGGGGGGTCTGTTGATCTGCGTCTGAATTTGAATCTGATACTGATTCTGAGTCTGCAGGAAGTTACACTGATCCACTGTAACAGCTCATCTGAGTCCAGACTCCCAAAGCTATTGCTAACGGTGGCAACAACTGCTTATTGTCCATGATAATATCAGGATTTCTGGCAGCTACTTAAGCGGATGGACTGAGGTATGTTGTAATGAGATTGTACAGGTTAAAGGAGAGTAGTGAATGACACAAATTATCATTTGAATTTGTATATGTGGCCTGGTGTTAGGCAGGTGTAGGACGGTAAGGATCCGGGTTATTGGAGACTACAGACTTGTTAATCCCAGGTCAGTAAGAGGATCCAGGTGAATGATTCGGATGAATCGTGATTCATACACCACTACTAGAAAGAATATATAACCTGAACTGAAGTGGTCCAAGAGACAGGTTGACAACTTAGATGAAGAAATCAGTGAAGTTATTTGGTGAAGGTCGATGGGTCTATATATTTATCAGGTGTTATAGCTGTTTCTAAACTTCCTGTGTATTAAGATGTATATATATATATATATATATATATATATATATATATATATATGTTGAGGGCAAGAGATGAAGAATTTTATCATTTTAAGCAGCTCTGCCTCTTGGTCTCAGCTCTGGGTTGTTAAACTAATAAACTTGGCCATATTTTTAGATATGAGAGCTGCTCCATCCAAAGTGGGATGGATGCTGTCTCTCCTAATCACACCAGGTTTTCCCCAGAAAGGTGTCTGATTAATCCACATTGTTTGCTGGAAACCCCCCCCCCCACACACACATTTTGCCTCGGAGGGCTTTACAATCTGTACAGGGAGTGACACCATGGCCCCTTGGTTTGAGTGAGGAAAAACAAAAAACCCTTTTAACAGGGGAAAAAAGGTGGAAGAAACCTCAGGAAGAGCCACAGAGGAGGGATCCCTCTCCCAGGACGGACGGACGTGCAATAGATGTCACGTGTACAGAACAAATCAACACAAACATATTGTACAATTACAATGAATGATAAAATGACAATGAATTACAATGAATGATAAAATGATTACAGTAGCAGTGGAACCTGTGATAGAGATAGAGAGACACAGATGCACAGCAGCAGCAAGTCATTATGAGTAATAATATATGCAGTGGACGTTGTGCAGGACCACAGCAGCAGCCGCAATCCATGAGAACCTGCTGGATGAGAGAGCACAGAAACTCCGGGGAAGAAGTTTAGTTAGTAACATGCATTAATGAGACATGTTTACTCTTTCTCCATCTGTAAACATACTTGTCGTATATTTACAGATGGAGAGAGAGAGAGAGAGTTCCCCGGCAGTTTACTCCTATAGCATAATTAAGGGATGACCTGAGCCAGCCCTAACTATAAGCTCTATCAAAAAGGAAAGTCTTAAGTCTACTCTTAAAAATGTTGACCGTGTCTGCCTCCCGAACCCAAAATGATAGTTTGTTCCACAGAAGAGGAGCTTGATAGCTGAAAGCTCTGGCTCCCAATCTACTTTTGGAAACTATAGGAACCACAAGGAACCCAGCATTCCGAGAGCGCAGTGTTCTAGAGGGGTAGTACGGTATTATGAGCTCTTTTAGATATGATGGTGCCTGACCATGAAGCGCTTTGTATGTAAGGAGAAGAATTTTAAATTCTATTCTAGATTTAACAGGTAGCCAATGCAAGGAAGCCAGAATGGGAGAGATGTGATCTCTGATCTTGGTTCCTGTCAGAACACGTGCAGCAGCATTTTGAATTAGCTGCAAAGTCCTAAGAGACTTATTGGAGCAGCCTGATAACAAAGAGTTACAATAGTCCAGCCTAGAAGTAACAAATGCATGGACTAGTTTTCTGCATCCGCTTGAGACACGATGCGTCTGATTTTGGTGATATTACGTAAGTGGAAGAAAGCAGTCCTCGAAATTTGTTTTATGTGGACATTAAAGGACAAATCCTGATCAAAAACAACTCCACTCCTTCTTTACAGTGGAGCTGGAGGCCAGAGTGATCCTGTCTAAACTAACTAAGTCTCTTGAAAGAGAGTTTCTGAGGTGCTTGGGTCCAATTACAAGAACTTCAGTTTTGTCTGAACTTAACATCAGAAAATTGTAGATTGACATCCAACTTTTTATATCCTTATGGCATGCTTGGAGTTTAGTTAACTGATTTGTTTCATCAGGCTTGATCGATAAATATAATTGGGTGTCATCGGCATAACAATGAAAATTAATGGAGTAATTCCTAATAATGTTCCCTAGAGGAAGCATATATAAACTGAGCAGAAGTGGTCCTAGTACAGAATCTTGTGGAACTCCGTGACAAACTTTGGTATGCATGGAGGATTAATCATTGACAAACTGAGATCAACCTAAGAAATACGACTTAAACCAGCTTAGGGCAGTTCCTTTGATGCCATTAGGAGGTCTGTAACTTTGACTAGTGTGGTTTCTGTGCTATGATGTACTCTAAATCCTGACTGAAAATCCTGTTCTGACTGTTTTTTTTATGGAGAAAGTCACACAGCTGATCAGCTACAGCTTTCTCAAGTATCTTAGAGAGAAAGGGAAGGTTTGATATATTCGGTCTGTAATTGGCTAAAACCTCTGGTTTAATTACAGCTACTTTAAAGGACTGTGGTACATATCCTGATAATAAAGACAGATTAATCATATTTAATAAAGAAGGGCTAACTAAAGAGTAAAACATCCTTGAGCAGACTGGTTGGGATGGGATCTAAGAGACAGGTTTGACGGCTTAGATAAAGAAATTATTGAAGTTATTTGATGAAGGTCGATGGGAGAAAAACAGCCTAAATATATATCAGGTTTTACAGCTGTTTCCAAACTTGTTGTGTAAGAATGCAGATCAGTGCCTGTTGAGGGCAAGAGAATTTGCCTCTAATAGTTATAATTTTATCATTAAAGAAGCTCATGAAGTCATTACTAGTTAGACCTAAAGGAATAGATGGCTCAATAGAGCTGTGGTTCTCTGTTAGCCTGGCTACAGTGCTGAAGAGAAACCTGGGGTTGTTCTTATTTTCCTCTATTAATGAAGAGTAATAGGCTGCTCTGGCATTACAGAGAGCATTCCTGTATGTTTTAAGATTATCTTGCCAGACTAAACAAGATTCTTCCAGTTTAGTGGCACGCCATTTGTGTTCAGATTTACGTGCCTCTTGCTTTAATTTGCAAGTCTGCTGGCTATACCATGGTGCTAACCTCCTTTGTTTAATTATCTTCTTTTTCAGAGGTGCAATAGAGTCAAGAGTTGCTCGTAATGAGCCTGTAGTACTATCAACAAGATGATCTATTTGTGAGGGGCTAAAGGAAGCAGACAGGTCCTCTGCTACATTGAGACATGGCATTGAATTCAATACTGAAGGGATCACTTCCTTAAATTTGGCTACAGCACTATCAGATAAACATCTGCTGTAAGAGTTTCTGCCAAAAGGCTTATAGTCCAGTAATATGAACTCAAAGGTTATTAAAAAATGGTCAGACAGAAGAGGATTCTGTGGAAAGACTATTAGATGATCAATTTCAATGCCATATGAGAGAACAAGATCAAGAGTGTGGTTCAGACAATGAGTCGGTTTATTTACACTCTGACAGAAGCCAATTGAATCTAATAAAGAGACTAACGCAGTACTAAGACTATCATTGTGGTTGTCCATGTGTGTCCAGTATGGACAACAGTTTGTCCAGGGTCCTTCTCTCTGCCACTGTCACCAGAGAGTCTAGCTCTGTGCCCACCACTGAGCCAGCTCTCCTCACCAGTCTGTCCAGTTGGGCAGCGTCCCTCTTCTTGCTGCTTAATCCCCACATCGCTTAAAACCACAGCGTAGAAGAGGACGCTGGCCACCACAGACTTGTAAAACATCAGCAGCAGTTTTTTACAGATGTTGAAGGACCCTGGCCTTCTCAGGAAGTACAGACGGCTATGTCCTTTCCTGTGGACAGTGTCCATGTTTGCTGTCCAGTCCAACCTGTTTTCCAGCTACAGTCAGATATTTGTAAGTCCTGACCACCTCCACATTGACCCCCTCGATGGACACAGGTTGGAGATGTGGTTTCTTCTTTCTGAAGTCCACCACCATCTCCTTGGTCTTGGAGGTGTTCAGCTGCAGATGGTTGGACCTGCACCACCTCACAAAGTCCTCATCCTTGATACAGCCAACTATCGCAGTGTCATCTGAGTATTTCTGCATGTGGCAGAGCCCAGAGTTGTACTTTGAGTCAGATGTATACAAGGTGAAGAGGACGGGAGAGAGCATGGTCCCCTGTGGTGCTCTGGTGCTGTTGACCACAGTGTCCGACGTGCAGTCCTTCAGTCTGACTGCTCTGTGAGGTAGTCTGTAATCCATCTCACCAGGTGTGAGTCCACCTTCATCTCTGTCAGCTTGTCTCTCAGCAGGAGGGGTGCTGAAGGCGCTGGAGAAATCAAAGAACATGATTCTCAGCACCGCTCTCCTTGTCCAGATGAGAGTGAGCCCTGTGTAGCAGATAGAGGATGGCATCCTCCACACCCACCTTCTCCTGGTATCCAAACTGCAGTGGATCCTGTGCGTGGTGGCCCTGGGGTCTGAGGAGATGGAGCAGCAGCCATTCAAAGTCTTCATGATTTGGGATGTTAATGCCACTGGTCTGAAGTCACCTGGTTCCCTGGGGTGTTTTGTTTTAGGAACCGGGATGAGACATGAAGTCTTCCAGAGCACGGGGACCCTCCCCAGCTGCAGGCTCAGCTTGAAGACATGCTGAAGCGGTTCCCCAAGTTCAGCAGAACAGGCCTTGATCATCCTTGGACACATTTTGTCTGGGCCCGCTGCTTTCCTTGGGCACAGCCTCTGAACTGTCCGTGGTGGTGCTGTTGATCACAGTGTCTGACGTGCAGTCCTTCCTGGTGGGGAGGGGGAGGCGGGTTGAACTGTCCGTGGTGATGGTGGGGAGGGGGGGTTGAACTGTCCATGGGTGTGGCGAGTGGGGGGGCTCTGCAGTTCGAGGTGGTGATGGATGTGATGGGGGTGTGAAGTGGGCAGTCACTGGCTGTAGGAGCTGGAGTATCAAACCTGTTAAAAAACAGGTTTAGCTGGTTTGCTCTCCCAGCATCCCCCTCTTCTGTGCTGCTGCCCTTCTTCTTGCAGCCTGTGATGGTTTTCATGCCATCCCAGACCTCCCTCATGTTGTTCTGCTGCAGTTTCTGTTCCACCTTCCTTCTGTACTCCTTTATGGGCCAGTGTGCATCATGTGATGCACACAATTGCACGGGTTGTCCATAAATTGGAATTCAGGGGGCTTGTGCTACATAATGATATGGCTGACCAATGTGATGGCTAAAGCCATATAGATAAAGAGGTCGAGCAGTGGGACAAGACTGATAGAAAATAGCTAATTACTATGCGCACCCACCACCAACTGGACAGAGGATTCTACTACAGGTGGTCTGCATGTGGTTATTGACAGTGTTGCATATTTAAAGTCATTGCTGCATATTTAAAGTCATTAATATCTCAAAACGATAGACAACTTAAACAACCTGTAACTAGTTTCCAAACATAAAGAAGCATATTAAACATATCAACAAACACATGTCCACTTTTGAAGCAATCCCAGTTATTCAGGAAGCATCCAACATGCTCTAAAATTTGTTATTATATTTAATGGATTGATGGTCCCTTCTTTAATCTGTTTCTGCTGCAATCTTCTTAAAAAGGAGAGGAGTAGAATTGGCTTTGTATTGGGGACTCTACGTGGCAGCCTTCTTCAGGAAACTGAGGAGTAACTTCACTGACATTTCCACTGTAATAAAGCATCTTGCTGGAGATTTGAATCACCTAGTGCATAACATATGTCAATAAAACAATGGTTGCCTTAAAAAAATAGATTTAAAGTCTGTTAGTTTGTTTGTTTTTTGAGTTGTATGAGTAACTTCTTGATAGACATTAGATTACCTGGAGTAGATGACAGCAGTGAGCACCCTATTTAGAGAGCTGAGCAGTGGAGCAGAACAGCTTCACAAATGAATGGAGTATTTAAACTACAAATGCATACACCCCTTCAAAATTTCAATATATACTAAAGGTGTACACCAAATGTCTTATGTTCATGAAGTTACACTGCTTTTACACTAGTCTACTGTTACTTTTGGAACTCTTTTGTATTAATACGTATTTGTGCATATTACACTGCAGATCAGCTGCCCCATGCCAATAGAATCTGTGCTCACAGTAAAACCATGATATTTGTTTGATGTTCGTTTGCTTGTTTAAATGTTTCATTTGTGATTATTAGTTTCTTCACCCATTTTTTCCATGGCGTTTTCACATCTGAGATAAAGATTATTCCATAATCATATACTCATAGTCATGCTCATGTGATGGCTGGTCTGGGCATCTAAACACTAAAAAACAACTTAGCAAAGTTGTTAACTTTATTGGCTGTATCACATGATTTCAGGAGGTCACTTACTGTTTTTGTGTTATAAGATATCATTTAAGTAAATGATATGCAGATGGTTATATACATTGCACTTTGGTACGTTGTGTGATACTGGTCAGTATTATGGTTATGGTTATTACAGTCAAGTAAAGTCATTATTATATATATATAATGACTTTAAATAATTCAAGAAAATTACTAAGAACAGTAATATTGAGATTTTCGCAGTTGATAACAGGGTTTTCAGATTGAGCTGATATACTGTAGGGCCACCATTATCAACATTGCTCATCAACTGTTCCCAGAATTTAGTCTGAATCATTTGGATAAGATTTGAAGATAAAATAAATAGTATTGGAGAAATGGGTTTGAAAAGTTATATCTACAGTTAGTCTTCAAACATTTTATTTGAATAATGTGAGTATAATAAGCAATTCTTCACAATATTCTTGCAACAGACTTTTATTTTATTTTAGATTCTGCACTGTGGTAACACACTTCACACATCTATAAATCACTTCACACAAGGCATGTTACTCATCTCCTACAATCATGTGAGGGACATTCCTTCCCAATAATAAAGTTAACCAGCTTTGTTAAAATGAGTTATAATTTAGGGTTGTACTGTCAGGTCAAAGTCTTGGTGTGAGTGAGCATTAGAGTGTGGCAGCACATCAAATCTCATTAAAGCTGTTTCAAGTGTCCAGGCAACACATCGCTTTTCTATGGCTGAGACACTGCGACTCTCATGGCTATTCTTCATACTCATTTTCCTTCTGGTGGAGTTGCATGGAGAGCCGAGGGACACAGCACAAAGACGAAACAAGAGGGACAATAGCAATGACCAGTGAGTTGGGCTTTGTAGAGTTCAAACTGTGGGATATATAGTGAGCCAAACATAGTTTTTTTTTTTTCACATTTAGCCTTTAATATTAGGAACTTATCTGTCAATTTGTATGATGTACAAGATTGTTAGATTCTGATATATCTGTGTACAAGAAGATTTCAAATATTTATTAGATTTATGTTTGTTCCCTTTTTTTTCTTATTTTGTTCTCTTTCCAAAACTTCTGTTGAACAAAAAGAAAACATTGAACTGTTGTTGGACTTTTGTTCAACTAAACAGGGATTATGTCAAGTTCATAGAGGGATTCCTGATAGACTGTGTATTTTTTTTAAATCCTATTGTATCTATTTTCTGACCATAACTCTGATTGACCTAAATATTGCTCTCTACAAAAAGTTAACAAAGTGTTTCTTGAATTTTTGTGATTTGACCATGTAGGCCTCGTATGCTGTCAGACAATGGCCACCTTGTTTTCACAACTGGTAACAATAAAGAGATCCGCTTCCAGACATCAGCATCAGGCCGGATTAAAGTGAATAATGAAGACCTTACCCAACTTTTAAATCAGGTAAGCTCCTTTTTTCATAACTAACAAGCACACCTTATATTAGAAAACTAAGCAGATAAAAATTTTGTGATTACTCATGACTCATTTCATGGTTACAGCAACTAGGAAGGATATACTGTACCATTCAAGTTCAGAATCAGATTTTTTGGCTAACGTGTGTACACATATAAGAAATCTGACTCAACAAGTATTACCAAACATTCTCTCATCCAACCATCCTAAGAACAACTTCACTAAAGGAAAAGGAAAAAAAAAATAGTACACATTGATGCAATAATGTGACTGCTTTATTTAACCATCATAGCTGCTAATTTTAGTTCTAATACGTTCTGCTCATCTTGATTAGTTATTTTGGTGCTCCAATTTTTAATGTATAAGGTTTGATATTAATTGTTGATGGTTGCAGTTACATCATGTCAACAGCACCACAACAGCAAAGTAATTAGCTTATTCAAACAAGCCAGAAAATAGTTACTACCGTACATGAAACTGTTTTATTATAACTTCTTATCAGCTTTTTTGCAACCTGAAAACCATGAATGATTAACAAGTTATGAAGCAGACACAGCATTTTGGAAAGGACCAAAGATCAGCTGCCAAGTGCATAGTGTGACTTACCCTGTGTAGCATTAACACATTCAGTTACACGTATGACAAGAGACAAATGCTAGTGGAACATTTGAAGTGGTTGCTGTTTGTTTAAATGTTTCAAACATTGCAGAATTCAAAACAATCTCATCAGATTTTGCTCTGTGTGTAGTGTGCGTATAACTCAACTTATTTTTAAGGAATACAATGGAACAACTGAAAAAGTCAAACATAGGATTAAGCATAACTTGAAAGATTAAATAAAATGATAAAATGAAATCATATCTACAGTATAAAAACAGAAACACTGATGTCCTATCAAGGATAAACCTGCAATAACCACTTGGGTAGCAAGTTTCGAAGGCAACATTGAAGAACTACTGTGTTTTTAGTAGTTCTTTTATTTGGATAAATGTTGTAAGAGGTGGCTGTGGCTCAGGAGATCGGGTTGTCCACTAAGATGATTCCCGGCTCCTCCAGTCTGCATGTCGAAGTGTCCTTGGGCAAGATACTGAACCCCAAATTGGGAGGGCCATTCCTCCCAAATCATGTAAGAACCATGAGGAGTTTTTTATTCTAGATAAATTTAAATAGATGTGAGTGTGAATGGTTGTTTGTCTCTATGTGCCCTGTGATGAACTGGCGACTTGTCCAGGGTGTACCCTGCCTTGGGCAAGATACTGAACCCCAAATTGCTCCTGAAGGCTGTGCCATCAGTGTGTGAATGGTTAGCTCCTAAAACTGATGGGCATTTGGCACCTTGCATGGCAGCTAATGCCATCAGTGTATGAATGGGTGTGAATGGGTGAATGAGATATGTAGTGTAAAAGTGCTTTGAGTGGCCAGAAGACTAGAAAGGTGTTATATGAGTACAATCCATTTACCATTTACCATAATGACGCTTTCAAATAGACCTCATGATACAATTAAGCAATTAACATTCAATCAAGCTGTAGAATGTATAAAAATGCTGAGGCAGAGTTAAGCACAGGCAGTCATTGTGTTCACAGTATAGCTATACAGACCTCTCACATCAGATTGGTCGGTCATAAGTCGCTTTTATGTTCTGCTTTTTTCATGGACATTCAGTTACCAGGGCTCATTATTGGCTCTTTTCCCACTTTTTTTTTTTTTTTTTTTACAAAACTAGCGTCTCAAGTTTTATCTTTGAAATATAATATAGGCCAAATGCTGTTCTGTACCATTAATTCCTATATATCATCTCCTTTGTACAAGAAATGCTCAAAGTCCTTTACAATAGAATAAATTGATACAGAATTGATACCAAAATTTAAATTTTGAATTTGAAGTCTCACCTGGTACCTTACATAAATATGTAATAAATATGAAACTTTCAGAAGTTCAGTTCAGGTGTGAGTCCTAGGTTGTCCAGCAGGTGGCAGCAGCAGCTTGCAGTTTTCTGGGTACAGTTCAAAGTTCACAGAGGCCATTAATGAGATCATTGTAGATCAATGTAGACCTGAGGTGGGAAAAAAAAGTGTTGGCTGATTATCACACTTTGGAGTCAATGGTATTGTTTACAGTGTGTGTGACCAGTGACAGTATAATGACCCACACAGGGCGGGCTCTAAACACAGAGCATCGTTGCTAAAGTTTGGCACAATCAGTTTTTGACTGCATCACAGAGCTGTGATGTCATTTTGAGAGTTGGTTTAAGTTTTTGTAAACATGTGAGAACTTGTCTGACACAGAGAGTCTCATGTTGTGTGCTACATGAAATAACAACTATAGTCTGGACTTTGTCTGGAGTATATCTGTATATACTATTAGTATATCTAACTAATAGTATATCTATTCATTCAGCGTCTCTCCCTCTAGCACCATGGGTTACTGTGGTTACTGGAATGCCCTGACACTTTGTAATGATTCTCAAGTTTTTGGTTAGTATGGTCGTACAAAATCATGAATGAAGCATAATTGTGCCTCAATGCTGAAATCCTGTATAATAACATAAGTGTATGTGACAGATCTAAAGCCTCAGAGCTTCCCTTTGATTATTAACAGTATGGTAGTGATGGCAGAAAGGCATCACTACCATCAGGCTGAACACAAGGCTGCAAAAGTTCGGTGAAACTTCTTTGCTGTGTGGTGTCCACTTGTGCAGGTCGTTGTTAAAGGTAGCTCTGTATGTTGTTGGTGAGTAAACAGCTTGTTGTTATTACTTGTGATCATCAGCTGATCCACCATTAGCTGATCCACTAAGGTATCCATGATATGGATAGTGTCATTGACTAAGCAGATGTTGAGTTGTGTGGTATGAAATTATAAAACTTGAATTTTCTACTATATCTAATTAGCTGGCTGTTTTGTGTGAAGAAAACTATATATATAAAAATAACATGATCATGCGATTATGCTCAAATATATTTTCCCCAATTAAATTTAGGTCCTGTGTTAATGGTCAACCTTCAATTTTCATCAACTGTTAATTCCCATACATTTTTGTTAATTCCCATGGAAAGTTTCCAACTTTGAAAATTACCATAATTTTGCAACCCTAATAACAACTAAGTGAAATCTCTGTAGTATATTTAGTTTTTTATTAGTTTAACTAATTTTGGCCCCCTCTCTTTTGGTGTCATTTTCTTTGGTTCTTTTATTGTTGGTATTATTGGTGTAGCTAGTAACCAGCTTAGAGATTACAGGTTGTATTACAGATGTGTCACAAATTCAACAAACAATACAAAATAAGTAACATAATATAAACTGTCTGATTTCAGATCAAAACCAATAAAGATGACATTGATTCCATAAAGTCTCATGGAGGTGGTGTTCCCCCTGATGTCACCAACAAACTAAACCAACTGGATACCAGGGTACTACTGCTAGTTCATTTATCTTTACTCATTTAGTTCATTTAGCTTGTTTGCATTTTCACTCAATTTCTTGTGTGAAATGTTTTGTGTTATGTGATGTATGTATTTATATAATGCATATATTTATATGTTTTATCTTTTGATCTAATTTGTGAACACACTGTACAAAACAAATCATAAACCATATTTTCAATGCTTCTTTCCATGCTTTCCAGGTGTCAACACTTGAGAATAAGGTGTCAGCCCTTGAAATGGTAAGACATGTAAGACATATTGGTCGTAATACCTTAAACTCAAGGCTGTGCCATACACATGACTTTGTTCTCCTCTTTTCTCCTGCAGACTGTGCAGAAGGTGTCTTGCAGCAGTAATCCCTGTCAGAATGGAGGAACATGTCTAAACTTACTTAACTCATATCACTGTGTGTGTCCCAGCAATTGGGCTGTGAGTTTAATACTGTTAACAGTTGGTAAAGTATTGATTGTGGGCATTAATTAATACTAATTGGTATTAGTGATAGCTTTGCTGCTTAAAATACAAAATACTTACCAAGGAAGAAGTTTGCTGTGTTATTTATTTATTTTACTTTTTTATTCGTAGTTATCTAGAGGTATGCACCATGTACGGACAACATAAACAACAAAACAAAATTCCTAAAACTGAACTCAGCTGAATATAAACTACACACAAAATGACAATACCAAACAGCTTTTTCTTTGCTGTTGTTTGATGGATGATTAAAGTCTGAAGAAACAAGACATATTGGCAATTTAACAATTTATTTATTTAACAAACAGGAGCCTCAGTAAATGGTAAATGGACTGTACTTATATAGCGCTCTACCTCTACCAGCCTGACACCTCCTCCTCATACTAGTCAAAAGCCTGGTCACACACTGCTGTGGGATGGCACCCCATTCTTCAACCAGCATTTGTCACAAGTCAGCCAATGTGGTTGTGTTGGTCACTCTGGCACGAACAGCACGTCCAGCTGATCCCACAAGTGTTCAATGGGGTTGAGGTTGAGATTGCTGGCAGGCCACTCCCAAATTCTGGAGGTAGTCTCTGATAAACTCCGCTCTGTGGGGGCTGGGGGAGTGTCGTCATCTTGGAGGATAGAGTTTGGTCCCAGACTGTGGAGATATGGGATTGCCACTGGTTAGAAAATTTTATCTTTATCTCTCTGCATTGAGATTGCCTCCAAGTCTAATTCCAGTGACAGAGATGCCACCCCACACCATCACACTGCCTCCACCAAAAGAAGTTACTCGGTGCAACAATCAATAAGTGTTCTCTGCGTCTTCTCCACATTTTGAACCTATGATCCAAGTGCCATAGGTAAAATCTTGTCACTCTCATCAGGTTCTCAGGTTCCATTGCATGTGTTACCAACACCAGCACAAACAGGCCTGACGGTGAAGTCCAGTCATGGCAGGCCTCCTGGCAGCCATATAATACCGGAGATTGGCTGCGTGCAGTCTGTTCCGGATTGTCTGGGCAGAGAGCCATCGGCCATATCGTCCTGCAAACCTTGACTGCAAATCTGTAGAAGACTGTATATTGTACCTTAGTGTTGTCAGCTCTGCTGCTCATCCCACAAATGCATGTTCCTTACAAATGTGGTACGATTTGAAAGGGAAATAATCAGGCTTTCCAATGGTATAAGATTTATTTGCCAAGAAGCATGTTTTTTCTTTACTTTTTGTCTGTAGTTTATATGTGCTGAATATACACAGACACAAAAAAAGGATAAAAACTTACTTGATAATTAAAGTCTTGTCTCATGTATAGTAAATATTATTCTTAAGCTAATTCTCCATGTGTGTGTTTTTCTCTTATTTCGTGTGTGTGTGTGTGTGTGTGTGTTACAGGGTCCTAATTGTGCAACAGATGTGAATGAATGTCAGGTGTATTCTGGCACATTGCAGGGTTGTCAAAATGGAGCAACCTGTGTCAACACCGCTGGATCATTCACGTATGTTTTAAACTTCCCATAATACTCTGTTATGAATTTATTTAATGTTATTGTTTGCTGTTTGGATTTGTACCCATTTTATATTTATATTTCACATACCATTTATGTTGGCAAAATATTTCTTATTTTAGAATGCACAAAATCTCTTGATGTCATTTTGTTTTAGCATTTACCAAAGTAGCTTAATGCACAAAATGCAAAAAACGTACAGTAATGCAAAAAAACCTTCAACAGCCAGATGAGTTTGCTTTACCCAAAATTCAAAATACCCAGTAAATTGATGTCAACATACATTGTTCATGAGCTGTTGATTATGATTGTCAATGTACGACAGAACCCAAGAGCATATCAGGGCTTAGTCAGGAATAGTCAGGAAGTATGGTTACTTCTTTTTAATTGAACACATTGGACTTTTCTTTTTATGTTTACTTTTCTGAGCATGTATTTTGGTATTCAAACTTAGTTTAGCTAACTGAACTGAAGCCATTATACATTCTCTATTTAAAGCCACCAGTTGTAGAGCTACAATGTCATGGACTTGCTTTAGCCACAATGAGCTTAGAGCACCCACTTTTATCATTCATTAACCATCCAGGCGAACTTAAATTTGACAATTCTGGTACTGGTTATTTAACTGATAAAAATCCAGTTCATTGGCTTTACGTTGAGCAGCCAAAAGCAACTAAAGCTCCATTAGAATACTGGTACAGTAATGACATTTGTTACAATAAACACAATATTGTTAACCTGTCTCTTTCCAGACAAAAGCCTCAGGTAGTAAATTTTCTTTGGGCCCAATTGATGATACTGTTTCACTGGTGGATTTAATAGCATGCTAGTCCTTATATGGCAACAAGGAGAAAATGGTGACAGTTGACTTGATGTTTAAGAGAGTGTTGTAGGATTTATCCCTCTCTCCCTTGAGGAAAATCTGTTGATGCATATCTTGCTTCCAGAGGTAGAGTTTGTCGGTTTCACATTTAGTTGCAGCAAGTTGGGTATTGTGGCCTCGGCTAGTTGGGTTATAATGTTGTAAGTCACCTCCTGTAGCAGCTGAAGTGACAGTGAAAATGAGATATTAAGAGGTGCGGGCTGAATCTTGAATTCTTGGTGTTGTCATTAGGACCAGCTCTAGGATTTTGTTGTCCCTAAAAACCACAGGCACTACTCACACTGGACGAGGATGTAGAAGGCTGTGTTAGCTCTGTTATGACTGCTGTACCTGCAAATCTACAACAATACAATTTAACATAACAAATGCAAATGGTTAGCCTGAAACTATTTAGGGCAGTTTGAAGAGGCTATTTATTGTTATCTATTCAAATAATAAATCAAAGCATGAATTTAGAAAACATTGGTAGTTTGTTAACAAGCAAAGCTAGTCTTCACTACAATTAATTGTCAAATCAAAACATGTCTTGTCAACACACTCATTGGTACAATGACCCACAATACCTCTGTTACCACGGCTACACAGCAGGTCTGGAAGTGTAAGGAACAAACGACATCTTTAGCAATATTTTTAGTTTATATTTTAATGTTTAGTTACTGTTACTGTGCATCTTAGCCAATGGGAAAACAGGACTTTGATTCAATCAAATCTTTTACTTTGATGCAAGTAGAAGACATTTGAATCACAGGGCTATCAAACAAAGGAAGTCACCTACTAAACTTAACTGAACTGAACATCTACCATATGGTTCAGGACAAATGTGTGTATTGTTACACTCCTCAAAGCTTATCAAATATGTGTTTGAGTCGGAGTCATCATTCTCCTTATTTGAATGGTAAATGGACTGTACTTATATAGCGCCTTTCTAGCTTTTACAGTGCATATCTCATTCTCCAGATTACACATATTCATACACTGCCAACTGCTCATCATTTTTAGGAGCTAATCATTCATGAGCCACAGGAATCATATTCTCTCTTAGTCTATGTTCAACAATGTACTGCTTGCTACAGCTACCTTTCTGTTTTTTGTGCAGTTGTAACTGTTCTCCAGAATGGTCTGGGACTCTCTGTACTGTGCGATATGATGACTGCAGGAATGCAGGACAGGACCTATGTGTACATGGCACATGTATTGACGCAGACCGGGTTATACCTGGACAGGTAAACAGTCACTTAACCACTCTACTACAAAACATTTAAAAAATATATGGTTGATTCCATTGTATCATTTGAACTACGTAAAATCCACACTGTAGATTTCATTTATACTGAAGGTAGTGTTTAATATCTGCCTGTACATCTATGGCACAGCATAATGGAAGCTTTTACAACGATAAATTAATGCAGGACTGTGAAGGTAAAGAAACTGGAATATAGTGACATTTTTATCATAGGAGGGTAACAGATAGAATTAGCAGTAAATCAGAACAGTATTTTCCAGTTGCCACTCAGTCTGATTTAATCTTTCTATATTCTGAGGTTATATCTGCCATAGTCCATGGAGGTCCAGTCACTTAAATGTTCTCATTCCAAACCATCTGATTATAATAATTTACACAGTAAAATACTTCTCTCAATCAACAACTGCTGGTAAAAGTTTAATCACAAGTCATTATATCTCATTATATAGCTTGTATATCACAGTTCAGTATTGTTGGATTTCTATTCTGTTTCTCTGTTGATATAATTTTGGTTTACAGTTTTCACATTTTGACTATTTTTTCCCCACAATAAACAGCCTAGATACCAGTGCATTTGTGAAAGTGGCTGGGAGGCTTCAGCTGAGAACCCGGCCTGTGTGACTGATGTGAATGAGTGTAATCTACCTAACAAACCTTGTTCCACCAACCCTTCTGTTCCCTGCTACAACACTCAGGGTTCCTTTTACTGTGGAGCCTGTCCTGCTGGTAACGTTCAACAACACAACTCATATTAGGCATATAAGCTTGAACCATAATTGTAAAATAATGTCATTTACAGCCGCTGCTATGTCCAGTGAGCTGTCCAAATCACTGAAATAAGCCAGAAACAGAAAGGGAATATATAATTTATAATGGTCATTTTGGGCCTCAAAAACTGTAGGTACTGCATTGTGCCAAAGGTGAACAGCCATGGACAGTTGCAGTGGGTTGGCCAAACAAAACAGAATGGCATGACAGAAACCTACTGCTGTTTCAGGAAATCAGACCTCTGTGATTTTACTCAAATCAAGTCAGTGATGGTTATACGTACTGTATGACCTAAATCTGATCTAAATTCAGAAAATCAGATATGTATGCATATGTGTAACTCTATATTGACTGACTCAATATCTATCTATCTATCTATCTATCTATCTATCTATCTATCTATCTATCTATCTATCTATCTATCTATCTATCTATCTATCTATCTATCTATCTATCTATCACAATTTTGTATTGTAAAATGAAGAGATGATGGTCTGCTTTCAGTTTGAGTTCATACTCAGGATTCAGACTGCCAAAATGAGAGTTAACAGCTTTGATCAAAGCAAGCATGGGGATCTCTGTTGATGGCTCAACAGCCTTTTTGAATATTGCCTGTGCACTCCCAGACAGAGTATAGAATTTATTTTGTGCTTTCTCTCAAATCTTTAAACATACTCGTCTTGAAATAAGTAATCATTTTTAAATATTATAATAGATTTCATTAATAAGTTTTGCCTGCCCTAGTTTCATTTGTGAATATTCATCCTATTAAAACTGTATTGATCCAGCCCTTTTCTTGATAAAAATGTGCAGCATGTGCATCTGGATGTGGCTTAATGTATAGGCTAAATAAGTGGGGATTTGTTATAATTACTTTTAATATCTCTCAGGTTGGCAAGGCAATGGTTACAGCTGTTGGGATGTGGATGAATGCTCGACAAATAATGGTGGCTGCTCCACCACTCCCATGGTGCAATGCTTGAACACCATGGGCTCCTTCCACTGTGGTCCCTGCCCTCCAGGTATGAGGGGAGAAAAACGAGTAACAAATGTAACTACAGTTCCATGTATTTTGGATCATGCACATGTGCAGGGGGTCAATGCCATCACATGTGACTGTATGAATTTGTGTGTGTGAATTTGAAGGATTGTGTATAGCTAAACACAAGTATACCATTTACCCTGACATATGGCATTCTAGTAAAGGATGTTTGTGAATTAACCCCAGCTTTACTGCAGGTACCCAATAGTGAGTCTGCCGGATGTGCCCTCAGATCTGCTGTCAAATAACATCATGAGTAGTGGAATATTACATCCTGATCCAATAGACTGGTTGATTTAGAGGTTGTTTGGACAGATATACAAACAAACTCGAAATCCAGGTTAAGTCTCAAATGGGTCTTGTTGTAGGAAAGCATGTCTGCAGTTTCATTTTGCATGCCCAGAAAATGCATTGAGAGGTGAGGCAGGACCCACCGGAGGAGCTTCTGACCTCCCTGCAAAGATTGACAGCTAAAGTGTTACCTGACTGAATAAGGACTTGTATCCCTTTTAGAAATTGTAAAGTTTCTTCAGCACAAGGTGTACTGCATACATCTTTTGCTGAGAGGACTCTGGGCGCCCCTGACTGTGTATGGCTTCACAAGTTGGAGCACATTTCAGTTGTCCAACAGAAACATCTGCATGTCCTTGGCCTGCAGAAAAAGTGCAGCAAGGTCTGTCTGGGGAAAAATTAGTCTGAATGCAAACACCTGGAACTGGTATGACTGCCAGTCAAAGGCAAAACAAAGAAACTGCCTATCGTAGGGTGTAGCTTATCCAATAAAATAGGCATCCCTTTAAGTTGATCCTGTAGAACATCTAATCTAACATCAAAGAACCTAGCTCAGCTGGCTGAGATCTGGGATTGGACGAAAGTGCCCACCCTTCTTTAAAACTAGGAAGTAAGTTGTATTAAACTGCACTAAACATGATGGCATGCTTTTTCAGAAGTGCAGACCTCAGGGGGTCTTTGACAACTCTGGTCACTCTGAACCCACTGAGACTCTATCTACTGTACTGTGTCCAAGGTTTCCCAGTGTGGAGAAACAAGTAATGCCTGGAGTTTGACATCATGACTTTTGTCTTCTGCACAACCAGGCTCTGCTAAGCTCTCTGGTCAAGAAGGCAGAGGCCTGGAGCAAGGCATCTCTGGTACTTTGGGCTGAGCCATTAATTCCAACAGTCTGTATTGTCTATAAACATAATTGGTACAAAGAGTTCATGGTCTAAACAATGATACTGTCCCTGTTGTGTTCTGGCTTGGTATATTTCATGTACCCTGTGTCTGGCTTTCAGTCTACACTGAAAAATAGTGACACCAGGAAAGTGAAAAGATGACGACTGCTGGGTGTCAGGTTTCTTTCAAGTGACTTGCATGTTTAAGGATCTAAACCTCTGTGCATGTGTAGATTGAATATCTGCAGTAGTTAATAAATATGTGTCTGCCTGTCTGATTTTAAAGATAACTCTTGTGTTTGTGCAGGTTATGAGGGCGATGGAAGAACATGCACCCAGACTGATATCTGTGCTACCAACAATGGAGGCTGCTACCCATTAGCTACTTGTTCCTCTAGCCCAGGTAAAAATAAACATATTCATGACTTTATTAACATGTCTTCCATAGAGAATAATAATTAGCGAATATTATTTGTAAATAAACTGATAAAAGAGAGCACTTTGCTTGGGCGAACAGGGCAGGGTCTCTTTTTCTTCACAGATTTAATTTTTTTTTAATAATATAAAGAAAATCAAATAGTTAACATAAAAAATAATAATATAGTAATATTATCATTGATTATTTTTGATGTAGAAGCAATATGTCTCTTTTGCGAAAAGAATAGGCTTGGGTCTTAGTAAACATCAACATTTTTCACAAGCCTACAGCAGCTACCACCAGGAAAATTTGTTGTATAAATTTAGCCTAATATAAATGGCAGCAAAATTGCAAAATTTTTTTTAAAATAGTAACTGCTGCTCCAGTGTTATTCGGCTGTGTGTGATCTCTGCATCTCTGTATGGCTGTTCTCTTTGCTGCTTTGGCAGCGTATTTAATTTGGCTCACAGAGAGTCTGTCAGCCTTGGCTTCTGCACAGCTCCACCAGATCCTGGCAAGTTTCTTCTTGTAAGCTTGCATGTGTTCTTCCCACAGCACTGTCAGTTCCCACATTATAACCTGCTCACTGGAATCTGAGAAGATGATCATGCATGGTCAGAGTGTTGTTTCTAATATCCGCCCTTAGCTTCCAGTCTGTGGCCATGGAAAGTGGACATGGTCATTTCTAAGGTAGTAAATAGGATGACTCCCCAGCTGCAGCTTCCCCAACATGTGAAGTTTTGCTGTGCTTGGGAAGGTGTTACAGAGCCCCCCCCATACTGCTATATTTTGTACATTCCTGCACAAATTTGTGTCATATTATACACATGATCTATTCTTATATACTATGTTTTTATTGTTACTATTGTTTATAAATTAGTCGTTTGTGAAAACATACTTAATACATAGTATATGAAATTTAAGAATTAGATATGCAATCTGAAATTACATGACCATGTATTCTTCTCATACTGCAGGTTCAAGTCTTCCGATATGTACCTGCCCTCCAGGCTATATAGGCAGTGGTTATGGGCCGACTGGTTGCAGCCAGACCAGCAACATCTGTCAGACCAACAACCCATGTGTCAATGGACAATGTGTGGTGAGTGTTTGTGTCTGTCTGCCAACTGTGATGAGCTTGCTATTGTGTTAACAATGTTAACAATAATAGAAAATCCAGTAACAACATGTTCAACAGAATTCATGAATGTCTGACTAGTGCACTACTGATATCACAGGCTACCACCTCAGCTCCTGGTTACATCTGCAATTGCGACTCTGGCTGGCAAGGAGTAAACTGTGACCAGAATATAAATGAATGCTTGAGCAACCCCTGTCAGAATGGTGGAACCTGCACAGATGGCATTAATGGATTCACATGTACTTGCACTGCCCAGTGGACTGGCCCATTCTGCCACACCCCACAGCAAGGTATTACCAGGATAAGAGGATATGGAGGGATTGGGAAACATTATTGATTGATTACTACATTATATTTTCATCTAATGCCAGAACACAACATTTTTTAGACAAGACTAACATGCAAGAACAGAAGGAATGCCCCATCCATTGCCTTCTCTATTGTTAGGCCATTCTTTATGCATGTTTAACAGGTTAATGATCATTACGTGCTACTGTGTGTTTGCGTGTTCCAGTATGTGGAGGTTACCTGACTGGTCCTGCTGGTTCCTTTAGTTATCCCAATACCCCAGGTCACGATGAATATGATCACATGGTCAGCTGTGCCTGGGTGGTCCGCATTGAAACAAACAAGGTCAGTTGGTGTCTCTTTGTTTCTTTTCTTTTAGCTATATGTAACATTATATGTAACACGGTCATCTAGAAAATTGTTAAAATTGTTGTTGTTGTTGTTGTTGTGGAAAAGTCACGTGACCTGGCCAGTTTCTGCCTGCCAACAGGACAGGAATGATTACGGTGGAGACATTTTTTTAATTTACAAGGGAAAAACAGGTGGAAACCTGATAGAAAAAACACAGATCTCATGGTACAATGTATATTTCTGAATAATGTTGAATGAGCGTTCTGGGGTCCTTAATCTTGTATGTCCTTGTATGGTAATTCTAAGATTTAGGATAGAAAATATGTCACATATTGTTCTTTTAGGTCACTCTAGGTCAGGACCGTAAAACAAGGTTCACAATACAATGGTCATTTAATCAGATCTTGTTTTCTGAAGACGGCTGCTTGCTGCTGATGGATAAGCGGTTGCTGAGAATGCTGAGACCAACTGACTTATAGCTAGCTGAAAGAAAGAACTGAGTATTGTTAGCATAATTGAATGTATATATTATAATATTATTATATCTTTCAAATGTAGCAGGTTCTTTAAATTCGTTGTGTTCTCTTCTTTAGATTCTGCGTATTACCTTTCCGTTCTTTGATCTGGAGAGCAGCACCAACTGCAACTTTGACTTCCTTCAGATTCATGATGGAGACAGCGCCTCTGCTTACATAATTGGAAAATACTGTGGCCAAAATAACCCACAGGAGCTCTACAGTTCCCACAACTCTCTATATTTCTGGTTTCGCTCTGACCACTCTGTCAGTGCTGGTGGCTTCACAGTTGCTTGGCAGTCCCAGGACCCAGGTAGGTGTTTCATTTGTTTTGGTAAAGTTAATAAGTAATACTTAAAAGTATTAAGTACTTAAATATGATATGGTAAATGATTGTACTTATATAACACCTTTCTAGTCTTCTGACATCTCAAAGTGCTTTTACACTACATATCTCATTGACCCATTCACACACATTCATACACTGATGGCATTAGCTGCCATGCAAGGTGCCAACTGCTCATCAGTTTTTAGAAGCTAACCCCTGCACACAATGCGAATGGCGCAGCCTTCGGGATTCGGGGCTCAGTATCTTTCCCAAGGACAGCTGGATCAATCATCTGATTAGTAGATGACCCACTCTACCTCCTGAGCCACCCCTAAAAGTCTGTATAAAGTAAAAATAAATATGTGAGTTAATCAAACCAAAGACGAAATTCAATTCAATTCAATTCAATTCAATTCAGTTTTATTTATATAGCATCATATCATAACAAAAGTTATCTCATGACACTTTCCATGCAGAGCAGGTCAGCAGCAAATCATTACTTAACTATAAACTGTAATGGAGATATGGTAGCAATAATGACAGTAATAATATATGTGGGGGGATTCCCCAGCAGTCTAGTCCTGTAGCAGGATAACTAAGGGATGACCTGAGCCAGCCCTAACTATAAGCTCTATCAAAAAGGAAAGTCTTAAGTCTACTCTTAAAAGTGTTGACCGTGTCTGCCTCCCGAACCCAAAATGATAGTTTGTTCCACAGAAGAGGAGCTTGATAGCTGAAAGCTCTGGCTCCCAGTCTACTTCTGGAAACTATAGGAACCAGAAGGAACCCAGCATTCTGAGAGCGCAGTGTTCTAGAGGGGTAGTAAGGTTGAAAAAACTATCTACATATGCTCTGGTGGTGGTTTAGGTACAGCCAATGTGGTGTGCACATTCAAACACCCAAGATCCAGTAAGCCGTTCAATGTAATTTATTTTCCATAAACAAAAGAAGATGAACATAAGGAGGTGGATGGTTTCATATAACTTAATGCATCTACAATAAGAGAGACAAAGTTGCAGCCGGTGTGCTCCTTTGTTCTGTAATGGAGGGAAAGAGAGGAGGCAGGGGGCGGGCTTATAAAACCTTAGGTAATGGTGACAGAGGGTGTGGTCATCTTGGCAGGGTGGAGTCTTGTGATTTTCTACAAAGGTACTACAAACTCTTTAAGATATGATGGTGCCTGACCATGAAGAGCTTTGTATGTGAGGAGAAGAATTTTAAATTCTGTTCTAGATTTAACGGGTAGCCAATGCAAGGAAGCCAAAATGGGAGAGATGTGATCTCTGATCTTGGTTTCTGTCAGAACACGTGCAGCAGCATTCTGAATCAGTTGCAAAATCCTAAGAGACTTATTGGAGCAGCCTGATAACAAAGAGTTACAATTGTCCAGCCTAGAAGTAACAAATGCGTGGACTAATTTTTCTGCATCCGCTTGAGATACAATGCGTTTGATTTTTGCGATGTTACACAAGTGGAAGAAAGCAGTCCTCGAAATTTGTTTTATGTGGACATTAAAGGACAAATCCTGATCAAAAACAACTCCAAGATTCTTTACGGTGGAGCTGGAGGCCAGGGTGATCTCATCTAAAGTAAATATATCTCTAGAAAGAGAGTTGCTGAGGTGTTTGGGTCCAATTACAAGAACTTCAGTTTTGTCAGAAAATTGTAGGTCATACAACTTGTTATATCCTTAAGGCATGCTTGTTAAGTTAGTAAACTGGTAACTAGTAAGTTAGTTAACTGATTGCTTTCATCAGGCTTGATCAATAAATATAATTCGGTGTCATTAGCATAACAATTAAAGTTAATAGAGTGATTCCTAAGAATGTTCCCTAGAGGAAGCATATATAAACTGAATAGAAGTGGTCCTAGCACAGAACCTTGTGGAACTCCGTGATAAACTTTGATGTGCATGGAGGATTCATCATTGATGATTGAACAAACTGAGATTGATGTAAGAAATAAGACTTAAACCAGCTTAGGGCAGTTCCTTTAATGCCAATTAGATGTTCCAGTCTCTGTAAAATAATTTGATAGTCAGTAGTGTCAAATGCGGCTACACTAAGATCTAACAAGACAAGTACAGAGACAAGTCCTTTGTCTGATGCCATTAGGAGGTCATTTGTAACTTTGACTTTTTTTTTAGTGCGGTCTCTGTGCTATGATGCACTCTAAATCCTGACTGAAAATCCTCAAATAAACTGTTCTTATGGAGAAAGTGTTATTTACCATGCAGCCAAATTTGAATGATTAAAAATATGGACAAGTTTATGAAATTGAGTCAAAATCAGGTAAAAATGAATTTTCAGCTCCAGGACTGTGGGGGCATGTCTGCTGGAGGCGCTGAAGGCATGCCCACTAGTGGGACTCTTTCTGTCTGTCTGTCTGTCTGTCTATCATGTACCTCAGTGAAACAACACACTGTGTGGAATTGTTTTGAAAAAAACTAAACAAAAAACACCAGCAGCACGGCGCACCTGCAGTCCAGGGAGGTGCAGTTACCAACACATGTAAACTTCAGATCTTTTTCAAAATAAATCCACTTCTTCTTCATCTCTTTGTGTTTGGGAAATTTAAATAAAGCTGTTCATCCAGGGAAGATGCATTTGCAGTACTTCGAAGGCAGAGCTAGCTAGCAACTGAGCGTAAACAAGAATAATAACTAGCATACGGACAAGCACAGATGCTAACATGCTGAAGGCTTTTATACTGTTGTGGGTTAGGGAGGCGCCGGTGTAGGTACCAAAACAACTAAATTATACCCAATTTTCATGATAGATGTCCCAGTTTGGGGCATATACAGTAGTAGCAACTCAAAAGTTCTCCTGTTTCCATGATGAGCCCTTGGCTGGCTGATCCTTGACTGGTTGCCTACAGGTCCCCTGCAGGTCCTTGGGGGTAACGTGATCCCCCATGATGACAGACTGGAAACCAGCTGCAATGCCTCATTTGTCCACGGGGAAAAGCAGTGATTTTATCAATAACCGTTTTCAAAATCAACATCTAATCTGTCCTTATAATATAATCTCAAAAGTAAATCAAACAGGAAATAGGACAAGAAGGGCCATTTGTAATTTTTTTTTCATTTACTGTATTTTTACTTTTGTTCATCCCATAGGCTAAATCCCGCATAAATAAATTGAAGCGTAAATGAAACTCCATGAAGCAAGAACTTTTTTTTGTGAATATCCATTTAAAGAGGGAGAATTACGGGTAATTACCAGCCTTTTGGAAGATTTTTGCTGTTGTGCAGGTATTCAGTGCATGCTTTTGTTAGGTTGCTGCAGAACAGACCCAAAAGCAGACTTGGATGAGTTTCAAACAGGGGTTTATTGAATAGAGGACGGGAACTGGGAATGGCCGACAAGGAGAAAATGGCAGAGCTGAAGCAGGGGAATCATGAGATGGCAGAGGGCAGGCAATCTAGGTTGGCTGGGGAGAAGTTGGTGGAGAAAGCTGACAAGCAGTTCTCTGGCAGGAGATGGTGGTAATTGTCCTGAGCACAAAGAGACTGGTTAAGAGCAAAGAAAGACAAACTTGCAAAATCACAGAGCTGAAACAATTTTCAAAGAGGCCTGAACATAACTACCACTGTAGGCGAAACAACAACAATCTGGCGAAGACTGGATGTAGAGCTGGGGTAGATATACTGCTAGAGTTGAGTAGTGGATTGGTTGCAGGTGAGTCAGATTGGCAGCTGGTGATGATGGCCACTCCCAGGGAGAGAAGACAAACAAGACACAAACAAGACACAAAAGGGGAGGGGAAAACAGTGGAACGACAAGAAATGAGGAGGAGGCACCACTAGACTATGACAGTACCCCCCTCCCCCCTCAAAGGGAGCCTCCTGGCGTCCTGCCCGGCTTGTCTGGATGGGCACAATGGAAATCCCTAATAAGACCATGATCCATGATGAAGGACTTTGGCACCCAGCACCTTTCCCCAGGCCCATACCCCTCCCAATCAACCAGGTATTGAAAACCCCTGCCACACCAATGCACATCCATCAGCCGCCGGACGGAGTACACAGGAGCATCATCCACAACTCGGGCGGGTGGAGGGGGTTTGGACGAAGGGCACAGAGGGCTGGAAGACACTTGTTTTAACCAGGACATGAGAAATGTTGGGTGGATTCTCTTTGACCTGGGCAACTTGAGTCTAGGAACAGCCGGATTTATGACACGTTCAATCACAAATGGGCCAATGTATCAGGGAGAGAGCTTCCTGGATTCAGTTTTTAGTGGAATATTCTCTGAGCTAAGCCAAACCTGCTGACCTGGTTCATATGCTGGAGCCAGGGTCCTGTGGCGGTCAGCAATGCGCCTGTTCTGGTCAGAGGTGCGAAGCAGGGCAGCGCGGACATCAGTCCAGACCTTACAGCAGTGACGGAGGTGACTTTGAATTGATGGTACTGCAAGATCACACTCCTAGGAGGGAAACAGAGGTGGAAGATAACCCAAGGATGCTTCAAATGGAGACAAACCTGTGGCAGAGCTGGTCAAGGAGTTGTGTGCATATTCAATCCAGGTGAGGTGAGAGCACCAAGATGAGGGATTGATGGCAGTTACACAGCGCAGAGCTGACTCTAGATCTTGGTTTGCCCACTCTGTTTGGCCATTGGTCTGGGGATGAAAACCAGAAGTAAGACTCCCAGAGGCACCAGGAGCTTGACAGAAAGCCTTCCAAACCTGTGATATGAACTGAGGGCCCCAGTCTGAGACTACTTCCAAAGGGATGCCATGAAGACGGAAGACATGTCACGGGCTGTGGGGAGTTTGGGAAGAGCCACAAAGTGAACTGCCTTGGAAAACCAGTCAACAATGGTGAGAATAACTGTATTACTTTGTGACGGTGGAAGACCAGTGACGAAGTCAAGAGCTATGTGTGACCAGGGACGACCAGGAACGGGGAGAGGATGCAGCAGGCCAGCAGGCAGGCGGTGAGAAGACTTTCCTCGAGCACAGTTTGTACAGGCAGAAACGTAAGTGTGGGTATCCATCTCCACGGTAGGCCACCAGAAATGCCTCTTGATAAGGGTCAGAGTGTGGTTCATTCCAGGATGACAAGCAAAATGAGAGGTGTGCACCCACTGGAGAACCTGGGAACGAGCAGAGTCTGGGACAAACAAACAGTTAGGTGGACCGTTACCAGGCTCAGGTTGGTTCTGTTGTGCCTCTTTTACCAGGGATTCAATCTCCCAGGAAACTGCAGCCACAACACAGGCTGCAGGGAGGATGGGCTCAGGACAAGAGGTTGTTTCATCATCAACAAACTGGCGGGAGAGAGCATCAGGTTTCACCTTTCTGGATCCCGGTCTGTAGGTAAGTGTAAAGTTAAAAACCAAAAAACAGTGCCCAACGAGCTTGACGGGAATTTAAACGTTTAGCTGTCTCAACATATGCCGGGTGTTTGTGGTTTTGTGGTACCAGACCAAAAATCCAAATCCTTGAAAACGCTAAAGCTGTTTTCTGGTGGTGGGTCTAGGCCACTCTGCCACAGCCCTGATCTTCGCTGGATCTGCCTGCACTTGTCTACTCTTAATGATGAAACCAAGGAAGCTTACTGAACTGGCATGGAATTCGCACTCCTCGGCCTTCACGAAAAGTTTATTCTCTAGCACCCTCTGACAGAACCTGACAGATGTGCGAGACATGGTCAGACATATTCTTGGAAAAGATCAAGATGTCATCAAGCTACAGACACAAAAAGGTTCAGGAAATCTCTGAGAATGTCGTTGACAAGAGCTTGAAAAACAGCAGGAGCATTTGTTAAACCAAAAGGCATTACCAGATATTCGAAGTGACCAAGAGGTGTGTTGAATGCCATCTTCCATTCATCTCCTTCTCCGATTCGAATGAGATGGTAAGCATTTCTCAGGTCCAGTTTTGAAAACACCATGGCTCCCTGAAGTGGCTCAAAGGCAGAGATTAGAGGCAGAGGATATTTATTTTTAACTCGCCATAGTCTCCCTTTCTGGACGAGACAGGTTGTACAGGCAACTAGAGGGAAGTGGGGAACCCAGTAGCAGATCTATGGCACAATCATAGGGTTGGTGTGGTGGCAGGGACAGAGCAAGATCTTTACTGAAAACTTGACTCAGATCGTGATAATTGGTGGGAATGGAGGACAAATCTATGGGCTCAGAATTTAGTGGAGGGTAGTGACCTCCAATGGAGACAGAGCTGATTGCAAGCAAGAAGAGTGGCAGAAAGAACTCCAGCTAACAATTTTACCAGCAGACCAGTCAATGTGGGGATTGTGCCATTTCAACAATGGATGGCCTAAACCCAGAGGAGAATTAGGAGAGGAGATGATTTTGAATGCAATACTCTCTCTGTGGTTTCCAGACACAATCAAGGTAACGTGTACAGTGCAGTAAGTGACTCGAGCCAGAAATTGTCCATTTAAAGCACTGGCAGTGCGTGGAACTTTAAGACGCTCAAAAGGGATACCAGATTGAAAGGCTAATTGCTCATCCAAAAAATTCTCTTCAGCACCTGAATCAGTTAAACCAATGAGAGGCAAGAATAATTGCTGGTGACACGGAGTAGCTTGGATTTGCATTTTATTAGTATCTGGAGGACTGGCTGGAGCTTGGGCTGGTAGTTGGGGGGCAGAGGCTGGTAGCTGGGAACCTGGGGCTGAGGCTTGGGCTGGTGGCTGGGAACCTGTGACTAAGGCTGGGGCTTCAGCTACTTGGCTCACCAGTATCCCCACAACTACTGGTGAGCACCGTCTTTGTGGGCGGACTGAGCAAGCAGCTAGGAGGTGTCCCAACCTCCCATAGTAAATACACTCAGAAAGTTTAGCCCAAACTGCGTGGGCTCCTCGTCGGAGGTTGCGGGAGATGGGGTGCACTGTACCTCACAACTAGGTAGTGTTCCAGATTTAACTGGAGAAGGTGCAGACCGAACATTGGGTGGCATTTGAAAACGACCAGCCTTCTCCCTACGTCGCTCACGCAGGCGGTTATCCAGTCTAATAGCGAGGGAAACAAGAGAGTCAAAGTCATTAGATTCATCATGAGATGCCAGTTCATCCTTTAGTTGCTCACAGAGTCCATTGAAAAACACGCCCTGAAGAGCTTGGTCATTCCACCCAGCATCTGCTGCCAATGTCCTAAACTCCACCGAGTAGTCAGCCACACTTCTTGTGCCCTGGTGAAGATTCAACAGACGTTTAGAGGCATTTCCACAGTGGTCAGGGTGATCAAACACACTTTTAAGGTTTGCCACAAACTCCTCCAAAGTTAAGTGGTAATCGAATGATTTGAATTTATTGCCTCTGCCCAAGCCAAAGCCCTTCCTCTCAATAAACCCACAATATACTGTACCCTGGAATGATCCGTAGGGAAGGTCAATGGACGTGGCTAAAAACCAGGGAGCACTGGAGTAGAAAACCTCTGCATTTGTCCAAATCCCCAGCAAAAGGTGTACGAATCCCTGGGTGGTGGTGCTGTGGGAGCAGGCTGACTGGGCTGAGCTGCAGAAATAAGTTGGGTGGTTAATGTGGCAACATGACTGGTTAATTGAGACATTTGGGTTTACCATTGACTGGTGGCTGCTCACAAGGGTCTGAATAAGTTGTTCATAATGGTCCTTGGCTGGAGATTGCCCTTAACATCGCAGCTGGTTCTGAGACCGAAGTTGCTGGGTCCATACTGGCCAGATCGTTCTGTTAGGTTGCTGCAGAACAGACCCAATATATACTGCTACAGTTAAGTAGTGTATTGGTTGCAGGTGAGTCAGATTGGCAGCTGGTGATGATGGCCACTCCCAGGGAGAGAAGATAAACAAGACACAAACAAGACACAAAAGGGGAGGGGAAAACAGTGGAACGACAAGAAATGAGGAGGAGGCACCACTAGACTATGACAGCTTTAGGCCAGGTGAGCCCGTACAAACACCTCATTAGCATTCTCATTGCTCAACCTTTTGTCTGCACTTAATAGCCTTTTTGGTCTCCCAGTGTCACACAAATCACAGAGCTGAAAATGCAGCTGGTTTGACTACTGTACACTATACAGTAGCCTTGTGATTTGAGTGTGTTCATGAACAGGAGGATGACTCATTTATTTTAATTTTCGTTCATCCCATAGGCTAAATCCTGCATAAATAAATTGAAGCGTAAATGAAACTCCATGAAGCAAGAACTTTTTTTTTTCATTTTTATGAAAAATAGCTTTTTTAATTTTTTTTTTTTTATTGGAATATGTTGTTGTTATATGCGACAGTAGCCAGGGCACTGTGACTCAGGGTCAGCCTTCCGGTGACTTCTAAGTACGAAAATACACTGCATGCGGAACGGCTCTGCTCCGGAACGACAGCGTACTCTGCCGTCCGCCAACTCACACATAATCCGTTTGTGATGCGCACTGGTGCGGCTCCGCCGGCCACCGAGCATTGCGAGAACGCATGAGATCTCGCGAATTCACGCATAATTGCGTGATATTGCCGGCTGTAGTCTCTTTGACTCCTTATAAAAAGGATGTGAGGTGTCATAAATTATAGGTTTATTTTGGACCTCCAGAATCAACTTCTCCTCATCCATGGTATCGACGGGGTGAAAAGACGCCTGAAAACCTCTGACCTGTTGACTTCAGGTCTGCTCTGTGTTGAATTTATGCACCGTGCCCCGGCATCCGTGAAAAATAGAAGCTCTGCGTATGTGTTGCGGAGGGCTGCCGGTCGCCGCAGTCGTTCCGGAGCCGTGACGCAGTGGGACCGGAGACTGTGTGAGCTGACTAAAATTGAAATGTACGGCTCCGCCACGGCGATGGAGCCGTTCCGGAGTCGTTCCGCATGCAGTGTATTTTAGGGGTAAGTCTTTCGTTGATCCTGTTTCAGACCTTTTGCCACTGGTCCCTAGACAGGTTTGGGAAGCGCTGGGAAACCTGTTGGTGGATGCGCTCTTTTACATTTTCGGGCAGTGGACTTTTGCCATTTGAGCCCCTCCAGTTGACGGTCTTCCCCCAATGCTTGTAGACATCAAATGGAGTGATCGCCAAGAACACGCTGGCAGCATACGTGTCTGGCCAAGGTTGACCTCCATGGTGGCACAGTCTAAAAACTCCTCCTCGCGTTTGGCAGGCAGGGCTCTGACTGTTACGTCCGGCATTGCTGCAGCCACGGGTTGGGGCCGGGAAGGTGGGGTCCCCTGGTGTGTCTCCAAATGTCAGCTGACGTCTGGCACTTGGACTGCCTGGTGTTGGTGGTGGGGCAGAGGCCATAGAGATGTTTTGGCATGAGTCACCGTGGACTTTTGCAACAGACTTATCTCTGGACTTTCAAAAGTTTTGAGGTGTATGTAATAATGAAGGGGGGCACAGTGGAAAATAAAAGTTCTGGTGTTCATGCAGAATAAAAAAAATTAATTACAAAAAAAAAGCAAACGGCCATTCTTTTCCTATTTCCTGTTTGATCTACTTTTGAGATTATAGATCATACATTACAGACGCGATCTAAATAGAAATATCCACAAAGCTGCAAATATATGCCAGTAAAAACACAGTAAAGAAGTAATCCTCCAGGTATTCATGACCACACATGGAAAGCTTATGAGCTCACACACGTCAGCAAAAAATTTGTGAATGCGTGAATGTCAGATTAAACACAATTACAAAATAACACTACTACACAAGTATAGTATACAGTAGTCAAACCAGCTGCATTTTCGGCTCTGTGATTTGTGTGACACTGGGAGACCAAAAAGCCCATTAAGTGCAAACAAAAGGTTGAGCAATGAGAATGCTAATGAGGTGTTTGTACGGGCTTACCTGGCCTAAAGAATGCACTGAATACGTATCTGCACAACTGCAAAAATCTTCCAAAGGCTGTTAATCACCCGTAATTCTTCCTCTTTAAATGGATATTCACAAAAAAAAGTTGAAAAAACATATTTGTTTCGTTTTATTACAAAATAACACTAAGACAGTCTCACACACCGTTTGGGTTTTTCTTTTGTAAATAACTCTGTTTACATTAAAACTACATATCTCTCAGTCCATGACTTTTCCTAAATATACACAGACATGCAAGAAATAAAAAGACACCTTTAATTTGAATTTGAATGAAAGTGTCTATTTACTTCTTGCATGTCTGTGTATGTGTTTGATGGTTTCTAAAGCTTTCAACTTATTAAAATGAAACAAACTTGATTTCTGAGCATTTATACCTCGGACGGCCAATAGCGGTCATATTGACTGTTGCATATAAACGGCAGTTATAGACCTTTGTGTCCAGCTGTGGTCACAGCAATTATTACAATGTTTCCATTTCATGTTTTTCGCGCATCTGTTTTTTTCTCATTGTAATGTTTTCATACTATCACATCTATTTTTACTGGTATATGTGAATAGAGAGAGAGAGAGAGAGAGAGAGAGAGAGACCGGTTTCACCAGGCATGTACCGGCAAAAACTGAAACGGGCCGGTTAGAAATGAAAACAGGAAAATCACAGAATATAGGATATGTCCAGGAGACTCCTCAGGATGTGAGTGAAGGAGGATTGGATGGTGGCAGGTAGCTATTAGAAAACTGCCACTGCCACTGTCTAATTCATTATTGACTTAATAATGTATAGTCTAACCTAATAAATCTCTCAGCTGCTGTCCAGTGCTGTAATAACGGGTCCCTGTGGGTGTGTAAGCTAAGTCATCTCCAGGTAGAACAACTGTAAAAAAAATCTGTGAGAGAAGCACCATCTCCTGGTCATACCCTGTAATTCAATGAATAGGTGAAGTTACAGTAAAAAATAGACATGCCCAGGAGAAGGAGGGGGTCACTCCAGCTGCTGGAACTTGGCTGGGAGTTGGCTTGAAGGTGTGTGGAAGATGGCTGCCATTCAGCTGGCTTTCAGCTTGAAGGGGAACTTTTGAGTTGCTACTACTGTGTGCATATTAGTATAACAGGTATGGAGAATAAGTGACCATGTACAATTACAAACTGACCGCCTGGCAGTCCTCAGCAATAACTTCTCAGACTGAAAAGAAACATCTTTGTCTATAGCAGAGGGCGGCAGAGCAGGTTGTCCACTAATCAGATGATCGGCGGTTCGATCCCTGGTTCAATCCCCTCCAATCTGCATGTCGAAGTGTCCTTGGGCAAGATACTGAACCCCAAATTGCTCCCAAAGGCTGTGCCATCGGTGTGAATGTGTATGAATGGTTAGCTCCTAAAACTGATGAGCATTTGGCACCTTGCATGGCAGCCAATGCCATCAGTGTTTTGGCAGATTTAATTTGTTCCTGTTTTTATGTAAGAATGTTTACTGTAAGAAAATAATATCTGCCCTTAACTGTTTTAAGTATGAGTATATTTTCTGTCTTTTTAACAAGGTATTTTAGACCTTTCACATTTAAAGAAACAAAGTGGGTAATGCAATTCTGGATGGGGCTACCTGTTGTAGTCATTTTTGGATGATAGTTTACCTAACATCTGACCTGAACTAAGCACAACGTTGTGTCTGGGCATCTAACTTCTTCTTGAACTCTAACTTTTTATATGTTAAAAACTGAACATCACAACTAAAGTTGTTTACTTTCAGTTATCAGTGCATACTGTTGCTGCTGTAATCCTTTATCTATTCGGTGAGTCTGCTCTGGGCAGACAGGAGGAGTGCTGAGGTGGCAACGACAAACGATGACAAGGAGTTTTATTAATCATGTCAGGGCATCTTTATCAGGGGGTTAGAGTAACAGAGTTAGAGTAACTTTATCATGGGGTTAGAGTAACAGCAAGTGATTGGAGAGGTGCAGCTGATTACATGATGGCTTCTGTTTCATAATAAAAAAATCAGTTCAGGTTGCACAATAATTGAATTTCATGTCAACCATAGTGAATGTCTACCTCAGTGATTCTCAAACTGAATTATGAATTATGAAAATGTGAATTAAACTATGATGAGAAAATAGTAAGCAGAGCTAAAATGAAAGAGGAACTATTAGCTATTAGCAAACCACCTTGTAAATCTGTGTTTGGTGGTTTTAAACATGAAAGTTAAATAATAGTTCATCTTTACCTGAATTCTTCTTTTCATCTCAGTGTGTGGAGATGAACTTACTGCACCCTATGGCAACATTAAATCACCTGGTTACCCTGGAAACTACCCACCTAGCCGCGACTGTTACTGGACAGTGACAGTGGATCCTGGCTTGCTTATTACTTTTGCATTTGGGACTCTCCATCTAGAGCATCACCCTGACTGTAACTATGACTTCCTAGAGGTAAGAAATGCTGCTATATATTCCAGTATCTTTTTTAATGTAATGTATATATTGTTTTTTTTTTAAACAGTAAATTTGAAAATCCATAGATAACAATAATTATTATATTAACACTAAAAAATATCATTTTGGTTAAAGAGCTTCTACATACTGCTGTTAATTTAAGGCAGCTGTGGCATAAACTCTACATTGTGTAGTGATCTAGTAAATTTGTTAAGCACTGTACAGTGCTGTGAAAAGTATTTGCACACTTCCTGATTAGTGTTTTGCATATTTGTCACACTTAAATGTCTCAGATCAAACAAATTTTTAATATTAGACAAAGATAACCTGAGTAAATACAAAAATGCAGTTTTTAAATGATGATTTAATTTCATAAGGGAAAAATAGCTCCAAACCTACCTGGCCTTATGTGAAAAAGTAATTGCCCCCTAAACCCTGAGCATTAGTCATAACTGGCAATGAGTCTTTAATGTCACTGTGGAGGAATTTTGGCCACTCTTTTTGATTTTGATTTTCTCCTTCAAGATTTTCTGGTCAAAAAGTAAGATCGCTGAGCACACGAAACAGGTTACACACATATATACATCAGCTAAACTATGGAAAGTCAGGGGGGCATATATTAAAAGTGTTTGAAACATTTGATTGGCGACATACATTGTCATTGCATGGCAGAGCCCAGTTTGTGAGGGATGGCGCAATCCAAGGTGAGGCTCAGCTTGCTGCTGACGCACCGTGCGTCTCTTCCCCGTATTTAAATGGGAAATGTGAAAATTCAGCAATTTTTAATAAAAAATATCAAAATTGTTTAAGTTAAATGGAAAATTAGTTTATAGTTCAAACCATTTGATAAATATAACCATTTAATTTATTCATTAAATAGGTGTCCAACAAACAGTTGACTATAAAAGGGCGTTACTTAACAAAGAAAACCCCATCCCATTTCATGCTGTCAACAATGGCACCACATGGAAGAGAAATGTCACAAGACCTGAGAAAGAAAATGATTTCTTCACACAAGAAAGGTGAAGGCTACAATACTACATACTGTAGCAAAAGTAATGCAAAAATTTAACAAAGATGGAACTGCAACCATCTCACAGAGATGTCCAGGCCATCCATGGAAGTTAACACCTCAATAGGAGTGCCTTCTGATAAGAAGGGTTGAAGAAAATAGCCAGGAAGTTCACTGCAGTTGGCTGAAAAAAGTAGAAAGCCAAAATGGGTTGACTGTTTCCCATGACACAATAAGGTGTACCCTGCAAAGGAGTGGCATGCATGGGTGTTGGCCATGATGGAAGCCTCTCCTAAAGCCCATGCACAAAAAAGCCCACCTAGGATTTGCCAGGGTCCATGCTGAAAAAGATGAAGACTACTGGGACTCTATACTCTGCAGTGATCAGACCAAAATAAATGTTTTTGGAACTGATGGCTTCAACACTATATGGCATCGCAAAGGTGAGGAGTACAAAGACAAATGCATGGTGCCTACAGTGAAATATGGTGGTGGCAGTGTTGGGCTGTGTTATGGATATCATGGTTAAACTGGAGCCACACAAACCACCAGGATACAGAGATTACTTTCTTTCAATTTAGTTTATTTGTCTTAACATTTCGTGCTGATGCTACCAAGTGCCATGGTTCTAAAAGAAAGGAAAGGACAAGGTAAATCATAACTGATAAATACAACAAATACAATTAATAGTCTAAATCAGATATGCTTAAGGCATCATCCATAAAGTAAATCAAACCTAAAGTTTCTCTTTAAACTTAGTCATGTTACAAGAAAATGAATTGAAATATGTTAAGTACTTACAATGAAGCGAGTCAAAACACACATGACAAACTCTGTAGCACCAACACATGCAAGTCTGCAGACAAAGGGAAGGGAAGGCCTCATCCAGGCCTATATTTATAAAGTGGGAGGATCATTGGGAGGCACCCACATCTTCATCCAACCTAGCTCTCCTCCAGACAGGAGGACTGAGATTGCAGTTTTTAACAGGCTGCATGAGTGCTGCTGGTTTTGGGGAGCTGCATTTCATTGATGGTATCATGAATTCACAGATGTACTGCTCTATATTGAAAGACAAGATGCTACCATCGCTCTGTACCCTTGGTCGTTGTGCACTTTTCCAACATGACAATGATTCAAAACCCACATTTAAGGCCACAGTTGCATTTCTGAGGAAGAACAGGGTGAAAGTGATTCAGTGGCAGTTTGTCTCCTGATCTAAAATTTTGAAGAGACAAGTGGAGCATCACTCTCTGTGACGGTTGCAAGCATTTACATCAGTGTTTTGTGTGAAAAGTGTTATTGGGGAATTAATATTGATTTTATTTGGATATATTTTGTATACTTACCTGGGTTTCTAAATGGGGACTTTTATTTTGAAATATGCGACCTCTGTATGTGTGCGTATGCGTGTGACGTAAATAAGCAACGTAGGCCAGCCACACGTTATATGGACTGTAGCCTGGCATGGATTTAGCTGCAGAAGAGATGCTCTCATCAAGTTTTAGAGCAAGGACGTTTATTCACAAGTTTAATGCCGTAAAAGAACAAAACTGAAGATATCAAGCCTAACTTTCTCTCACTGTGCACGCAGCCAACAAGGTAAAGCCTTTTGTTTATCATTTTGTTTATTCATTTTCGGTTGTCATTTCAGTTATGTGTTAGCCTTATAGCTGACGTTATTTAATACTGTGTATTATGTATGTTTTTAGTTTTCACGGTTTTGAGGACTTGCTGAAGAATAAACCCATCAAAGAAAACAACTTGCGTCTTCGTGCTTTGAGAGGGAGTTATACTCTCCATCCAGGATCCAAGCTCTAAAAGAGGTTGTTCTTGAAGAATGGAAAAAGATAAATGTTGCAATATGTCACCAACTTGTTCATTCAATTTTTGTTGTGGGGTGTATTCATTTTTGCATCACTTAATTTGAGTAAAACTAAAGATTTCGTAATCTAAGTTATATTATTCACCTTATGAGTTAAACAAACAAAAACTACTGCATCTAGTGTTTTGTATGACTTCCATGATTTTTAAGTCTTCTAGGCACGGAATTCCATTCTTCAAGAACAACCTCTTTTGGAGCCTGGATTGGAGAGTGATGCTCAACTCCTCTCTTCAGAATTCCCCATAGGTATTCAATTAGGTTCAGATCAGGAGACATACTTGGCCACTGAATCACTATCACCCTGGCCTTAGATGTGTGTTTTGGATCATTGTCATGTTGTAAAAGTGCACAATGACCAAAGGAACGTAGTGATGGTAGCATCTTCTCTTTCAATATAGAGCAGTACATCTGTGAATTCATGACAACACCCATGCATGGCATTCCTCTGCAGGGTAAGCTGTATTGTGTCATGGGAAACAGTCACTTCTTACTTTTTACTTCTTTAGCTAACTGTAGTGAACTTGCATGGAGATTTTCTGAATTCTTATCAATTATAATTCTGTAGTCTAAAATTTAGCTTTGCTCCTAAGACTTTCATTGGGGTGTACTCATTTTTGCAGCATGTAGTTGCAGCAGTAGTTAAATGAATGAACTTTTTGTTGGTTTGGTTATGGTTTTTATGTCATCAGAGTACTTTTCGACCATATTCCCTCACTCAGACCCAACAATTGCAAAGCAGACTGCCTATTCAGAGAAGCTGGCTTGGTGCTGAATCCAGAATACTGTAACCCTGACACAGTTATGGCACCAGTGAAACCAAGTCTGTAATGTATAATTTCTTGCAGTTGTTTTGCTTTTTATTATTTTGTGCCAAATCACGTAGATCCGGGATGGTCTTCTACCTGAAGACCCAGTTCTGGGGAAGTACTGCAGTACTGCAACACCTGCCCCTCTGCAGACCACTGGTCCAAATGCATGGATTCACTTCCACTCTGATTTCACTGTTTCTGACCAAGGCTTCCACATTACATACACAACATCACCAAGTAAGAAAAAAAAAAAAAATATATATATATATATATATATATATATATATATATATATATATATAATGCTTTTATTTTATCATCCTTTTTTCCTTGCTCAAACAAAGATGATAAAGGGAGCACTGCTTCTATCTGGATGTTTCCCTTGTGATTAGTTTGCTAGGTGTAGAAAGAGCACCGCTCCAAACAGAAGTTGCTGGGAGTTAATTTGTAGGAAATAGTGTTAAAATAGTAGTAGTATTACATGTGGACCAACACCAAGCAACTGATCTCCCAACTGTTGACAGCATCAATGCTCTGCACTATGTGGGGAATTGGTAATGCACAGGAAATGGAAGTTACCCATACCCTGTTGTGTGTTGTGTCTTAGGTGATCCTGGTTGTGGTGGAACATTCACTGACAGTGAGGGCTTCATCATCTCCCCCAACTGGCCCAACGACTATGCCCACAACCGCCAGTGTGTCTATTTAATCAGGTTGCCAGTGGGTGAGAAGGTGGCCCTCAACTTCACTCATATGAATTTGGAGAGTCATGGCAGTTGCTCTTTTGATTACGTGGAGGTAAGACTTATTGATGACTCACAAACATGTCCTGATTAATTTAAATGTGTTTGAGGGTTGGTCGAGTAGGCAGACACATGGAAGAGGAAGTAGGTAAGGTTTAAGTAATTTTGACAGCAGATATTATTATAGATCAATGCTTTTGAAAGTGTTTAATAAGGGTTACTTAAGTAATTTAAAGTAAATTTAAGTAATCCGGTCTAATTCCACACATTGCCCATGCAGTCGCTCAGAGTTGCTAGATAAGAAACATTCTATAGCCATAGAGTCAAGCAAACTAAGTGGATCAACGGATTAAATGTTAGATTCTGCTCCATGAGCAGAAATGTGGTAAAACACAGGTAAATATTGGAGTTAATTTTAAAGTTAAAAACAGCATAGAGCTCAGAAGGACCCAGAGTACCTCTTCAATATTTCACTATAAAATCATTTCCATGAAGGGGGAAGGTTGTGCCATCAATGTGTGATAGTGTGTGGATGATTATCTCTTATGATCAATTAGCACCTTGCATGGTCAGTGTATGAATGTGTCTGAATAGGTGAATGAGATTTGTAGTGACACGTGTCACAAGTGGTTGGAAGAATAGAAAAGCACTAAGTGTAGTCCATTTGCCATTTACAACGACAATTGTCTTTTGAATTTTTGTCGTTTTATTTTTGCAAGAAAAGTACAGAGCTTATTAAATTTAACCTCAGGATTCCTGCATAAACCCTGCACTCACGTGTTGACTGTTCTGTTCAGAAACATAATGTTATTGAATGCAACCTACTTCTTATTAACGGTAGTGCAACAAGTAAAGCAGCTAATTCACCATCTGAACAAGAGCTATTTGGGGGCAGCAGGGGTTACTAATCAGGAACTAGACTTATATGATTCGTAGTGGGTTAACCTGTTTTTACCACTGTCATTATCGTTCTTGTTTTCAAAGGTTTATTTGTGAAAAATAGGTCTTTACACTTGCTTCTCCTTTGTCTTCTTTTACCTCCTTTCTTTCAAGGTCCGTGATGGCAGAACAGAGACTGATCTTCTGATAGGGAGGTACTGTGGTAGTTCTCTACCAGCCCCAATTTTGTCATCCTCCAATTTTTTGTGGATTCGCTTCAGGTCCGACAGCTCAGTCAGCCGTGCTGGCTTCAGGGCTGTCTACAATGTTGGTGAGACCCCACATATTTTCATCACAGAGATTTGTGAATTTGACAAATTCTCAGAACCAAGAATGGTTATTCAGTAGTATATTCAGTCACTGTTTGTTTCAGATAAAATAGTTTTATACAATGGAGGCGCACCAGTAAATTACTTTTCACAGAAAACTTGTTACAGATCTGGTGAAAGGTTTGAATCTATATGGTCGAATCCACTGACCAACCTTTAACTCTTCCTCTCTCCAGCTTGTGGAGGTACTTTGTCTGGGACTGGGCAGCTACGCTCTCCCTACCACCCCAATTCCTATCCCCACAATAAGGACTGTAAGTGGGTCATTAACCAACCAGAGGGCTATGTGGTCACCCTCAACTTCCTGTCATTTGACGTTGAAGGAGGCTCCTGTCGCTTTGACTTTGTTGAGGTAAATAAATGTCAGACCTATTCATAAAATCATACTGTTGGAACTAAATACGAAACTGACCCAAATGACCAATGGTAAATGGACTATAATTATACAGCGCCTTTCTAGTCTTCCGACCACTCAAAGCGCTTTTACGCTCAAGGACACTTCGACATGCAGATTGGACAGGATTGAACCTGGGATCGAACCGCCGATCTTCTGATTAGTGGACGACCCGCTCTGCCTCCGAGCCACAGCCGCCCACGACCAATACACCTTACTCTTTTTTTTAACTTTCAAACTTATTCCAGAAAGGAGGACAATACATATATAGCCCACAAAAAGGAATTGGCCCAAATTTAAGTGGCTAGAAGCTGAGACAGCTTTTGATAATTAATGCGAAGCTCAGAGAGTAGCTGTAGCATTAATTGCATAGGTTTGTAACACTGTATGATAATTTGAATACAGCAGTGCTGGGCACATTAGAATACATTTGTGTTACACAAATGCAATAGGCATTAGACTTGACAGCCAGAAATATAATTTCAAGTTGTTGAGCAGTGCTGAGTGCACTGCCTTTGTAAATGAATGTGTTCTTGAAGCCGCTCCGGCATGGATGCAGTTGGCCTATTTTGTGTAGGGCTGTGGCACAGCTGTGACTGTCTTGCACGTTAATAAGGCAATTATTTGTGAATTGTGCAGCATAGTATTGGCTGTATTTTTGTTTGTGTGTTTTGTTTTTTTTTTGTTTTGTTTTTTTTTGTTTGTTTTTTCAGAGACTGCCCCACTTAATTACATGTTGAGCTTGCATGTCTTTAACTCCTGTATGGCCCCCTGCCACCACCAGTACCCTGGCTGTCTTGGGGTTGAACACCTGAGGGCAGGTATATCTGACAACCCATGTATGAACTGTAGGTTTATGCCACTGTCGGTGAGAATGGCTAGACTTGCAGAAATGGAGGGGGATGCTGGGCTGCTGCCTGCTAGTGGCACTGCAGACCCGATAGCACCTAAGGGATGTGGTCGATCCTACCATTGCCTCTTTGATAATCTTGCCTGATAAGGCTCTCATGTCTGATGCCTGCTGCCCTTGTCATCAGAGTTGGCTGACTGATGATCTCCTTGTTAAGACTTATAACATAGCGGCATGTATTGGGCGTATTGGTAATTCTTTTTCTCAACTCATCCTGGGCCTCGCTCAGATCCTGCAGGAATCTGGTGTAGACTCCTCTGCCCAGACCCTCAGTGATGCATCCCTTCAGACTTTTGCATTCATGTCCAAAGAGCTTGGAAGATTGATAGATACAGGGGGCCTGATTTGTGTCAATAGATCTCAAGGATGCCTATTTTCATGTGCCTATCACACCACAACACAGGCAGTTCCTGAGATTTGCCTTTCAGGGACTTCAGGGCTTACTTTTTCAAGGTAATGCCATTTGGTCTCTCTTGTATTATTATTTTTTTTATATTTACGAGGTGTGTGGCACCCATACAAGCCAGGGTTTTGACGGTCCTGCCATACCTTGATGATTGTGAGCCAGCTGGGCTTCACATTCAGTTATTACAAGAGCAGTCTTACACCCAGCCAGAAGGTAGGTTGCCTGGGCATGACTCTCGATTCACAGTCAATGAGAGCCTTCCTTTCCCAGAAACTGGTGGGGGCCATTCTGCAACTTGTAGGTTTCTTCTGGAAAGGCAGATTGGTGAAATACAGCCTCCTTCTCAAGCTGCTGGGTGCATACTATGACAGCAGCATCCATGGTCATCCCCCTGGGTCTCCTTTCCTTATGCTACCTTCAAATCTGGGTCAACGTACTCCACTTGGATCCCAAATGGCACAGGGGCAGAGAAGTCAGGGTATCCGGCCCTTGCTGTCAGGCCTTGAAGGGGATCTGACCTAGGGGGTTCACCTTGGAGTAATCCCCGCTCGTCGATAGGTTGGTGTGTCGGCTCCCATTTGAACCCACTGGGGAGGCAAAACAGGTGTTTGTCTGCTAAGAAGGCATTTCTGCTTGCTATCACATCAGCAAAGCGCGTGGGTGAATTCCACGCTCTGTCAGTAAGCCAGGTGTGTATGTGTGGGTATCCAGATGGTTCAGGGGTTACTCTCCTGCCTAATCCATCCTTCCTGCCAAAGAGGGTGCCTCCCATACATGTGAATTAAGCCATCGAGTTGGCGATGTTTAGTTTACAGAGCTATTTGGAGCAAGCAGAGGAGCGGCCAGAGCAGTTGTGCCCTGTTCGGGCACTCAAGGTGTATGTGGAGGTCACTGCCATTTTCCATAAGTCTGACAAACTGTTTGTCTGCTATTGGGGTTGTAAGAAAGATCTACCTCTATCAAATCAGAGGCTTTCTAAGTGGATTGTTGATGTGATTTTACATGCTTATAGGTTGCAGGGCCTACCTGCACCTGGTAATGTGTGGTGCCACTCTACTCGTGTGTGTCCACATCATGGGCAGCCTTGAAAGGGGTCTCCCTGCAAGACATCTGTGCTGCTGCAACCTGGGAGTTCTCATGTACCTTTGGTCACTATTACCGCGTCAATGCGGCTGCTCTACCTGCTGTGACAACAGCTGTCCTATCAACAGCTTCCATGCCTTGGTGCAGTAAGCATTCCTCGTGACCTTGTTGGCATGAGTCATCCAGTGCTGAAGCATCGCACTCTGGTGGTCAGAAAGAATGAAGCAGAACAAGAGTTATGAATGTAACTGTGCCTATGAATTCTGGATGACCATCAGAGCTGTCTGTCACTCAAAATCTGGGCGAGAAAATTCTGTAGGAACAGATTGTGTAATGATGTATGGGCTTTATACTGGGGCGTGCGCCTGATGTCATCGCATGTTCACATGTGACTTTGTTGGTATAATAACTCGACCTGCGCATATGCAAGATGGAGATACCCAGTGCTGAAGCACTGCCCTCTGGCGGTCAGGAAGAATTCATAGAACTGCAGTTACATTACTTAACTCTCGATTTTTCGCATTTGACGAAGTGAGATTAATGTGTTGGTGAGGTGCTGTCACAAAGGTGTCACTATTTTAAAGGTGTCTAGATCGTCATGGTAACCTATGCTGCACACCACCTCATTTTATGTTCCTAGTTTTGGATTTAAAGGTACAATATTTAAGATATTCACTGTATTAAATCATAAAATCAATATGATATATCATCAGTTCTTAAGGAAACTAAGTTGAAATACTTGCTTGTTGACAAAAACCCGACAGCCAAAATGTTCTTATTTTGAAATTTACCACCCAGCCCGTCTCTTTGTTTATGTTTTGGCCTTTGCAATTCTGATCAGTTAGTTCTGTGTTCGATATCCGGGGTTGCCAGGTATGAAACCAATTTGCGGCAAACACAGTGCACTACAACGATGGAAGCAAGCGAGCGCAGCAGTTTGACAGAGTTGGACTCTAACAGACCTGAAGGACAGAAACAGGCGTAGAGGTTAGGTACACACACACACACACACACACACACACAAGTGATGTTACAGCAGCTGGGAGAGTTTCATAGTTTATAGTGCACGAACTCCGTCTTGATAGTGTCAGTTTGAGTGGTATTTCACAGCTATCAGTCACTGGAGGAGACGGGGGTTTGGGGGTGCAGCGGTTTGGAAGGTGCTGACGGTGTGTTTAGTTCAGCTGCCCCCACACAGCGGCAGCAGTTGAGAGATTAATTAAGAAAACCTAAAACCAAATTAATGCAGAAATCGCGTAATGGAAACAGCCGGCAATATCGCGCGATTATGCGTTCTGGAGGTCCAAAATAAACCTATAATTTATGACACCTCACATCCTTTTTATAAGGAGTCAAAGAGACTACAGCCGGCAATATCACGCAATTATTCTCGCGATGCTCGGTGGCCGGCGGAGCGCACCAGTGCGCATCACAAACGGATTATGTGTGAGTTGGCGGACGGCGAGTACGCTGTCATTCCGGAGCAGAGCCGTTCCAGGGCCTACCGCATGCAGTGTATTTTCGGTTTTAGACGCCGGCAACTGCCGCGGCAGGTCAGTGGCAGCTGCCTCAGACACCAGCGCTCCCTCAGCAGCCTCTCTCTCTCTATCATTACAAACCAAACTAAACTTCTTCGTGTCACTATTTTACAGCGTAAATTGCGAGTCAGACTCATATTTAGAAGTTGATTCATAAAATAAACAAAGCTAAAACACAACAGGTAGAGTATCAGAGTTTAGATAGTTACGTTTACGTTACGTTTAGCTCGTCCTGCGCTAGTGAAGGTTCAGTGGCATCAACCTGGCACCCTGCGTAAGCGTCGTTAGAGGAAGGGGGGCGACTCGCTCCACTGTTTGGAATTCGAGCTTGGAATTCAATCTTACATATTGTACCTTTAAATTGGCTTTAAAAAGCACCACCCTTTCACTAATTCTTTTTTCTGACTATCTTTTGTGAGTGAGTCTCTGTTGAGGGAATATGTAACATATGCTACCTTGTTGTGCCATATGTTAGTAAGGATCAATTATAATGTGTGCTTCCTCCATTTTCAGGTCAGGGATGGTTCCACATCTAGCTCTCCACTGCTAGGGACATTTTGTGGTGATGAGATTCCTCCCAGGCTTCAGTCCACTCATACATCTATGTACATTCACTTCAGGACCGACTCCTCTGTCAGCAACCATGGCTTTGAAGCAGCCTATAGCTCTGCCTTGGAGGGTGAGAGTAGTATGATTATCCAGTATCATTATTATCAGCAATATTAGAAAAGATTTCAATTAATCAATTTCGATTTTATTTATATAGCGCCATATCATAACAAAAGTTATCTCATGACACTTTCCATACAGAGCAGGTCTAGACTGTACTCTTTATAATATTATTTACAATTCCACCATGATCAAGCACTTGGCAACGGTGGCGAGGAGGAAAATAATAATAACAGTAATATTATCTAAACAAAGACACATTATAAGAAAAATAGAAATAATTACAATTATTAATAATTATTTTTTGTCCATTATGACTATGAGACTAAATAAATACATAAAGTACATACAGCTGCTCTTTAACGCTGTTAGACTTAAAATCAAATCAAATCAAATCAAATTTTATTTGTATAGCCCAAAGTCACAAAATACATTTGCCTCGGAGGGCTTTACAATCTGTACAGGGAGTGACACCCTCTGTCCTTAGACCCTCGGTTCGAGTGAGGAAAAACTTGCCCACAAAAAACCCTTTTAACAGGGAAAAAAGGTGGAAGAAACCTCAGGAAGAGCCACAGAGGAGGGATCCCTCTCCCAGGACGGACAGACGTGCAATAGATGTCACATGTACAGAACAAGTCAACACAAACATATTGTACAATGAATGATAAAATGACAATGAATTACAATGAATGATAAAATGACCACAGTAGCAGATATGGTAGCAATAATGACAGTAATAATATATGTAGTGGACGTTGCGCCGGATCACAGCAGCAGCCACGATTCACGAGAACCTGCTGGACGACAGAGCACAAAAACTCCGGGGAAGTTCGGTTAGTAGCATGCATTAATGAGACATGTATGTCCACTGATGGTGAGAGAGAAAGAGGGAGGAGAGGGGAGGGAGAGAGAGAGAGAGGGGGAGAGTCCCCCGGCAGTCTAGTCCTATGGCAGCATAACTAAGGGATGACCTGAGCCAGCCCTAACTATAAGCTTTATCAAAAAGGAAAGTCTTAAGTCTACTCTTAAAAGTGTTGACCGTGTCTGCCTCCCGAACCTGGAATGGTAGTTTGTTCCACAGAAGAGGAGCCTGATAGCTGAAAGCTCTGGCTCCCAATCTACTTTTGGAGACTATAGGAACCACAAGGAACCCAGCATCCTGAGAGCGCAGCGTTCTAGAGGGGTAGTAAGGTACTATGAGCTCTTTTAGATATGATGGTGCCTGACCATGAAGAGCTTTGTAAGTAAGGAGAAGAATTTTAAATTCTATTCTAGATTTAACAGGTAGCCAATGCAAGGAAGCCAAAATGGGAGAGATGTGATCTCTGATCTTGGTTCCTGTCAGAACACGTGCAGCAGCATTCTGAATTAACTGCAAAGTCCTCAGAGACTTATTGGAGCAACCTGATAGCAAAGAGTTACAATAGTCCAGCCTAGAAGTAACAAATGCGTGGACTAGTTTTTCTGCATCCACTTGCGATACAATGCGTCTGATTTTGGCGATGTTACGTAAGTGGAAGAATGCAGTCCTCGAAATTTGTTTTATGTGGACATTAAAGGACAAATCCTGATCAAAAACAACTCCAAGATTCTTTACGGTGGAGCTGGAGGCCAGGGTGATCCGTCTAAAGTAACTAAGTCTCTAGAAAGAGAGTTTCTGAGGTGTTTCGGTCCAATTACAAGAACTTCAGTTTTGTCTGAATTTAACATTAGAAAATTGTAGGTCATCCAACTTTTTATATCTTTAAGGCATGCTTGGAGTTTAGTTAATTGATTTGTTTCATCAGGCTTGATCGATAAATATAATTGGGTGTCGTCAGCATAGCAATGAAAATTGATAGAGTGATTCCTAATAATGTTCCCTAAAGGAAGCATATATAAACTAAATATAAAAGTCTTTAAGGAACAAACAGACATGCAAAAACGTGGTTAGTAGTATTGTAACAGCTTCACAGGTGTGTCAGTTAAAGGACATATTGATGTTTGATAGATATAACACAGTTGTGTTTCAGTGCAGAATGTCAGGTGATATTTTGTGTTCAAACATGTCTGGTACACATTTCTACTCATATTTGCACTTGGCGTCTCACACTCAAGTTATTGTGTAACAGTATCTTAAAAGCAGCAACACAATTAGATTGTTGTTGTTATTAAATAGAGATTGGTGCTCATATTTGGTGGAAACTCCAGAGATTGGGGCTCATATTTGGTGGAACAGATTGCATACAAATTTAGTTTTGAGACCATTATAATCAGCAATAAAGTATAAGTAACGTATACATGCAAATACAATTTTTTAGCAAGTAACTCTTCTGAGACCTTTCAGAAGTTGTACCTGTTGCTTTTAAGATAAGAAGCACCAGAATTTATTTTAATATTCCTTTAAATCAGTGTCATCTAAAGCTATTCTAAGAAGTCTACTGATCCCTAAAGTTGATCAGCTTTCTTTTCTGTACCAGGTTGTGGCGATACCCTGACTAGTCCTTCAGGCACCATCACAAGCCCTGGCCACCCCACCAACTACCCCCATGGTGCCAACTGTACGTGGTACATCAGTGTTCCGCCAGGCAACCTGGTTCGGCTTTCGTTTGACTCCTTCAACCTGGAGTACCATGATAACTGTAATTATAATTACCTTGAGGTGTACGACAATGGCACTGTGCAGACTGGAACCAAGATTGGCAGGTACATACAATCATGTTTCCAAAAGTTGGCACACAGTAAAAATGGAAACAAAATGTGATGATGTGTAAAACATTGAAACCCCGTCATTAATTGAAAATAGCACAGAGACAACTTATTAAATGTTGAAACTAAGAAATTTGATTTTTTTATGGGAAATGATATGCCCATTCTAAATTCTATGCAAGCAACACATCTGAAAAAAAGTGAGGACAGGGTCATGTTTACAATTGTATTCATCATTTCATCTTAATCTGACATGACACACAGGTGTCTATTCCTCAAGAATCTCCTGCTCTGCCTCCTCAGCTAGCAGCAGCTATGTCTCTACTTTTTTGTTCTCATGTTGGACTGAGAGCAAACTGAATTCTACGGTGACTCGGTGTATACATAAAATCCTTGAAAATTGACATTATAAAGACAATTGCTTCTGTTTTACCTGGTGAGTAAAGATGCCTTTGTGCTTTGTTTATGCAGGTATTGTGGGCGTTCAGTACCTCCATCCATCACCAGTACTGACAGCCTGTTGACCCTGTTGTTTGTGTCTGACTCAAGTTTAGTCACAGAGGGATTCGCTGCCAGCTATGTCTCCATCAATGCCACCACAGGTACAGAATATATTGCACAGACAGTCTTGATTTTTTTTGAGAATATGTTTAAGACTACTGATAAATTAGCGTTGAATACTTGAATACTACAATTCAGAAGCTCAGGTTCCACTAAAAGACTTAACAATAGAAAAGTTTAGTTTTTTGTTTAGTTGACTTAAATTACATACCACACCAGTCACTGAACTGCAGGGGAGCGCTTAATGATGTAACCTACGGCATAAGAAAACTCCCAAGTCCTGTGTATAACAATTTGGGTAATATGACATTTAGGCAGATATTAACTCCACCATTAAATAAGCCTTGGCAATTGAGCTTTAAAGAATTGCATGAGATGTTTATTACTTATCGTGAATAAGGTCATGTTCAAACTGTATTAAACATTTACATTGAAAAATGCTGCCTCCCCATTCATTTGGCTGACACTGACACTAAGGTTCCAGAAAAATAATATAAAAAGAATTAAAAGAAATAATATTCACAATTCTAAATAGTTTAGTCAAAAATAGTTAGTTGAATAACTAGTGATACAGTGAATGCTGTGATACACAAGTATGAAGTTGTGATACACATAAAATGTAATGTGATAGACCATATTTCTGTTTTGTTTTTGGGTTTTTTTTATCCTTAATCTCTCTGACTTTATGTAGTTTTCAGCGTTGTATTTATCAATATTCTTTAAATTGGGCATACACTATGCATTTGTATTGATCTATGAAATAGTAAAAATTGTTTTAACTCAAATTACAAATAGTTTCAACTCACGTTACATGCAGACGGCATATAATGTGAATGTAAAGTTTAGTTTTCTATCAAAGTATAATCTCAGATCTTTTTTTCTGCCCTCATTTACAAAAAAATAAGCTTTTAAGTCGTCACAACTTCAGGAAGTGAGGGAGAACGGGAGAAGGAATTACCTGAACACCTGCACAGCTAACATCTATGAAAGGGATGCTTTGTTTTTAAGAGAACAAAACAGTTTATAACATTCTGCTTTAATCCTTTTCTCTCATCAGACTGTGGTGAGACCTTCACCTACCTTACAGGGTCTTTCAGTTCACCCAACTACCCTGACAACTATCCCAACAATAGAGACTGCATTTTTAAGATCATTGTGGATGTCAACATGCAGATTATGCTGAACTTCACCAACTTTGAATTGGAGGGCTCCCCTCCATCTTGCAGATTTGACTTTGTGGAGATCAGGTAAGAAAAGAATTCTGAAGAAGTTGGCTGTATTTCAGCATACTAAGCAGAACATGTAAATGGAAAATTTGAATGCCTTTTAACCACCCCATTTTTAAACTGCTGGTACACAGAAGACACATCTGTCTTTGCTTATTCAATGTGACATTTAGAACTCCCATCATCTTTTGCAGGGATGGTGGCTATGAGACATCTCCTTTGATTGGTAAGTTCTGTGCCAATCAGGGGCCTCCAATCCTGGTATCCCACAGCAACCGTCTTTGGGTGAGATTCCGCTCAGATGCCACCATCACACGTCTTGGATTCACTGCCCACTGGGATGGCACGCAGACTGGTGATTTTCCTTTTTTAGCCAAGTTAAGCAGAGCAATTAAAGAACACATATCGTGACCACCACCTGGAATTTGAGAGACTTTGGATTGTATTCATGTCTACTTTATAAAAGTATACTCTGAAATCATACGTCATTGAAATTCATAATTTGCTATATTATATAAAAATTACCAGAAATTACATCCATCCATTTTCTAAATCCTGTGCAGGGTCACTGGACCACCAGAAATTTCAATTTATATTCTATATTTATTTCTATTATTCTCAAGTCCATTTCCATTTCCAAATTCCTAAAGGATGACTTTGGAGTTACAAGTTACAGAATATACATACATTTTGTGAAATTATAGTCTTTTTTTTTTTTTTACATTACATCATGAACCATGTCTACACCACTTTAATCTCGAGTGTTTGGTTCTTTGCATTGAATTGAATCACACATTTAAATTGTTGAGCTAAAGCAATTGTACGACAGTGCTCATCCAAGTACCTTTAATTCCTCATAGCTTTGTATCATCCAGTCTCACACACACACACACACACATCTGAAAATTTGATTGCACTCCTTCTTTCAAGGTTGCGGAGGAATGTTGACCACTGCATCTGGGGGATTTTCCTCCCCTAACTACCCCTTGCCCTACCACCCTAATGTTGAGTGCTACTGGAACATCAGGACCAGCCAAGGCAACAAGCTCCTTCTTTTTTTCACTGATTTCCACCTGGAGTCCAGCTCGAGCTGCTCTTATGATTACCTGGCTGTAAGTACTGTACCTCACTGCATGCATAATGCAGTAGTTTTAACATGATTAGTTTACTGAACACTTGACTTGATCAAATTGAATCCAAGCAACATTGGCACAATAAAACTGGGATACCTAATCAAGCCAGTAATCTGTGTAAGTTTTACTTCAAGGTAACCTGTGGAGTAAAACCAGGGTTTTGACTACTGGTACCACGATGGGCTGGGTTAACATGTTGTGTGGACCCTGTGCTTGCACAAAAAGAAATACATGCGTGGGTGAAGAAATACACAGTTCTTTTGGTTTTACACTATTTCACTCATCAGCAGTTGATGTTGCATAGAAAGTCTTTCAAAGAAGATTTTTTAGGATTAACATCTCAAAAGCAAGGTAAAATTGCATGAATCAAATAAATGTATATATTATTATAGGATGGGATAGAGGCTGCAGGGTCAGCCAGACAGACAAGACATAATCCGCATGCAGAGTCACTCTCCATACTGCCCAACTTGATATCTTTAATGATTGGGTGCTACCGGATGCCAATTACAGGAGCTCCAGTGTAATGTTAAACAGCAAGTGGGACAATGAGTCCCCATGGTGAATGCTACATTGCAAATAGAATGGACTGGATTTATCCTATTTGAGAGAATTGAGGTTTTTAGATCAGTGTATAATATTTTTTCCAATTCTATGAATGTGTCATCAAATCCAAAGTGTCACAATTAGATAGAGCCACTCTATCATGTCAAACACTGTATGGGCCTCTAAAGACAATATAGCTTCTCTATCATCCTTGCTATAAGTGGCATATTAAATATTGAGAATTTTGCATGCATTACAGAAGGAGTACATGACCGGTTAAATTGTATTTGGTTATATACTTGCTATATACAATATACTGTGGCAAGGAAGGACTTCTTTTAAGAGTTAGAAATCTAGAGCAGAGCATCTGTGGCCACCTGTTCGAGGGGGTTCATTTTGAGATTTTCTGTATCTCTCAGGGGTCAGAGAGAGAGAGAGAGAGAGAGAGAGAGTGCACACCTGCGCCTAATTGCTCTGGCCTGACCCTGGTTGCTTGGCAACCTCAAGCCTGCCTTTGACTAACTTTCTTGAAGTCTCTGTGCTGCTGCAGTGTCAATTATAATGTATGGGCGCGAAGGGGCTAGAGTCAGACACACTCAAAATTTCTTTAGAAATTTTCTAGTTATTCTTACGTATCCCAGGAATTTCGGAACGCTGCTCCTCCCGCAGTTTTGGTCGCACATACATAAAAAGGTATCAAAACATGCAGCTCGGCCAGGCGATGCAGGTGCTTTGCCAAATGGTGAGTCTACAAATTGCCAAAAACCATGGCAAAAAAATTAATGGGTGTGTTTTGGTAGAATGTTCGAGAGCTGGAGTGCGTGACATCAACTGCTCCGAGGCCACAAATTTCACTCCACAGAAATAATTCATAGATAGAAACAGGAAAATTTGTCTTCTCACTACTATTTATCTTCTGAAGCTGTCAGATGTATAGTTTGGATGTGGGACGCACAGATGCACCAGCTACACCCCCTCACGGCCCTATCTACTCCCATGTAAATTGGAGAGGAGAAATTTCCAAATGGAGCAGGTAGCACCTGTTCTTTCCCAAACTCCCGAGTTTTTAACATTCACCACTGAAACTCGGCACGGAAATGGTCAACACGATGAAGATGCTCATGGTCATTTCGGCTTTTTGATATGATCTAGGGTTTGGCATTTGTGGCCACTAGTTCAAGCGGGTTTATTTGGAGATTTTCTGTCTCTCTCAGGAGTCAGAGGGAGAAAGCGAGAGAGATCGCGCATCCATCTAATGTGTGTGTGTGTGTGTGTGTGTGTGTATTTATGTTTATGTGTTTAGGTGCATGATGGTAACAGCAGCAGTGCTCCCATCCTGGCCAAGTTGTGTGGCAGTCAGCTGCCGAGCACCATCAACTCTTCCAGCAATCAGCTTTACATCAAATTGCGCACTGACAGCAGCATCAGCACTGGAGGCTTCCTTGCATCATACACCTCCAGTACGAAAACAGGATACAATATGAAAATGCTTGCATATTTGCATATTGTTTGTTGCTGAGGTTATTTGTTAAGCGATGTTTTGATCTGTCTAATCTTCACAGAGGTTGGTAGAGGAGCCCAAAACTTAAAGTCCATATAAATGCAATTCCATGTTTTCTTTCAAAACACAATAAATGTGTTGGAAAATAGTTGCTGAAAACACGTGAAAAGACTTTGAACGATACATTACTGAAATGTGGAGTTAGAGGTTCAAACAGTTTTTCACCAGTTTTCAGTCCAGAATTTTTTGGGCGGTCCTAAGAGGAGACTGTGTCAAGTCACGCGGTGACCACCCGGCCCCCCTTAACGCAACGGTATAAAAGCCTTCAGTGCAACACCCCTACCCCGCCCCCTCTCATTTTTGAATTGCAACACTTATACGTACAGCCGTTGCTAGATAGCTCTGCCCTCAACATCCCGAAAATGCATTTTCACTGGATGCCAGAATGTGACAACAGCTCCATTACTTTATTTTCATTTCCAAATAACAAAGTGATGAAGAAGTGGATTGTGAAGGGCCATATTAATGGAGACATGAAAATAATACAGTAATTACAGTAACATTAGGTGATGTGGTGCACAGTAACATGATTTTACATTGTGCATAATCACATTAGGGTTTCTCATCATTTTCATGTGTGTTATTTAATGTCAGTGCATGTAATGTTAGACTGCTCTCGTTTCCTGAACGGAATCCAGAGGAAAATACACCGGTAACGGGACACAGGACGTCTCTTATATGCAACAGCAGCTATGACAGGGAATATATGTAGTCAGATCTGAGTTTGTGTGCGTTGGTAATGTCACACACAGACGAGAGACACCTGTCTGGGTCTAACCACCTGCCATGCTGCCGGTTATTTGTGCTCACTTATATATTTATGTGATGGCAGATAATGTTTACAGTATAAATAGAAATAATACATCAAAGGGGTATAATAAGTGTATAAGAATGTAAAGAAATAAAAATATAGATGATCTGAAAACACTTTAATAGTAAGTAAAATTGTGAATTGTAGTTTTAATTCAACAAAATATCCACACTATTTAAGATCTGTAACTTGACACTATTCAACGTGATCCATTTAGTATGGAACAAGGAATTCATTGACAATGGATTGTCTGTCCATGACAGACAGTCCATAGAAAAACAAGCAAACATAGAAATAATGATAACATGCATTTCATTTAAAGTCGTTTTGCATTGTATTACATTGTATATTAATGTTTGATTGTGTTTGTTTGCAGAATGCCGTAATATGCTTATCTCAAGCCAACACAAAGGAGTGGTGGAGTCACTGAATTTTCCCAACAACTACCCAGAAAACTCCCAGTGCAGCTGGACCATTCAAGCCAGCAATGGAAACACTGTCAACTACACCTTTACAGCCTTCCAACTAGAGGCCACCTCCAGCGTTTGTGCCTATGACTACATCAAGGTACACAGATGCTCATATTAAATAAAACCTGAATATTACGCATTACGGTTAGTAGGCATAGTAAGCTTCAGTAATAAACTGATAGAGTTTGCTTCAGTGACAGAAGGCAGCATCTTGTCTGTGCATCATGATATCATTATGGTATAAGATAGACTTTAATGATTCCACACCAGGGAAATTCATTTGTCACAGTAACTCATATACGCAAAGCTGATAATAAATTATTCACAAGAAATATATAGAAGATGTCATGAAGTCATGCTGAAGAAAATAATGCAGTCATGCTGGTGTTGACGAGTCTGACAGCTGTTGGAATGAAAGACCTGTAGTAGCTCTCCTTCTTACATGGTGGGAGTAGCAGTATGTTGCTGAAGGAGCCGCTTAAGTCGGGTGAGAAGAGTTGCTTGTGATGGATGTCAGTTTTGCTAACATGCTCTTCTCCCCCAACTTCTCTATAGAGTTTAGGGAACAGTCCAGGACAGAGCTGTCCCTGTGTTTTAACACAGTGGCTGCACACTTACCTCACACTAACCTCAGTCTTCTTAGCAAGTCATAATGGTTTTGACCCTTCAAGTTTCAGGTTTATTTGTCATGTATGAGTTAACACGGGGTCAGCAATAGAATGTGTTGGACAAGAGGGACTGGTCAGCTCAGCATAAGATAAAGAAATAAAAGAAAAAAACAATACAGCAACATAGGTGAAAAAAATATATATATAAAAATGTGAAATATACAATGTATATAAATGTATATAAAATAATAGAAATATACTGAAATAGAATATGTATTGTAAGTAAGTGTAAGTATAAGTGTTCTATACACTGTACAAGTGACAATGTTGTGACAAGTGTGTCAAGATACTGAACTCCAAATTGCCGTCGGTGTGTTAATGTGTATGAATGGTTAGCTCCTCAAACTGATGAGCAGTTGGCACCTTGCATGGCAGCCAATGCCATCAGTGTATGAATGGGTGAATGAGATACGTACTGTAAAGCGCTTTGAGCAAGACTAGAAAGGCGCTATATAAGTACAGTCCATTTACCATTCAACACTATCTCTGAATTATTTTAATTGGACACTTCAAAATAATAAAATACCACCATCATGGACTGAAGCTATAATCATAGTCATCCTAAAACCAGGGAGAGATAAGAAACAATGTGAGAATTATGGACCAATTTCAATATTGAATGTTGATTATAAGATCTATACAACAACTGTCTTGAAACGACTAACCAGTTTTATAATAGAACTAATAGAAGAGGACCAGAGAGGATTTAAAAGAGGACGCCAAACACATGATAATGTTAGAAGAACTCTGCATGTAGTAGATCAAGAAAAAAGGTCAAAACAAAACACCATGTTAGCAAGCTTTTGACCGAGTCTGTTAGAATTTTTTATATAAAGTGCAAGAACGATTGGGATTTAATAGCAAATCAGTATGATGTATTAAGACATTAAACCAACAGCCTACTGCCAGAATTAAAATTAATGGGAATCTGACAAATAAATTTAATTTACAGAGGTCAACTAGACAAGGCTGTTTATCACCCACTTTATTTTATAGAACCTCCAGTGTACAGAAATTAAGGGATCTATGGTAAATTGAAAGGAACATAAAATAGGACTCTTCGCAGATGATGTGATATTGAGCAACTGAATAAATCACTCCATGCATTCAAAGAAACAGTGGAAGCATGGACAGCTGTCGGGATACAAAATTAATATTACAAAAACACAGGTACTAGCACTGAACTACACACCACCAAATGAGATCCAGGAATCATTCAATTTTAACTGGAACCTAAACAAAATGAAATATCTGGGGTTTGTTATCACCAAAGGACTAACAAAATTATACTAAGCAAACTATAACAAGAGAAGCAAGAGAAACAAAACGATATTGATAGAAGGTGTACCCTAGCACTAGATTTAAATTCAATAATTGAAATCGTTAAAATCAATATATTACCATGGCTTTTTTATTTATTCCAGTTTTTACCAGTAGAGGTCCCCCAAAAACATTTTTTAACATGGGCAATATCATGGCCATAAAAAGTCTGTATGAGACACTAACAGGTCTATACTTTGGTGGGTGGGGGAGGGAGAGTGAGCAGAGTCAAATCTATTGAAGAACACATTTAGCTTGTTTGCCCATTCTCCAATTCCAGATACTGGACTCCTCCGACTGTTGTTAGTGTGACTAGAGATAGTTTTCAGTCCTTTCCAGATCTCTCTAGTGTTAAGTTGAAGGTGTTCCTCCAACTTGCTCCTATAGGTGGCCTTATCTTTCATTCAGTAGGGCTTTTAGCTCAGGGGTCAGAGTTTGTTTTTTGGGAAAAAAAGACCATGCCTTCCTGGTAGGCACAGTGTTCTCTGTACAGAAATTGATGTAATACACGATACAGCTGGCCAAACTGTTTATGTCCTGCCTGTGTGGTCTAAAGAGCACTTCCTAGTCTAGGTTTTAAAACCGTGTCTCAGTGCCTCACTGGCCTCCTCTGACCATTTCACACATACACATTGGAGGTTGTTGTTTCTTAGGCACATCATCATGATAGAAGTTACAAAATCATTCAGTATTAATTGACTCTTAACACTGTAATGAGATTGTGCTTGCTCAATGACAATCTTTTAATTATCTACTAATCTTTTAGTTTGAATGATTTTTGGATTACTTTTGAACCCTCATCTTTCACTAGATTCTTGTTCACTGTACAGTGTTGGACTCCTTTTCCCTGGAGCTATCCTTCAAATCCATAGGCTACTAGCTTTGCTAGGGCAAACATTTTAAAACTTCTCTGTCTCTCTCTGTAAGTTCAATTTGACATCCATGTTCTTGCAAGTATCCACCTTGTTTGTAGTTAATTTTGCATTGTTATTTGCTTTCAGTGTTGTTACAGAATACTGTTCAGCTTTTTTAAATGAGGTTTCTACATTAAATATTAGAGATAAGTGGAAAAGTAGCTGTGACTTAGTCAGTCCTCCCTATGGACTCTTTGGCATGCTTCCCTCTTCCCTACACTTCCCTGTACTTCCCTACAGTGTGGCTGACAGTAAATAAGGAATGAACCTAAGCCTCCTGCTTGAACTGTCTGTTCATGACTAGGTTGGTCTACTGTAATATTTTCTGAGGACATGCGTGATGTAAAAAGTTTGAGAAACACTGCCTTAGCACAAGCAGCAGCATCAGAAATCATCAGCATGCTGCATTGATCAAATACCAGATAGTTATACACATAAACATAAACATTTCCCTTATACCTCTTTCTCCAAATATTACTGTCCTAGCTCTATGATGGGCCTAATGAGCAAGGTCTTCTGATTGGTACATTCTGTGGATACACCCCTCCGCCAGCCAACAGCACTACAAGCTCAGCCCTCACCATGGTCTTCAGAACAGACTCCTCTGTGTCTATGTCAGGCTTCCAGATGATGTGGTACCAGAATGGTAAGAAAGAAATGTCTTCTATACAGAGACTTGTACTTTATTTTTCATCTTTCATCTTTCATCTTTGTCAACAAATTTGTGATACTGCAGTTCTCAAAATCGGATGAGATTCTTCTGATTGAAGTACTCTATTGTTATGAATTGATCTTGGCATAAATCACAAAAAAAGATAATACATGCCTAGCATGTTTGGCTTGTACCCATTGACTTTAGCCAGATCTTAATCATAAATCTCCATGTCTTTTTTTCCATTTTATTTATAGATTAATAAGCAAGCAATAATTCTGCTCTATAATATTATGTTTTCACCACACAGTTGTATTGTTAAAGGTACAATATGTGAGATATTTACTGTATTTAATCATAAAATTAATATGATGTGTCATCAACATGATCTATTGAAATACGAGCTTCTTGTATTTCTTATTTTGAAATTGTCCTTGACAGACTGGGCGATCTGTTTGGGTTTTATGCTGTGTTGATCTGGTCTGATAACTACATGGCTCATGCTGAAGCGCCGGGTTGCCAGTTATACAGCCATGGATACAAATAAAGTGAATCACCAGAGTGAATGTTAGATTCTGCCCAACCTAAGAAGCTCCATGAGCAGACACGTGGTAAAACACGGTAAATATTGGAGATGATTTTAAAGATAAAGACGTTAGCTCAGAAGTCCTCCATACCGTAGTGTTGGTGTGGGGGACTGGGCAGGTAATGGTGACTTTTCCATGTATAAATTTATCAATTATTTCCCTCGTATTTCCAAAGACACTACCTACAACACCGCTGTAAGAGGTTATAAAGTCACTGAGTTCAAGTATTGAAATCACATCACATAATCATCATCGGTAAACAGCAGGAGCTACTTGGCTAGTTCTTGCCCAAGAAGGAGGCCGCTTTCCCGGCGGGAGTGAACTGTAAAGTCCGTATGGAGGAATGACCGGGTCACAGAGACTTTCAGCTCGATATTCACAGATTTTTATCTCAAAGTTACTAAAACAGTTGTGTGGGACCTTTCTTTTACTAGAGGAGGTCTAGTGGGGTTTATGCTGAACTTTACCGCTGTAAAACAATTAGAAAGTTGTAACGTCGCATTTCTCTCTCTCTCGCCCTGTATATATGTGAGTGTGTGTGTGTGTGTGTGTGTCTGCCTCTCTCTCTCTCTGTCTCTCTCTCTCTATCACTCTAATTCAACACAGATACTTGCTGCCATCAGATTGCTGTAACTGAAGCAAAACCTTGTGTAATGAACTGTTTTACCCGTCTACCAGACCTCACAGAGGTTTATATCATGTGCCTTTAGCAATTGAAGTGAGAAAATATCACAGAACCAGGGCTGTGCTTGTCAATGTCATTCTTTGCATCAGGATTGCAGTACACCCTTTACTGTGGCTCTCTTCCCACTGGGGCACATGAAAAGTTACCAAGAGACACCAAAGAGATGAATGTAGGGATTTCAGTTGCCTCAGGAAAATAAAAATCCTCTCTGCTTTGGTGTGCGTCCCTGCAGGTTGTGGTGGGGAGTTATCTGGTCCCAATGGCTCCTTTACCAGCCCAGACTACCCCAACAGATATCCAGAAAACAGGGAGTGTATCTGGTATATCACCACATCAGCTGGCAGCAGCATCACCCTGACTATCCATGAGTTCGATGTGGAGTTCCACCAAGACTGCAACTATGATGTGCTTGAAGTAAGTTATGGTCTTATTTATCTTCTTGGTTTTGGCTAAAGACACTTAATGTCTTTTGTTAGTGTACAGTGCATAGTTCAAAATTGTTCTGTTGATGCAAGTGCTTATTGCTATAATGGTTTTTGGTCGTAAAAACTAAATGGGTGATTTGTGTAGTTCATCATGTTTTGGTCAGAAATTCACATGCAGTTCATGAGTTCTTTGAGCAGAACTCCATCCAAGTGAACTGCATATGTACACATCAGACTTCAGACACAACACAGCCAACTGTCACCTCCAGAAGTTCTCTGATGATACAGCCACCGTGGGTTGTATATTAGAAGGAAATGAGCGGGGTACATGAGTATGGGGTGTCATCACAGACTTTGTCAACTAGTGCAATCTCAACCACCTCCACATCACCGCCACCAAGATGAAGGAGATAGTGATCGACTTCAGGAGGAAGACAACTCAGACCACACCAGTGAACATCCAGGGATTGGATATCGAGATAGTTGGAGCATACAAATACCTGGGTGTTCACCTCAAAAATAAGTTGGACTGGTCAACAACAACACAAGGTCCTGTACAAAAAGGGTCAAAATCAGGTTATTTGGAGTGTTCTACAAATGAATATGTATGTATGTATGTATGTATGTATGTATATATATATATATATATATATATATGTGTGTGTGTATATATATATATATATATATATATATATATGTGTGTGTATATATATATATATATATAGTTGAAAATTAGGTTTAGCTTTAAGTTGTTTGCAATAAACAAATCAAACAAGAACAATTTAAATAGCTCAAGAAAACTAATATTTCAGGTGGCTTCTCCAAATTCAACACAAAATGCTACTTTGAATGACTACTGCAGTTTCAAAATTATTCAACCCCTTCACAAGAAGCGTCTTTAGTACTTATTAGAGCACCATTTGCTGATATGACCTGCTGTAAACGTGAAGCATAGCCAGACACCAGCTTCTGGCAGCGTTCCTGAAGAATCTTAGCCCATTCCTAATGGGCAATGGCCTCCAGTTCACTAATGTTCTTGGGTTTGCGTGCTGCGACCGCCTTTTTCAAACCCCACCAGAGATTTTTGATGGGGTTCAAGTCAGGTGTGTAGTAACTGATAATGTAATAAAGTCCAATAATGTAATACCTGCCAATAACATAGTAATTTTGGCCATTTTAAATGTGACAAAGCCAATAACGTAATAACATGCCAATAATGTAATAAAGTTTTTGAGCCAATAACGTAATGACATTTAGCCAATAATGTAATAACATTACATTATTGGCTGGTTATTACGTTATTGGCTCAAAAACTTTATAACGTAACGTAATAACCAGCCAATAATGTAATAACATTACATTATTGGCTAAATGTTATTACGTTATTGGCATGGCATTAAAAATATTATCCGATAATGTAATAATACATAAATAGTTTTATTTCTTGGAAATAAAAGATTATTTTGCAGTTTTTGTGCAGTTTGCACATCAAAAATAGATATAGTGGATGGCATAGTCGTCATATTCATTCATCAAGGGTACGTACTATGCAGCACTCTCTCTCCTTAATTATGGTTGTAAGAGCCAATTTGAGAATTATTTGTTGTACAAAATCTTTATTTAGACTATTGTTTATTTGCTAATATGTAAATTCATAATTTAATGTATGGAGGAATATTATATAATTCATTACTGTGAAGTGTATAAGGTAGTTAGATTACTTAGTGGAATGTGCTAGAATTCAGGAAGACTGGTTATGTGACCTACATGTATTTGCTCAGTGTTAGATGAAAAAGTCTAATCAGTCAAGTTATTACTAAGTTATTACATTATTACATGTTATAACATTCAAAATAGTCAGAATTATTATCGGCGGATATTACATGATTGGACATTATTAAATTATTGGTTGCTACAAGGTGACAGTGAGGGCCACTCTAGAGTCTTCCAGGACTGCTTCTGAAACTAAGCCTTGGTGGATTTTGAGGTACACTTAGGATTATTGTTCTGTTTGAAAGTCCAATGACACCCAAGTTTCAGATACCTCACAGATGGCATGACATTTCCTCATAGTATTTCATAATACTTGACTGAATCCATCTTGCCCTCCACACAGTACAGGTGTCCAGTGCTAGAGGAAGCAAAACAGCCCCGGAGCAACACAGAGCCACCGCCATGCTCCACTGTAGGCAGGGTGTTCTATTCAGTACATTTATTTGCCGATGGCCGATGGCAGTTAAGGAGGCGAACATCAGCCGATGCCGATGTTCAGCCGATGCATTGGTGCATCCCTAATTCCCTTTAACTTTGAACTCATGAACTATGCTTCAAACTGTAACTCTATGAACATTCAGTGCATTTTCTATGTTTTTGTATCATTTTCCTTGTTTGTGCAAGGCAATGAGCTCATCTCTCTAACTTTTTGGACTATTCTCTGGACTTATTTCTACATATTTCTAACATGCAATCAAACATCACCATCAGTAAACCCCAGTCCAGGTATTTGATGTGTTGTATCTCAAGCACAACTGATTCAACTAATAAAGCCCTTGATTATTTACATCAGATGTGCTTGAGACAACATCTGATTTTCAAATGTGTGCTCTTATGAGGGATTCTATTCTGGGGGTTGAATAATTTTGAGACTGCCATAGTCATTAAAAGTAGCATTTTGTTTAATTTGGATAAAACCCTTGTAATATTAGTTTACATGAACTATTTAAACTGTTCTTGGGTCATTTATGTATTGCACAAAGATGAAAAAAATGTATATTTTACCAATAAACTTAATTTGCAATGGGGGTTGAATAATTTTGATTGCAACGGTATATCAATTCACAACCTGTTTTTATCTAACTTTTTTCTTTAATTCATATTAGTTGACCTTGAGTCTTTAAAAACACTTTCTCTGCAGTCACTAAACGGTTTGATCTCCGATATGCTGCACACAAACTAAACACATACCTGTATGAACAAGGCGGTCTAAAAGATCTATAAAACACAGAAATATTAGATAAACTTCCGTCAAAATACATCTGTCAAAAAAAGACCCACGGGTAGGCTCAAAACTCCCTTTTCCTTAAAAACAGTAGGTTTTAAAGATCTGGCAGGCCAAGACCACCTTTTGTGTTTGGACAACACAGCTACAGATATTAATGCATTGGATTGAGAATGATGAAGATAGTGGCTTAGAAGATGGGTTGACCTGGTTAGATGCGAGATAACAGTAACTGTACATGTTGATTTACCTAAATTCCAATATTCTATATTGGGGTGGGTAATAGAGTTGTTTTCAAATCTCGCCTGGAAAATGTCCCTACAACAGAACAATAGAATAGTAAACTGAGACAGGTGTACATAATGGAATAAATGACAACTGATAATTACAAATTATATTTTTGTTTATAGAGGGACACCTGTAATTGTATTTATTATTATCTTTCCACTCTTCTTTTTACTCTTTATTTTTATTAATCAATTAAAATACTTGGAAGAGCTTTGTTGTCAAGGAATGTCTTAGATGGTATGTGATCCATGTATTACCTATATAGGAATATTAAATAATATCTTAAATGATGATGAAAATCAATAATATGTAATAATATGTTAAACAGCTATTATCTATGTTAAATAATTTACATTATCTAATTGAAATCTGTAAAGTTTTTAAATTGTTATTAAATCAGGGTTTCTGTAAATAACGTATTGTTAAATAATGCAACAAGTGACGATGATACACTAGCTCGCCAGAGGTTAGATTTTTCTTAAACAACACAACAACCCTTTAAAACCCAATACAATCTGCTCTAACCTAGCTGCTGTTCAGTGCTCAATGCTTTTTTGGCAAATGTATGTCTGCTAACTGCCTTGTCTTGTTAAAGAGCAGTACACAGTCACTTACCTAGCTTTTCTGTGGGATCTTTTGGCAACAATGTCCAAAAGGGCCTATCCATATCTTAAACTCTGACCCATAGCGCTTATATGTAATGTGACGACAACTCAACTGAAATAATGGCATGTCTACTACTTGCTACTCTAAAATATAAAACATATTTTGCTTTGTTTACATTTTTTGTTTGCCACATAATTCAATGTTATTTTGTAGTTTGAATAAGGGTTGATGGTACTGTATTTACTGATAAATATTGTATTGGCCTAAACAAATGTAGTGTGCAGTGTAACTGATAACCTTATATTATTTGAAATGATGAACACCCATGGGCTTTTTGGCTTCCACTTAGGTGTATGGAGGCCCAGACCTGTCGGCTCCTCAGCTGGCTAAGCTCTGCAGCACCACATCAAGCCCAATGCATGTCTCCAGCACTGGTAACTTGCTGACCGTCCGCTTCAAGTCTGATGCTTACGTCAGCGGTCGAGGTTTCAATGCAAGTTGGGCTGAAGTCCAGGGAGGTGGGTGGACAACACCAATCCAATCCAAAGCATTTTAGGTTGTTGTGTAAATCAAATCCTTTTTGCCCTATATTCAGTTGAATAAAGTACAAAAACAACTTATGAACTTTACCATACCTATTTAAAGTGATAATCATATTGGAGGTAATTAAATAATAATAATAAGAAGAATAAGAGTAATAATACAAACAATAACTGACTAATAAATAATACTATATTCCATTCCATTATCTTCCACTTATCCGGGGTCGGGTCGCTGGGACTCCAGACGTCCTTCTCCCCAGCAACACATTCCAGCTAGATAATAATACCAGATAATAGTAATAAGTAGTAAATAAGTAAGTAAGAAAAATATTCGTAAAGTCCCCATAAGGTCAAAGTGTTTTTTATCACATATGACTAGTGCTTTATGTCACTTATACACCAGTATCTGACAATGAGACTTTGTCATTTCCTGAAACTATAGGATGACTCATCCTGCACTGAGGTGTATACCGATTTTAATTCCAGTGAAAAATATTCTTGATCATAAAGCTGCCAGAGCTAAATTATTCCTATTTATTCCAAAATTATGATTTATATGATTCTGCTACATGCATTTATGGTGAACTAGAGAAAGATGTACAATGGCATGTCATGACAAGAAATGTGAATGTTACATTACAGCTTTAACCGGTCATGAGCATGCCTCAGCTTACGTGCCAGTCTCCTGATTGGTATGGTTTTGAGGTCTAACAGCCACATAACATAGTCGTTCATGTATTTATTTATTTATTGTAGGTTTTGTAGTCACTGATGACGTTTTTTTTTTGTTTTTTTTTAATCTGCAGAATGTTCATATACCCGTTTTCTTCATACTATCATTATCAGCATAATTCTTGAATCCAGATTTTATTATTTTTGGACTAGCGTTATTCAATTCTCGAGTCATGAAGTCAAACTCAAGCTGAGTCTTCTATCAGTGTAAGGCAAGTGTCAAGTCTTCAAATTTATAACTTAAGCCTGACTTGAGTCAAGTCTTGTAACAGGACAGTGTAAATTTCTTAATAAAATATAAAATTCATAATATTAATAATAAGACTAAGCTGGTGAAACTGTTAGGGGAGGAGAACCAGCTACACAACTCTGAACCTTAACAAGACATTCAGGTGGAAAGTAGGAGGAACCAGTGTATAAGTATATAATACACCCTCATCACCATTACTACAACATATATACAGTACACATAGAAAGAATACATCAGAGATGTGAGGTGCAGTTTTCCACCTGCACTCTCGGTAACCTTAAATCAACTGTTCTCCTTCCTGTAGGCTGTGGAGGCCCAGTCACAGCACCATCAGGGGAGATCCATTCTCCTTTGTATCCCAGCAGCTATCCAAACAATGTGGATTGTTCCTGGGTTATCAGTGTGGACTCCAACCACCGCGTTTTCTTCAACTTCTCTGACCTGGATATTGAGAATCATAGCAACTGCTCCTGGGACTATGTGGCTGTAAGTGACTAATTTAGGAACATTTCATTTGTAGTTCAAGAGTATTGTGACAAAGCATTTTTTGCTGACCTATTAGAGCTTTCAGGCTTTCATTTTAATGTCTTTTACAGTGCATTGGTATATGAAGCCAAATCAGGGCCAAAAGTCTTGATCATTTGAAAAAAACAAACTGAAAAACGAAAATTTCCAGCTTGTTAAATTCCACAACTTCCACTTCCACTACATATTTTCCTTTATTTATGTGACCCATTATTATAGTATCCAGGATAATTACCAGACTATTAAAACATTGAGCGCTAGCATCAGCAAGTTGTTCTGGTGGAGCATATGCCATTGTTACATGACACTGTGCTGTGTTCATGTGGTCATGTTGATTTGGGGAAAAAAAACACCCTCTGCTTGCGAGACTGATAGGACATTATTTAATTCTAGAATTCTAGAACTGAATCAAATTAAAGGTACAATATGTGAGATATTTACTGTATTAAACATAAAATTAAAATACTGTCATCAGAAATTAAGGAAACATGCTCTACTGAAATACAAGCTTCTTGATAAATTACTATAATCAGTATGTTTTGTCTTTTAAAATTGACGAACCGGGCCATGTGTTTGTGTATTGTTCTGTTTTGATTCGGTCTGGTAACTACACAGCTCATGACGAAGCTCCGGGTTGCCAGATATGAAACGTACTACAGCTATGGAAGCAAATAAAGTGAATCAACAAAATGAATGTTAGATTGTGTGTTCTGAAAAAACTCCATGAGCAAACACGTGGTAAAACATAGTAAATATCGGAGATTATTTAAAAGATAGAGACCCTTTAAAGCCCAAAAGGACCTAGAGCACCTGTTATTTTTTTGGTTTTGTTTTTTTTCTCAGTGGGTTTCCTCTGTAAATGAAAAAATCTCCACTATCATCATTCCTGTCTTCTCATGGCCACTGTAAGATTCAGTCCAGTAAATGGTTAATGCAAAAAAAAGTATTATATGCCCTGTTATAAGATAATATATAATGTTTATTTAAGATTCTGTGGTAGCAACTCGCAGAAAAAACAAAAAAAAAGCTTTTATGAATTTTCCTTATGTGAATGGTAAATGGACTGTACTTAGAACACTTAGATCTCCTTTCTAGTCTTCTGACTCAAAGCGCTTTTACACTACATATCTCATTCACCCATTCACACACATTCATACACTGATGGCATTGGCTGCCATGCAAGGTGCCAACTGCTCATCAGTTTTAGGAGCTAACCATTCATACATTCGTACAATCATTCATCTGTTTACAGCCTAATTTAATTGCACACAGTCCTTTATCCCCATTTGTAGTTTTAACATTAATCTTTCTCATATCTTTATAAAACATTTTTATTTCTATGGTCACTTTATATTTGTAATATAGTTTTCTATTTGTATAGATGTTTAGCATGGGTTCACTTCTTAACACAGTTATATATTTAACCTCTATGCAAATGTTTAACTCCTCCGCACATTTTTAATTCCTCTGTACATATTTAAATTTAGATTTATTTCAGGTTAATTTTAATGTATAGTTCCTGTGTTATAAGTTAATTCTAATGTATGTTCACTGTATGTTTGCATACTGCTATTGGATGATTGGATTTTCTTTGGGATCAATAAAGTATCTATCTATCTATACATATTCACACACTGATGACACAACTCAAGGACTATTGGGCAAGATACTAAACTGGATTGAACCGCTGATTATCTGATTAGCGGACGACCCGCTCTACCTCCTGAGCCACAGCCGCCCTTTATAGATACAGTACATGACTAAGCTGTAATTAAGAAAAACAAACATTTGTCTTAGTAATATTTGGCTGTGACTCAGCAGTCTCATCCATTTTGACTGACTGGCTGGTGGTTTTATCCCAGCCTCCTGTTTACTTGTTAGAATGTCCCTTGGCAAGACACAGAACCCTGATTGCTCCTGATTGGCCAGCATCTTGCATGGTAATTCCACTGCCTTAAGTGTGTGAGTGTGCCTTTATAAATGCAAACCATATGTATGTCCCTTTATAGATCTATGATGGTCCAACCATATCTTCTCCTCTGCTTGCCCATGTGTGTGGCACCAGTCTTCCACCCTCCATCACCTCCACCCAGAACGCAATCTACGTTCGCTTTAGGTCTGACTCCAGCCGCAGTCACCGTGGATTCAGTGCTCACTTCTCTGCAGGTGGGTTTCCTTTAAACTCTATTCACTAGAACATGTGCTAATATTAAGTCTAAATATTAAGTCTCTTCATTCTTTTTTACTTACTTATGCTATGCCAAAAGTTTTATTTTTGTCTCTGACTATTGCAATATTAATGTAATGGTGCACAAAATATGCAAATGATCTCAGATGAGGTGTATGGATTTGTTCTATGTTCAACAAAAACACAAGTAAGTAACTGTGAGGCAGAATGCATCAGTTGAATGGGTACTAGGGGTGTAACAATACATGTATTTGTATTGAACCGTTTCGGTACAGGACGTTCGGTACCGGGCTGTGCACGGGTGAGTTCCCAGAACGGAAGTTGCATGTTTATTTTCCGCTGGCAACTACACGTGCAGCCCGTGTGTGTCATGGCTACTGCTAGTGATAAACTGGAGCTTCAAATGGTAAATGGACTGTACCTATATAGCGCCTTTCTAGTCTTCCGACCACTCAAACCGCTTTTACAGTACGTATCTCATTCACCCATTCACACACATTCATACACTGATGGCAATGGCTGCCATGCAAGGTGCCAACTGCTCATCAGTTTGAGGAGCTAACCATTCATACACATTCACACACCGATGGCGCCGCCTTCGGGAGCAATTTGGGGTTCAGTATCTTGCCCAAGGACACTTCGACAAGCAGACTGGAGGGGATCGCACCGGGGATCGAACTGCCGATCTTCCCGCATGTCATTCCCCATCTCTCTCTCCCCACGTTTCCTGTCACTCTTCAGCTGTCTCTATACAATAAAGCTAAAAAAAGGCCAAAAAAATATATATGTTAGTGCTGCACTTTACTTGTTGAAAAGTTTTCTTAAAAGCTGTTAACAAGCTGTGAGGACTTTTTATAATATTCCATATATTTTTTGTTTATTTGAGAATATTTTATTTATTGGGAAGCTTATTTTATATATATATTTTGTTTATTTGAGAATATTTTATTTAAATTATTACCAGGCAGCACTTTGCAGTAGAATTTTAAATTTTAAATAAAATTTTATTTTCATATTTTGTATAATGTTACAATGAATTGTTGGTTTATAAACACGCAAATAAACTACAAGCAAATTTAGGTTTTGCATTTTGTTCCAATACTGTATCAAAAATGAACCGAACCGTGACCTCAAAACCGAGGTACGTATTGAACCGCGATTTTTGTGTATACACCCCTAACGGGTACAGATATGAATTTGGCCCGACACTTTCTGTTCATGTATTTAAAGTCTGTGTAAAGGCAATTCTGAGATTTTTTTCAAAATACATTATTGTTGTAAATGATGTTGAAAAATAGTTGCTGAAAACATGTGAAAAGACTTTGAACGATATATTACTGAAATGTGGAGTAAGAGGTTAAAACAGTTTTTCAGTCCAGGATTTTGTGGGCGGTCCTAAAGTTTTATTTATTTTTACTCCATTTACTTTATAAAACTTTGAGAAGCTAATTTGTTTATCATTTCAATTTTCAGTTAAATGCTGCAAGCTTCCTGCATTTTTTTCCTTTGCTGAAAGATAAATTTTAATCCAGTAATTTTAACAAATGGCATTCATGTCTCATTTGCACTTTCTACATGAATTCCCATCATGTAAGTCTTTACATTTTGCACTGGTCAAGTCCCATTCCATGTCCCATTGTAGGCATTTTAACTAAAGCTCAATCTGCATATTCCGCTGGCTGGGTGCCATGTCATTTTGTTGTTTTTTTTCTTATTTTCCAACAGCTTGTGGTGCAACTATCATAACAGACGATAATGGTGGAGCCATTGCATCACCACGTTACCCAGCACCATACCCACCCAACCAGAATTGTAGTTGGATCATCAAAGCACAAGAACCTTGTAAGTTGCATTAGTTAGCATTCAGATTAGAAAACTTTGTTGTATACAAAGTGTTATACACAAAATGTTTTGCACTTTTAACCTTTGACTTGTCTTTCTGTGGCCAGTCAACCATGTGACGCTGTCATTTACTGACTTTGAGTTAGAGATGGTCTTTTCCAACTGCTCACATGATGCTGTGAAGATCTTGGATGGCGACAACTACCAGGCCCCTTCCATAGGTGTGTGTGTGTGTGTGTGTGTGTGTGTGTGTGTGTGTGTGTGTGTGTGTGTGTACTACTTTCACTAAGGCACTTTGTGTTAAAAATGATTAGGCAAGCTATAAACTGTCAATGATACAATGTGTGATGACATTACAGAACTAAATTTGGTTCACTGTAACAAGTCATGCTTGTTGAATTAGTGAAATATTGTGTAACTTTAAATTCTAATTAAAATATAATGTAAAATTTTGTCAGGGCGCTACTGTGGCACTGAAATTCCTCACCCAGTGACATCATACAGTAACTCTTTGGTGGTCAACTTCATCTCCGACCACTCTGTCTCCAGAAAAGGGTTCAGAGCCACCTACTCAGCATCTATCTCTAGTAAGACATACCAGAATGTACTGCTCACAGTTCTATCTTGACACACTTAGAACTGATCCTGCAAACAAAACAAAATTACGCAAAATTTCATGCATACACACTGATACTGACTGAAGACTCATTCTTCTAACCCCTTCTGCTCAGGTTGTGGAGGCGATCTGGTGATGGAGAGAGGTGCATTCAACAGTCCTAACTACCCAGATGCTTATCCACCTAATGTGGAGTGTGTGTGGACCATCAGAAGCTCACCAGGAAACCGTCTTCAGCTCTCATTTATGTAAGTCAATGAGTATGAGCTTGAAGGTTCATTTTTGACCTTGGGAACATATCTGTGATGAAATATTTTAAACTTAAAGTTTACTTAATAGCTTTTTTTGGAGCTTTTGGCAGTATCCCATAACCTTCTTCAGCAGACGTACGTGTCCTGAGCTACAGTTCCCAACAAAGGTCAAATAGGTCTGTGTAACAAACCATCTGCTGCAGTCAGGTTAGAAATGGTTTTCTTTTTTTTAATTAATTAATTAATTTTTTTTTTTTGTCTTTATTTAGAATCACATATTAACTTCTTTTTTTTTTTAATAAAACATACCACTTTCCCCAAATTTCCTCAAATGTAGTTTTCTGTAGTCTCACAGAAAACGTGATTCTTTCCATAAAGATTTCATAAATAATATCATACCAGTCCTCTATAGATGGGTTGTTTGGGTTAAGACGTTTCTTGCATGAATTGCTTTTCCAGCTGCTACACTCAGTAAACCAAACAGGTATTTTGTTTTAATATTAGCAGATGTTGAATGTAGAAACCCAAAAAGCAGTTCATCCCAATTAAAAGGAACTTTCATCTCAAATATCTCTAATTCTGTGTAGATGTCATCCCAGAGAGCATTTACAATTGGACAGGCCCAAAATAAGTGATAGTGGTTCACTTCCTGAGAGCCACATTTTCTCCAGCAACTGGAGGAACCTGAGTGATGAGACTGCTGAGACTCTTCCAGCCAAACACTTTCCAAGAGGCTGAGCTTGATATCTTCCATTGAATTTCACAATATTTTGTCCAGATTTCCTCTGTAATACAACTGTTAGTTTCCCTTTCCCGTTTTTGTTTAATGTAGGTGCTACTAGTTGTCTTGACTCCTTGGAGTGCCTTATAGAGTCTTGAAAATTATTATAAATATGATGATGTACCTGAAGAAATCTAAAGAAGTCGCTATTGTTTAAACCATGTAGTCTCTTCAAATCCCCAAAGCTGGTCACTGACCCCTGACTGAAAAAGGTGCAATATGAAGAGAGACCTTGTTTACAGCTTCTAGAAATGTGTAACATGTAGGTTGTTTTGAATTTATTGAAGTTTGTCAAAATGAATTTATTTATTATTTTATTTAGTCAGTACGTTTTTTTTTTACTTTTTATTTTCATTTTATGCAAGGCTTCTTTATGTTTTTTTTATTTTGACGGGTGGTACTTTCCATAGTGACTGCAAGCACAGACAAGACAAAAGGCTTTCAAAATAAGAGTCCCTTCAAAATAAAAGACTTTGTAAAACTCTCTCCTTAACAACTCTCAACTAATTCCACAAATGTTGTACTACAGAAATAAAAATTATATCACTAGATTCAGCTCATTTAGGACATTGCTACTACACTGACCTTCTACAAACTAACCTTATACAAACCATCTACACCTTAAACTACTTCTCCTTCTACTACAGACTTCATTCAAACCAAGATCTTGTACCATTAAACTTGTATTCAACAGCCGCTCATTGTAGTAAAGACATGCTAATTGCTCACTTTAGCGGCTAATGCTTTAGCAGCTAAAGACATGCTAATTGCTAACATTTGCGGCTAATGCTTTAGCGGCTAAAGACATGCTAATTTTTAACATTTACGGCTAATGCTAGAATTAGTGGCTAGCGCGTTAGAGCCCCTGGCAACAGCCCACTCGGCACTCTCAAAATTTCTGTGGGAATTTTCTAGTTCTTCTTCCTTTTCCAATTTGCCGCACTAACACTGAGCTTACTGGAAAATGACCAATCATAAGAGGGCCGGAGTCAGCTTTGGTCTCCACCCCCAAACTGTCAAAAGCACGAAAGTCCTTGCTTCGAGCGAGCACAGGGGAGATAGAGCGATAGCGGGTTGTCTTTTACTCGCTCGGTTGCTGAATATGTGCGCAATGATCGAACAAGTGCCACGAAACAATTTACTCGAGCAGAGAAATCTGTGGTCCCTGCCCCCTGCACTCTGTTCTACGCACACAGCTCTCTCTCTCTGTTGTCCCTCCCCCACAAGACCCCAGAGTCCTTTGATTGGCTAGAATACGTCATAGATACATCTACTGGTTGGTTGAAAAAGAAAATATCCCGTAACGTTTGTCCATTCGTTGACTGCGCTTTCAGTCTGCTGAACACCTATTTTTCGATTAGTCTTTAACGTGGTGGTGTAGAACAACAAGGAAGTGACGGACAGACACAAACTCTATCATAAACAGTTTCAGAGATATTCACAGATTCACACGAGGCGGATTATGCGGATCCACCCAATCCGTCCCTAGACGGTTAAATAGCTACCGAAGCATAGGAACCTTTCTGGACTACAGAACAAAGGAAACCAAATAACATTTTTACATTTCATCCCCAAAAAACAGGACAAATTGTGTCCTGGGAGAGATTTTTTTTCCTCGGGACAGCTGATGAAAAAAGAAAACAATTCTGGAAAAAAACGGGACGGATGGCAACACTACACTCAAATATAAGCTAAGATGGCGGCAAACAGCAGTGCAGCGGTTTCTCGTGCTCCTGGGGTCAAGCCCCCTTTTAGTGCTTTTTCCATTGGTCCCGAGGCCAACTTCACCCATTTTGCTTGTGTAAACAAGTGTATAACGTACAGCTGAACCGAACTTATTTAAATAAGGGATGGTTTGGCCAGGAGCACAACATCAACACCAACAACAACAACAACAGCGGCCCTCGGACTCAGGGCCTTGCTGGGCAGACTGCAGCTCCTGAGGACATCGGACTGGCGCAGTGGTGTCAGCCGGACAGAGGGCAAGCGGAAGCAGTGCGCACAGAAGCAGAAAAGGGGCAAACGGGGCGGCCTGCTAGCCAGGCTAAAGGCCAACGCCGGGAGACCACCAATCCCGTCCTTGTTCTTCTCCAATGTCCGCTCCTTGGATAACAAGATGGACCTGCTTCAACTGAGGCAGAGGGCTTCTAGTGAGATGAGGAACTGTGCGGTGTTTTGTCTTACGGAAACCTGGCTGAACGACAACATGCCGGATCCAGCCTTCCAGATCGATAGCCGGCTTCTCTTCCGCGCGGACCATAACCAGCAGTCGGGGAAAGCCCGCGGGGGCGGATTATGCCTAAGTTCCACCAGCATGTCACCATACCGACACGGGGAAATAATGCTGGACGTGTTTACACAACAAAAAAGATGCATATAGAGCTGTCCCCCACCCCCAGATGCTGTCCATGCACTGCAGGACTGTTTCCAGCACACAGACTGGCAGATCTTCAGGGAGGCAGCTGCGTGGGAGGGAGAGGTAGACCTGGAGGAATATTCATCGGCTGTCCTCGGCTACATCAGCAAGTGTGCAGAGGATGTCACCACCACCAGGACAATAACAGTCTATCCGAAACAGAAACCCTGGCTGAATGTGGAGGTCAGGTCTCTGCTGAAAGCCCCACCACCAGGAGAAGAGGCCATGATCATCCCTATCCCAAAATCCTCCACAGTGACAGGCCTCAATGACTATCAGCCGTTAGCTCTCACCCCGATAGTCATGAAGTGCTTCGAGAGACTGGTTATGGCCCACATCAAAGACTGCATCGACGTCACTGTGGACCCGCACCAATACGCATATAGGAAGAATCGATCCACAGAGGATGCCATTTCTTTTGTGGTCCACACAACCCTCACCCACTTAGAGAACAAGGACTCTTATGTTTGCTTGCTCTTTGTGGATTTCACATCTGCATTCAACACCATCAGACCGCAGACTCTGGTTCAGAAATTGACCACACTCGGACTGAGCTCTACCCTCTGCAACTGGGTTCTGGACTTTTTAACAGACAGGCTGCAGTCTGTGAGGATCCGTGACGTCTCCTTCTCCTCCATCACCCTCAGCACAGGCTCCTCCAGGGTTGTGTGCTCACACACGACTGCTCAGCGAGACATCCGAGCTTGTCTGATTGTGAAGTTCGCGGATGACACAGCTGTGGTTGGACGCATCACTAACAACGATGAGTCTGACTACAGGCAGGAGGTGGAACACCTGGAAGGTTGGTCCAGAGAAAACAACCTCTGCATCAACGTGAAGAAGACCAAGGAGATGATCGTGGTCTTCAGAAGGGGCAGACACCTCCCCCCTCCCCTGCACATCGGAGGGACAGTGGTGGAAGTGGTCTCCAGCTTCAGGTACCTGGGCGTACACATCTCTGATGACCTCACCTGGAGCACCAACACTTCCTGTCAGGTTAGGAAGGCACACCAGCGCCTCTACTTCCTCAGGAGGCTGAGGCACGCTGGACTTGGGAGCTCAGTCCTGACCTCCTTCTACAGATGTGTGGTGGAAAGCGTCATGTGCTCCTGCATCACCATGTGGCACTGCTCTGCAGCAGAGAAGGCTCTGCATAGGGTGGTAAAAGCTGCACAGAGGACTGTGGGACACAGCCTATCCACCCCCTTGCTTGCACGACCTGAACTTTTCAATTTGCACAATTGCCACTTTAAATGTTGGCCTGTAGGACTGCTGTACTGTTGCCATATCATTGTCATTTCATGTTTTCATTCCATGCTCATCTGCAGTTAATCCTTCACTAATATGGTGTTATACTGTTGTTTACTGTTTAGAATCCTATATTTATTTTATTTTATTTTATACACTTTGTTTAAATTTGCATATTTTATCTTGTTTATTTTTATACTTAGTTAGCTAGTTCTATTCTAGTTTATACTTTGACATTGAGCTGCTCCGGGACCAGGGAAACTAATTGCGTTCCGTCCCATGTTTAACGTGTTGAAATGACAAATAAACTCCTTGAATCTTTGAATCCTATAACGCCATAAAGCAGTTCTTCCTCTGTTTCATGGTAGGTGGCAAGTTGCAACAAATGACCACTATGTTACGTGCTCAGAACCGTAGGTTGAACAATACAAATTCAAATTATGTGATTCAAATTCTGTTTTTTAATGCAATTATTCAAGTTAAGCAATTTAAATTCAAATATAAATGATTTAAATTCAGTTTCTGGTGGCACATATTTCAGCCCATACTTTTCTCTCCTGTGAAGCAAGGTCTTGATGAATCCAGAGCAGGTTGGAGTCTAACATTAAAGTCCCCACCACAAATGAGGATACCTTGGGCTTCAGAGATTAGTAATTCAAAAAATTTGCTGGTGGGACATAAACATTCAAAAAGGTAAATAAAACACCTGTAATAATATCCCCGGATTAGTCAAATGTGTCTCTTGTAAGAGCAACTTCTACACCCTCCCTCTTCAGCTTCACCAAAACTTTATTCCTTTTGATTGAGTTTTCCAGGCCATTTACATTATATGTAATTACTTTAATTGACTTAATACTTTGCACCATATACTACACAAAAAAAGTCTCTTCCTTTTGTACATGGAAGAGGGTCCTGTTCAGCTTTAAAGTCCGTGTAAAGTCAAAATAAATTTGTGTTCTGAGTTTGTCAGACTAAAGAAGAAAGAGTTATTAACCACCCAGCCAAATTTGAATGCTAAAAAATAACGACAAGTTTATGAAATTAGGTGTCAAAATCAGGTAAAAATGAGCAGTTTTCTCAGCTCCAGGACTGTGGGGGCGTGTCCACTGAATGTGCCAAAGCCACGCCCACTTGGCGGAACATGCTAATTTTATGTTAATGAGCACCGCGTGATGTCATGTGATCTCGTTTTAGGACTGTAACAAGGACAATATGGATGGTACAGCTAGCAGTAGTATTGGTATTGTTCAGCCCTATATGTTTGAGCCACCAGAACCACAATCTATACTGTTAAGGCTTCTATACTGTTACGCTAGGGGGAGTTATGCTAATTTTATGTTAATGATCACCGGGTGACATCACACGGTCTTGTTTTAGGACCGCCCACAAAATCCTGGACCGAAAACTGGTGAAAAACTGTTTGAACCTCTAACTCTAATTCAAAGTCTTTTCACATGTTTTCAGCAACTATTTTCCAACATATTTAATGTGTTTTGAAAGAAAACATGGAATTGCCTTTACACAGACTTTAAAGCTGGTGCATGGTGAAAAAACTACCCTTCATATCCTTTATAACATTAAACCTCCGTTATATTCAGGGAAATTTGACTTACCAGTCCTATAACCTTCTCAACACTATACTATAAGCATTTCTGACATAGTGAAATTACAAGTCCCAGCATGGAAAGCCTGGAGCCAGTCCTTGAAGCCTTGCATGAAGCTTGTATCCTTGCAGTTTCCAAGTCTTCCACCATATCGCCAAGTCAGCTGGTTGACTCGGTCTAAGAGTGATGTAGTTTTAAACACAGTCACCGGTATCCCCCTCTCTGCCATATCTGTCGTTGCCACCTGCCACCAGCTGTAGGTCACTGCGTCTTCCTTGTAAAACACCCTCAGTCTGGCTGGGAACGGAGTCTGAAATCTAACATTTCTCTCCTTCAGGGCGGCTTTCGCCTCTTTATATCCTCTTCGCTTTTTCAGCAACTCCGGGTCATAGTCTTGATCCAGGTATACCCTTTTTCCTTGAAAGTCAAAGTCTTTCATCTGCCAGGCTCTTTCAGTATTTCCTCCTTCATTCTGTAGCTTGAAAACTTAACCACGATGGACATCTGTTGCGCTTCACTCAGAGGCCTCAGGGGTATATTACGTATATTGTGTATTACTTTACAAAAAAACAAACAAACAAACAAAAAAAACAGTTCATCGTTCACTTAAAAGAGCGGCTCTTTGAACCGACTCATTCACAACCGACACATCACCGCTTCAGACCCTTCATTAATAAATCCTCCAAAAGAAATCATTGTAGTAATCAATCACTGCTCCTTCTTTTAAGCCATGTAGTCTGATGTTATCACATCTTGAACGTCCCTCCAAATCGGTCAGTTTGGCCTCCATGTGCAATTGAAGTTTCACCAGTTGTGCTAAATCCTCTGTTGACTGGATCCGGGTCTCTGGGCCGTATTAATCCACTTTTTGTTCATTTTGTTAATGTCCTCTTTAATGCTGTTTTATTGCAGAATGGAGTCTCTCCTGAATTCTCTTTTAGATTACACCTAAGTGTTCATCGTGGTTTAGCTCTGAGTCTGTGTCCATGTTCACCATTTTGCTGCTAGCATGTAACAGCTGCCCGTCGTCTTCTTCATCGAGGTCTTTACTTTGTGCGTGTCTCTTATTGTCCTTTTTATGCATCTTGTTACCCATTATATCTACCTTTACTTAAGTGCGTTTCTACTGGAATTCGAGTTATATCTGGCAACTTTTTTGGGGGGGGGGGACCTGTGGCTCTATGCTGCCATCAAGTTATTCGCCACACCGGAAGTCTAGAAGTGATTTTCATGTTAAGGCATATCACTTCCCATCCCATGTTTAGCTGACAGTCAAAAAAATTACACCTATTGTTTTTAGTGTAAAATATCCCATACCAGCAGTATTTTACACATATTAACAAGAATTTTATAAGCTACTGTATCCTGACTACTACTTCTGTGTGGTGCATCCGATGGATACAAAGCGGCCAGGAATGTTTCAATGCCAGCCATTTTCATGTGCAGCAGAAGAGTGCAGTGTGCATGTGCAGAGGAAGGAGAAAGAAAAGTGTTAAGAAAGAGGCCCATCATGCAGAGAAAAGCCACTCATAACCTTGGTTCAAGCTATAATACAGAAAATGATTACGACTGCAGCTATTTATTTTTGTTGTTGTTTGCTATTGTTGACTAATCTGATGATGATTTTTGTGATTCATTGTTCGACCACAATTTTCCAAAGATATATTCAGTTTACAGTAATATAAAACACAGAGAAAATCAGCAAATCCTCAAAATTGAGAAGCTTAAATCATAAAGTATTTGTTTTTGTTCAATAAAAACCTTCAATGGGAAGAAAACAGTTTTAAAAATTGTTGACTGTCAGTTTAAGCTTTAGCTTTATTACCTTAGGATGTGGCTTTTATATCTACCGAGGGATCTACAGTTGCCCCGAAGGCTCAAAACAAAATACTGGCTCTAGGTAAGGATGTTTTTTCGTTTTTCATTTCTCTTCCATGCTTGGAATGGGATGGTGAGGTCAGTAGTGTTTAGTTGGTTGCAATCTGCAACTTCACCACTAGATGACACTAAATTCTACACACTGGACCTTTAAGTAAACTTTAGAATTTAGAATATTGTCACAGATATGACAGTTGATGTTTGCTAAAGATATTTGTCATGTGTTTTTGAATAAAAAGAAGATATGTAAAAGATCTGTTTCTCTAACATATCTTTTACATATCTCTGCTATTTGTTATTATTCCCAAATAGAGCCAACAAAATCCAATAGCTCTTTTTTTTATTAGATAACTCATTTGTAGGATATTTATGGGGTAATCTTACGGTTATTTTGAAAGCCAGTATTTGTTTTTGATGATTATATGGCTTTATAAACTGGAACAGAAATTGTAAAAATAAACTAAGCTGGATAGTGAAGATTACCAACAAGCTGACTAGGGCTGTCAAAATTGCTCCAAAATGACGTTCGAATATTCGCTCTAAAAACACATAGGTTCGAACCATTTGAATATCTATATTAGCGCATTATGTCAATAACAGGAGGACAAACTAATACAACGAGACATAACAATAAAAATACCTATACAAGTTATAGGTATTTTTATTTCAGTTTTAACATGTCTTTGAAAACATACCTACACATTAAAAAATAAGTAAATGAACTAACCGTAAAACTTAGACCGTAAAAAAGACCGTAGAACTCTCTCGCTCGCCCCCCTCTCTCTATGCGCAATGCGCATACTGATTTAAATAAACAATTTGATACCATGTTTCTATCTTTGCTGAGTGAGTGCTGCGCAAGACTTGTGCGAGCAATTAAAGGTCTCGACTCTTGTCCCTAATATAGGCAGGCTTCATTCAGTAATTAAAGCAAATATTATATTAACATTAATTGAAGTTTTACAGTATATAGAATGAACATTGAACGCTCCGAGCGAGCTGTGCTCTGATAAACATCAACAACTTTTCTTTGACAATAAACAGTAAATAATCAAACCAGTGGGGACCTGCAGTGCATGAAGCAAATGTCTCTACCTTATTCATGCAATATCTCTTCAGTCAGTGCAGTAGCCTACACTTTTGTAATGTTCACTTTTAAAAAAAAAAAAAATAGGTACCAATTCCAAGAAATATGTCAACAAAGAACTTTTACCCTGAGGGGTCATTTACAATAAAGTGCTATTAAAACCGAAAAAGTAGGCTACTTACATTCTTGGCGCTTGTATAAAAGCAATTTAAAAAAAAAAAAAAAACTCTGCATTTTATCCCAATGTCCCAATAATTGTCAGGCTCTTTTAGTCCACTGTCAGTGTCGGGTCCTAGGCCTGAAGGCCTACAGGTTATTTGCCAAAAACACAAGAAAGTCCACATGTGAAGAGGCCAGTGCCGATCTCTTTTTATTCACTATATTCCCAGTGGAGGAAAAGACACGTTCAGAGCGCACTGAGGATCCGGGATGGAAAAATATTTCTTTGCCATCTGGGTGACGTGAGGTTATCTCCCAGAGCCCAAAGTTTTTCACCACATGAGAGGGTTTTGTTGAGCAGGTATTGGAGACTCTTGTTCATACATCGACATCTCTTTTTGAAGCAGCAGACTGATGTTCTGGCTGTCTGTGCAATACGTGTCTCCGATGAGATCCCCCATAGCCGTTAGAGCAGTTCTCCCAGCGGTTTGCTGATCACAGGGTTGTCCGGCACCGGTTTCACTGCCTGTGCCTGCTGCCACATTCACCTGTTTCATCTCCTCCAGTATAGCCACCTGCACCTCCCGTCTTTGTTCCTCTTTTAAATGAACGAGGTAACTAGCTTTGTTCAGCAACATAAATGCGCCCTTTTTCTCACTATACCGCTTCACCAGATCGGTGATGATTTTTGTCTTCATCTCTGACAACGCAGGTGGTTCTGGTTCGTCTGGCGTTTGCTTGTTCAGTTGTAAGAGAAGAACATGTTTCAAAGGCAGTACAGTCAGTTGACAGCGCTTCTGTTGCCACTTTGAAGGGTTTCAGAACCTCTTGTACCTGTAGTAAATAAGTAAATATAATATGCATTGATATTAGGTTAGGTTTGCATTTGTCCAGTTTATTAACATTCACACAAAGTAAATTAGGGCCATCATTCTACCTATTTAACAAAAGAAAGGGAAGTTTTGCATTTGTGCAACCTTTTACAAATTTCATACACTACGCTCACCTTTTCCATGAGGGACCATTCGCTTGTGGTCAGCTCCATTCTTCTGTAAGCAGGTGTGCTCCATGCAGACATTTCTCAAACTTTATTTTGTAGGCTAAGGACAGACTAGATCCTGATTGTGTTGGATATAAAGCGCCATATAGTCACCCTAACGTAGCCTACCCTAAGAAATCTCTCGACTGCTGTCCAGTCTGGTAATAACGGGTCTCTGTGGGTTATGTGAGCTGAAGGTAGTGGGAGTGTCTGTTGTGAGTTTAGGGGGCATGTCAGCCAGAGCTGTAGTGGGTGTGTGTGTGAGTGAATGAGTGAGTGAGACTGGTGCCTGCTGAACAGAGGGTCGCAGAAAGAACGATCTGAAGTGCCCATGTTTCGGCTACAAAAACCCGCCGAACTGATCTGAAACCAGCCCAATTTTTATCCACCCGCCCAAACCCATTTTTACCTGCAAAATAGATTGCAAAACCACCCAATCTGCCAACCCTGCTTTCAGCAGTGAGTGACGCTGTGCAATTGCAACTCCTGTGACCTGTCCCTGACCCGTCATGCAGTGCACCCACTCTCAAAGCAGCCGCTGATGCTGATCTACAGGGTGTGTTTTTTTCACAATCAAATCTCCGTTTTTTTTAAAATATTCAAATATATATTCAAATTTAGAATATTCGTTGACAGCCCTAAAGCTGATGGTTGCACATTCCCTGTTTGATCACTTTATGGTTACATGTTTCATAGTTAATGTATGGCTGATGATATTTAGAGATTTATTTTGCTTAATTATTGAAAGTTAGTAAAAGTGTTCTTGTGTTTTGTTCAGTGTCTTTCACCTGCAGGGAGGCTCTGGTTGTCAAAATGATTACCTGGAAATCAGAGAGGGGAATTCCACTGGGCCTCTGGTTGGTTCTTTCTGTGGTAACTCACTCCCCTCCAACTACACCTCTGTAATTGGTCACATTCTGTGGATTAAGTTTGTCTCAGATGCATCAATTAGCGGAGCAGGATTCAGAGCCACCTTCGCACACTGTGAGTATTTATGTATACAGACAATTCACCAGTCTTGTTAGGGGTCCAAGGCCAAATGGGCCATGCATGCAGAGTTAGATTTTACAGATGTACAGACAGTACTTACAATGCAGATTGTACAGACAGATAGATTGTAAGAATGCATTCAAATGGAGCTGTTGAGTTGGAGTGGAGGAGCCAAGTTTGAATGTTGTGTTTACAAACCACAACTGACAAGTCCTACTCATTCTGCCTTTGAAATAAGAAAAAAAAAAAAAAAAAAGGAAAATAGGGCTTTATTGATCCCTAAAGGGTAAAATCACAAGCTACCCAGCTGTATACAGTGCTTAACAAATTTATTAGACCACCACCCAATGTAAAGTTCATACCACAGCTGCCCATAATTAACAGTATTGGTAATATTTATATTTTATGTTTCTGTAATGGTTAATATGCCAGTTTGTAGTAGCTCTTTAACCAAAATGATTAATTTAATGCTAAAATATAATTATTATTGTTATCTATGAATTTTTAAATTGATTGTTTTACAAAAAAAAATAGTAAACCACATTATTATTTCTTGATTAAGATGTCAAATTATAGTTATTTACTTGCATAGATGAATAGAGAGACAAAGCAAAGACAAATGCACACCAATTCAACATTAATTTTAGTGATCTCTGATTGGCATAACCGGGTGTCATTACTGCTGACATGAATAACAATCTTACTGTATTTTACGCTTATCCTTAGCCAGCAGTTTAAAATTTGACTTAATGTCGTCCACTCTGGGCCCTGGGATGCATTTGACTATGGTCACCGGTGTTGCTAACTTCATGTTTTGAAAAATGGAACTGCAAATTACCAGAGTTGGTTTGTCAGCGGGTGTGTCGCTGAGCAAGGAATATTTGTTTGAAACATGGTGTAGTTGGTGGTAAATCATGGGCTTCTGCTTTGGACAGTCATCCAGCCTCACGGCTGCCGGGGGACGGCTAGCTGAAGCTACTTTAGGTCGCTACCAGCAGCTACTAACCGTGTTAGCAGCTGGCGAAAGCCAAATGAAACGGAACCGAAGGCACCCGACACAATGTAAGGCGACGTAAAATAATGTAAACATGTTCATTAACGCTAGGAGGAACATACGGTGATATTTATAATAGCGAGTTAAAAACATGAGTCGATATTGACAGCGAGTTATGCTGTCTGTAACTTTAGCTCCAGGAAATAAAATTAAACGCTGTTGTGTTAGAACCTATACTCATTTTCTCATACAGGCACTCCTCTCACTCACACAGGCACACTTCTTATGTATGAACAAAATATGTAAACAAATTTTGTTTACAAATTTTGTAAAGTAAACTCTCTGTCTGTGCTAATTGCTTGCCCCTTTAATGTGAAAGTTTCATTTTGATAAGATAAGATTTTGGCTACTAATGATTTAGTATGATAAGAAAATCACAAGATTTTGTTAAATTATTTCAATGTATGTGTTTTTTGGATGTTTGTACAGCAATTAGGAATATCGCAATAATATTGTTAACCGTGATAATTTGGTCACTATAATTGAGATATCAAATTTTCCATATCGTTACCATTATTAGTAAAGGAGGATGAGGAGTAACTAAACATGTGGCACGCCAAGCAGGAGAAAGCAGTAGAGGAGAAGAGAAGCCATTGCTAATTGCCAAGCTAGGTTGTGTGGCTTGCAGAAACAATGATGAATGAACAAACTGTTGGATTTAGTGTGAGAGTTGCTGGAGGTTGCTGTTCGTGCACAAGCAGAACAAGTCTACGAATAAATTGGTCAATAACCTCTGTTATGATAAATATAAGAAAATCCATTTAAGTGTGCAGAGCAGACTGTGTGGCAGTCACACCAATAACCAAAAGTGAAAGAGTATGCTTACAGTAGTATGTAATTATAATCTGATATCATACTGTATATTATTCTGAAATGGACCATTCTGTGTAATGAGTACTTTTATAACAAAAATTGGACATCAATGCAGGCATACAAAAAGTCAATATCCAAAAGATTCTTCCAAAAGAGTTTTTTTTTTGAGCTGGTAAGTTGGCTGGTTACCGCAAAGGATACAACAATGAACTGGCAGTGAGTGGGGGATGAATCCAGGTATAGGAATTGCAGTGGGAGGAAGTGGTAATTAGGTGAATGAGGAGCATATGTTACTGGGGATTTCCACCAGGTACTCCGTTCTCTGCCCAGCATGAATCCCCACCAGGCGCGTGACGGTAGCGCAGCGCTGCCTTGCGAGCCAGCCATATTCACACAAGATCACGCAAGAATCCTGAACGTACACGAGACCGCGAGATACCGCGATAAACTGTGTGTATTATGGAAATAACAACAGCAAACAGATTACTTTGCTTCTCCGACGTGGGAGAGATTATAAAAAGGATCTGTTGTGTCATAAATTATTGTGTGTTGTTTCACTTCAACAATTAGTCTCTCGTCGTTCATGTTGAGACCTTTTGATCAACTGACTGCTGACCTGGTGCCACCGGTTATGATGTGAAGTTGTGATAGGCTACATGAACTGCGTATTGTGATTTATTTTGAAACGAGGCAGAAGTGTATTATGTTGATTCTGTGTTGGATTTCCTGTCTGGTGCAATCTGATCTGTTGAGCTTCACTCGGTTTAGCAACGGCTCCGTCAAAAATAGAAATGCTACGGATTTAAAGCGCTGCAGCTGCTGGAACGCTGCTGAGATGTTCCACGGCGCACCCGGTGGGGATGGTTTTATTGATTAGAGTGGCAGCTAACAGCTCCAGTGACCGCTGTGATACGTCCCCGGTGGAAATTAGGCCTTAATGAGTGGAAGAGTGGCAGAGTTTTTGCCCACTTTATTGTAATAAGGTTTGACCTCCTGCACATGATCCTGCATGATCTCTTGTGTGATGGATATACAAGTATTCATCTGTATTCATATGTACACATCTTAACTCACACTAGCTCCTTCAGGTTGTCATTAGTCCAATAAATAGAAAGTAATTGTCTTATGAGTCTAAAAACAAATCTAACTTTCACTTTCTGTTTTTCAGTGTATGGTAATGATGTGACGGGGGAGTTTGGTCAGATAGCATCCCCACTTTATCCCAGATTGTACCCCAGTAATGCCCACTACCACTGGACCATAACTGTAGAGGGAGACCGCTACATCCAGATACGCTTCTTGGACATGGACATCGAGGACCTGTATAACTGCTACTACGACCAACTCAAAGTAAGATTGTGTGTACTGTGACATCTCATTGTTTCCTTGATTTAAACTTTTAGATTTACAGTCACAATGTTTGTACCATTGTGTCTAAGTGTAAATGTAATTTTGTTGTTGCACATGAGCCTTCACTGCCACATTAGTGTAATTAATTGTTAAATAATTAAACAACATTAATAATGTAATGCAGTGATAGATAAAATAACTTCAACTTCAATGTATAGTGAATTCCACCCTTTAAATTATTACTACTACTAATACTTAACCTTTTTGAAGAAAGATGACCTGGATGACTTAGAACTTGCACAGGCTCCTCCACACCAACATAAACTTTCAATATTCAATTTAATTTAATTTTCTTCATATAGCTCCAAATCATAACTGAATCCATGAGAACTGCAAAAGACAAGAAAGCAGAAAAAGGAGAGAGAGGTGGAGAATGGAGAAGAAGCTAAGTTAGTAAGATGCATTGATAAGGGCATGAGTGTGTACAGATGAAGAGAGAGAAAAAGAACAGAATAGCTTAGTGCATCATGGGAAGTCCCCCAGCAATCTAGTCCTATGGCAGCATAACTAAGGATGGTTCAGGACTCACCTGAGCCTGCCCTAACTATAGGCACTAGAGTTGTCACGATATCAAAATGAGTAACCACGATACTATACCAGACAAAGTATCACGGTTCCGGGTATTATCGCGACACTGCAGCCTTTTTTAATTATTATTATTTTAATGAACTGCAATGTATTTGTACAAGTTATAAATACTTATTAATTACTTATAATGTTGTTTGGTGCATGATAAACATAATACTAGTGAAGTAAGAATTAGACTGAAACAAGTTTGAAACAACGAGTTTGGTTTTTTGAGCAAAATTAGTGGTGCCACTGACAACGACGCCCGGTGCTTCTGCCATGGTGAGTGTGTTGTCTCATGTTTGTGACTGTAAGCCGTGCTTTACTACGTACTTTAGCTTGTTGTTTGTTTTGAAGCGAACTTCTATCAAAGCGGAACTGTCTTCATGGAGTTCGTTCTCGCCGGCAGAAACACACGAACAGCCAATCAACTAACAGACGGGCAGACCCAGCATGCGGAAACAGCCTGTCATATCCCCGGATGTTAACAGTAACAGGCAAACAGCCAATCAGCTAACAGACGGGCGGACCCAGCGTGCGGAAACAGCCTATCATATCCCCGGACGTTAACAGTAACAGGCAAACAGCCAATCAGCCAGCAGCTGTGCAGTTCGGTTGCAGTAGTTGCCATGTTGGTTTGTTTACAAGGGAGTAGCATGCAGTGAGAAGCCAGGAGGAGAGTAGAGGCGGCCGCTATGTAGCGGAAACTGGCACCGGTAGTATAGTAATCCACGGTAGTACTGTCATGTAGAATTTCTAGTATAGTAGGAACCGTTACGATTTGGCACCGCGGGGTACCGTGGGTACCGTGGGTATTGTGCAACTCTAATAGGCACTATCAAAAAGATGTGGTGAGGGCATCTGCCTCCTGAACTGAAACTGTAAGCTGGTTCCACAGAAGAGGAGCTTGATAGTTGAAGGCTCTGGCTCCCACTCTACTTTTGGAGACTATAGGAACCACAAGGAACCCTGCATGTTGCAAGTGCAGTGCTCTAGTGGAATAGTAAGGTACTATGAGCTCTTTAAGATATGATGGTGTCTGACCATGAAGAGCTTTGTAGGTAAGCAGTAGGATTTTAAATTATGTTGTAGATTTAACAGGTAGCCAATGCACAGAAGCCAAAATGGGAGAAATATGATCTCTGATCTTGGTTCCTGTCAGTAGACATGCATCAATATTCTAAATCAACTGCAGAGTCCTAAGGGACTTATTGGAGTGGACGTACGTGGACGTTAATGGACATATCCTGATCGAATGTAACTCCTTAAAGGTTAGGCTGGGGGCCAGAGAGATCCCATCTAGAATAACTATATCTTTAGATATGGAGCTACTGAGGTGTTTGGGTCCAATTACAAGAACTCCAGTGTTGTCTGTGGTTAACATAAAAAAAAATTGCAGGTCACCCAAATATACCAATTCTGCATTCCCTGGTGTTAGGGTGCCTGCATGTCTGATATTGCCTAAAGCTCATTGTTTATTGTATTCACTGTCACGTCTCCTCTTTGCCTCTGTCGTTTTTTTTGTTTTAGTTGCAGCTATAGATTTGTCAGCAGTCACGGGTGCTTCATTTTTATTTTATTTGTTTCCAAAGGGCAATTGGCTGTGCAGCAGTTTAATATATAATGTGGAGATGAAATGTAAATTAAAATACATGTACTATCATTGGTCTTTGGTATATTTAATCCAGTTTCTTGTTACCAATTTTAAAGAATAATTAAACAATGTGATGGTTTTTAGTCTTACTTCAACAGTCATTGATAGACAGGCTGATTGTTTCACTGAGTACATCATTTTTTGTAGAGACACAGTCATACTTACAAAGACTGTACGTTGTTTCCCCGAAAAACAAACCCTGGATCACAAGTGACATAAAGGCAATCCTCAACCAGAAAAAGGAAGCTTTTAGAGATGGTGACAAAGAACAACTCAAACAAGTGCAACATGAGCTGAAGAGATTGAAGATGGCAAAGTGGAATACAAAAAGAAGATAGAGAAGAATTTACATTACAACAACATCCGTGAGGTGTGGAGAGGAATCAATACCATCTCTGGCTACAACAAAAAGAAAAGACAGCCAATAGTGGGTGATGTGGAAAGAGCTGCTGAACTCAATCAGTCCTTCAACAGGTTTGACGCTGAAGACACATCCCATTCCACTGCCGCTCCTCCTTCTCCTCCTCCTAAACTTGTGGGCATCTCCATCGTGGCTCTTTCTTATCCTCCACAAGTGTGTTTCTCCACCACAGCTCCTCCTCCTCCTCTTCAACAACATGTGAGCATCTCTACCATTGCTCCTTCTTCTCCCCCACAAGTGTGTTTCTCCACCACAGCTCCTCCTCCTCTTAAACAACATGTGAGCATCTCCACTGCTCCTCCTTCTCCTAAACATGTGGGCATCTCCACCGTGGCTCCTCCTTCTTCTCCTCCTCCTCCTACACATGGGTACATCTCCACTACTGCAGCTACTCCCCTTCACACACCTGTTCCTCCACCCTTGTTTGTCACAGAGACAGGGGTGAGGTTGGTGCTCGGGAGACTTTGCTCTGGGAAGGCAGCTGGCCCAGATGGTGTGTGTCCAAGACTGCTTAAAGACTGTGCTGCCCAACTGTGTCAGCCTCTCCACAGGATCTTCAACCTGAGTCTACAGCTGGGGCAGGTGCCGGCTCTGTGGAAAACATCCTGTATGCAGGTACCAAAAAGAAAATGTCCAACTGAGCTAAATGACTACAGACCCTTACTTCGCACATCATGAAAACCCTGGAGCAGCTGATTCTATGTCTTCTGAGGCTTGAGGTCAAAGACAAACATAATTCCCTGCAGTTTGCATACATAGAACACATTGGAGTGAATGATGCAGTTCTCTACATGCTCCACCATGCCCTCTCTCATCTGGAAGAATCTGGCACTTATGTAAGAATTATGTTTTTTGATTTTTCAAGCGCATTTAATACCATCCAACCCAACATACTCAAAAACAAGTTAATTGATATGGGAGTGGATTCTTTGTAATGGTGGTGGACGGCTCCTCTCTCTTCGTTGCAGGATGGAGAGATACAAAAGATCTTTTTTACCTACTGCCATCAGACTTTTTAATTCTTCTACAATTGGCAGATGAGCTGACAGACAAATGAATTTCCCCTTGGGGATTAATAAAGTAATTCGTATTTGTATTTGTATTAGTGGACAGGATGTTTAAGAGAGGAGAAAGAACACTGGCAGGAAGGTGCTCATTAACATTACTCATATTCTACCCTCAACCCTTGTTTCTATAGATATTTGATGGCCCAAGTGTTCATTACTATCCGATTGGGACATTCTGTGGTCTGGCACTGCCTGCTCCCCTAAGAAGTTCTGGAAGCACTATCACCCTGCAATTCCAGTCAGATTCAGTGGTGGGAGGACGAGGCTTCCTTGTGGAATGGACTGCTGTCCAGGATTCTGGCCCACCACCCACTATTACACCAGGTAAGGCAAACAGTTAATTCCTTTGAGCCCATTAAATAAACCATGCAACATACACACACTTGGTGAATACTAAGAGCGAAAATATTATATGTGAAATTATTAATTATAAGATTAATAAATTACATCCCTTAATCAGTTAGTCTACATGTGCACCATCTGAATGAACCTGTCTTTTATTTTTTTGTGGGTGTCAGGTGCCTGTGGTGGAATACTAATGACAGGGGAGACTCCTAGCTTCCTCTATTCTCCTGGCTGGCCTGAAAACTACCCTCCTAATCAGGAGTGTACCTGGTTGATACGTTCTCCAGACTCAACTGTAGAGTTTAACGTCCTGTCTATGGACATAGAGGAGTACCCTATGTGCTACTTCGATAGCCTTATCATCAGAGACGGTAAGCTATGACACCTGCAGGATGAGATGGTGATTAAAAATGTAACATCCCCTTTGCGCCGCAGGTAGCTTTTAATCTGATATTTACTTGTATTTCCATTGATTTTATGACCTCTGTTTTTTGGAGAAGCTGGGACATGTGGCTCAGGAGGTAGAGTGTGTTGTCCACTAATCAGATGTGCGGTGGTTCGATCCCAGGCTCCTCCAGTCTGCATGTCAAAGTGCCTCTGGGCAAGATACTGAACCCTAAATTGCCCCCGAAGGCTGTGCCATCAGTGTATGAATGGGTGAATGAGATAAATAGTGTAAAAGCGCTTTGAGTGGTTGGAAGACTAGAAATGTGCTATATGAATACAGTCCATTTACCATCTGTGTGTAAGATTTGAAATATTAAATATTTATTTTAAAAAGTTAAAAATGTTAAGGCTGTGTTACAAACTGAGGGCATGTAGCTTAAGCAGGAGACTTGTAAGATCCAATCTTTTTATAGCTTGACCTATATTAGGGACTAAAAGTCAGGTTATTGCGACATATTGTTCCTGCTTGTGTCAAGATACTTTAAAATTGGGATATTATTCTTATTTACGGTCTGATATATCATATGTCTGCCCACTGTATATGTGTTGCTGACTGTATACTGTCTGAATCTGGTCACATAGCTGTTAGAATGAAATAAAGTCTAGGATGTAATTGAATGAGATAGAGTCAGTTTTGTAGCAGTGGTTAGCTGTCTAAACCACAAGAGTCTGTCTAACGCCCAAACCCCACCGGGCCCGTCTGCGGCACGTTGAGTGAGCGTCGCGTCATCGTGAATAATACGTGGCCACTCTAGTCAATGTATCAGAATGTACCCCACCGGCTCCGCCGTGGTCTGTTTCAGACGCATCCCAGAAGCGTCTCTACGCTCGGCTATGCTTGAATTACGTGTCTCTTCTATTTTTGACGCTTGCGTCAATCTACACAGACCACCTCAAGTGGGCGGAACCCAGGCACAGAAAAGCAAAGACAGGGCAGACACACACACACAGACAGACAGGACAAGCACACATGCACGCACACACACACACACACACACACACACACACACACACACACACACACACACAGGACAAGTCTTTCAAAATAAGAGTCCCTTCAAAATAAGAACCCATTAAAAAGGCAATGATGACACAGCTTGTTGTATTAATACTGATTTTACTGAGCAGTGTCATTAATAATGTATGGGGGTGAAGGGGCCAGAGTAAGACACACTCAAAATTTCTTTAGAAATTTTTCTAGTTAAATCATGCAACACTAGTTTTTTAGGTGAATGGGAGCACATGATTCTTACTGTACAACCATACAAGATAAATCAAGTAAATCAAATGAAAGTAAAAAGTATTCAGCAATTCAATAGGTAGGGAACGTCACCCAAAGGGAAAGAGATTGGACAGACACTACATGTTACATAATGTGTAACATCACTGATTTTGTGTTAAATGTATGATACTGTTTTTTTATTTTTATTGTATTGTTGTTTTGTTGCCTGAAGAAAAAAACCTAAAACTAGTTTTGGACTTAGCTTAACAAAAGAAAGGAGGTAAGAGGGAAGGAGAAGGTATAAAGGTGGCATCATACTCTTGTAGTAGTTCTGTTTGTTCTTCGGACACCTTGAGATTCTCTTTTGTGTGCATATGTGTTCCCAGGTTCAACCAGTCTCTCCCCCGTGCTGGCTAGTATATGTGGTCGGGATCCTCCAGGCACTTTCCACTCAACAGGAGACTCCATGTTCATTCACTTCTCCTCAGACAATAGCGTTAGTGGCCGAGGCTTTAACGCTTCCTACTCCAGAGGTCATACACCAGAAGCAAATTGCTGAACAATTTTGTTAATCTCAGTATTTCAAAACGACTCCAAACTTGTCAATAGTTAGTCAGTTAAAGGTCCAGTGTGTATGATTTAGTGGCATCTAGAGGTGAAGTTGAAGACACTGCAACTGGTCCTCCCTTATGTGTTCAGTTACTCAGTACCAGCACTGTGTGCAGGTTGTTCATTTGTTCATTTAAAACTATTATTGTGCCTAGGACTTTTTTTTTGCCATGTTATTGAAATATCTATATCTATCTATCTATCTATCTATCTATCTATCTATATATATATATATATATATATTTTTTTTTTTAACTAGTATTGTATCAAAGTTTAAAATATATATATGTATATATATATATATACACACACATATATATATATATATATATGTGTGTGTGTGTATATATATATATATATATATATATATATATATATATATATATATATATTTTTTTTTTTTTACTAGTATTTTAACTAGTATTTTATTAACTAGTATTGTATCAAAGTTTAAAATGATGGTAGCATGACAATCTTATAACCAATAGACCCCTAAATTTTACACATTGGACCTTTTTAAAGGCAATTTCTGTTTGTCTTTTATGTTACTGTTTTGGTTCAACCATTTTAACACACCTTCAATTCAAATCAAATCAAATCAAATCAAATCAAATCTGTATAGCCCAAATTCACAAAACACATTTTGCCTCTGAGGGCTTTACAATCTGCACAGGGAGTGACACCCTCTGTCCTTAGACCCTCGGTTCGAGTGAGGAAAAACGTTTGGTTATCTAACATAACCTCAATTCTTAGAATAATATGAGCGAGGTGTCTCGCTATGGGATACAGCCTCCTGCAGCCCTGATAGAAGCATTTATCTCAATCCGCCAATCTTGATTGGCCGGTGAATGTGTTCATCTTCGCCGCACCCAGTAGTCCCACCTACTATATATATTGCGCGCGGATAACATTCCCTCAATGCAATAAGCAAACCTCTTCTCACCGCCCAGCAAGCAGGGTCGTCTGGCGAGACACCTCGCTCATAATATTCTAAGAACTGAGGTTATGTTAGATAACCAAACGTTCTTCTTCATAATATTCACTCGGTGTCTCGCTATGGGATATGGTAGCTCCCGTATTGCCAGACAGCTTATCGAACAAGTACCGGCCAGTGGGGAGGGTCCATGGGTTCCAGTTAGGACTCCAGGACTGCACTTGCCATGCACGGCCCTGACACGTCAAGCATGTAGAACCGGACAAAAGTCAGAGGCGAGGACCATCTCGCTGCTAAACAAATGTCCTGAACAGACACTCCCCTAAATAAAGCCCAGGATGCGGCCATCCCGCAGGTAGAGTGCGCACGCACACCCGCCAGCGGCTGCAGTCCCCTGCTCATATACGCCAAAGCTATAGCCTCCACCACCCAGTGGGCGAGGCGCTGCTTTGTGACCGGCTGTCCCTTTCGGTTTTCAGCCCGGGAGACAAACAGCTGATCGCTCCTCCTGATGTTCTGTGTCCTGTCCATATAAGAGCGCACAGCTCGAACCGGACACAGCATGTGCGCTCGCTGCTCTCCAGGAGAAGCGGCGAACGCTGCAAGCTCAATCAGGGAACACGAACCCACCACTTAGGTACAAAGACCGGGTTGGGCTTCAGAACCATACGCCTATTCCCCAGGGCGAACTGAGCGCACGCAGGGCTCACAGAGAGCGCATGGCTATCACTCACTCGCTTTGCAGAGGCGAGAGCCAGTAACAGCACTGTCTTAAGGGACAGGTGTTTGAGACTCGCTCCCAGCAATGGCTCAAACGGGGGGCCTTTGAGCCCCTCCAGAACCACCGCTAAATCCCACAAAGGTATTAGTGGTCTGGAGACAGGGAGAAGCCTGCGCGTGCCCCTCATAAACCGGCACATCAAAGGGTGTTGACCCGCTGTTTTGTCCCCAAATCCTATATGGCAGGCCGCTACAGCCGCCAGATAAACCTTAACCGTGGAAAAGGCTTTTCCTTTATCAATCAGGTCCTGTAAAAATGACAGTATCGCTGGCACAGAACACTGAAAAGGGATGTGGCCTCGTTCGAGACACCACCGCTCAAACACTCCCCACTTAGAGCCGTACAGAGACCTAGTGGATGGAGCTCTGGCGTTTTGTATAGTGTTAACCACACTCTGAGGAAGCCCAGCAGTGGTGAAATTGAGCCACTCACGGTCCAGGCCCACAGTTGCAGTCGCTCTGGGTGTGGGTGGAACACCGTCCCCCTGCGAGCAAGTCCCTGCGCACCGGCAGCTGCCAAGGCTGGGCACACAGCATCTGATGTATCTCCGCTAGCCAGTGCAGTGCTGGCCAGTGTGGAGCTATGAGGATCAGCCTGTGATTGTGCCCCCTCACTCTGGCGAGAGTGGGGGGTATCAGGGCCAGTGGGGGAAACGCGTAGAGTACCTTGTGCGGCCAAGCGTGCACTAGTGCGTAGAGAGAAGAACAGCTCGCAATGAACGTTTTCTCTGGATGCGAACAGATCTACCCTGGCGCGGCTGTAGCGTGCCCATATCTGCTCCATGACCTGCGGGTGCAGCATCCATTCCCCGTACATCGGCGTGCCCCTGGACAGCAGGTCGGCACCTGTGTTCAGGCCCCCCGGGACGTGAGTCGCCCTCAGGGAGAGAAAGAGCACACTGCTCCAGAGGATCAGTTTGCGTGCCAGAGTGTGCAACACACGAGAGCGCAAACCCCCTTGACGGTTTATATACGCTACTGTCGTTGTGTTGTCCGTCCTCACCAGGACGTGGCGGCCCGAGAGGAACGGGAGGAAGTGTTTCAGGGACAGAAACACAGCCGAGAGCTCGAGAAAGTTTATGTGAAGACGTTGGAGAGCCTGGCTCCAGCGTCCTCTCACAGACCTGCCCTCGTAAATGCTACCCCATCCGTGGTGACCACCTTTCTGGACGACCCAGAAAGACTCAGACCCAACAGCCGAAGACACAGTCTGAACTGGACAGACCTGTGTCGACGGAAGTGCGCGAGGCAAGCTTTGAAAGTTTTCACTCTCTCCTCCGAGAGGCGAGCAGTGAATGGCACGGCATAAACCCAGAAAGGATATCTCCTGCGTCGGAGAGAGTTGGCTCTTCTCCGTATTTATCACAAAACCCAAATCTATTAGGTTCCGTGACAATGTGCGTGTGAACCCTGGCCTCCTGTTCTGACTGAGCCAACAGGAGCCAGTGGTCCAAATATGTGGCCAGCCTTACGCCCCGGCATCTGAGCGGGGCCACTGTGCACCATATGAAAACCCTTCCAACAGCAGTGCTGTGGCGCCCCCTTGCGGTAGAGTGGAAAAATAACCCCCGGGCACCGCCGTAGGAACAGTGGGGCCTGTCGCTCTGCTCCCCGGGAATGGTGATGTCCATCCCGCGGGCAGATCCGCAGAGGGCTCGGTGGCCACACTGCTTATAGACAGGGTATTTTTGTTTGTTTTGGGTTTTTTTGCCTTCTGCACCCTCGGCTCGTGGCCTGGCTGTGACAGATTTCTTTTTATTTTCACACGTTTGGGGACATGTGTGTATGTGTGTGCTTGCGGACATTTTGCTCGGGGTGCAACAGCGCAAACCTCCGAGGCGATGTCTCTCCTCCCGCAGACCAGCTCTGGAGTGGGTAGCGGCGGCATGGGTCACACACGAACAAGCCAGAACGTTGGGCCTGCATAACGGGGGACGGCAGGATGCTCCACCCAGAGAGAGGAGGGCTGTCAAGCCGCTCTCTTTTTCTTCCTCGCCTGGGGACCGAGGCCGCGGTGGCCGGGGGCGGTGGCGGGACTGCGGTCGGGCGGAGATTTTCTGTGCCAGCCGGCTCCGGGCTCCCTCCTCGGTGGGAGGGGCGGGCGGGCGGGCCAGGCGGGCTGGGCTATTGCGGCCGCCGGCATCTTGAAATGCGGCGGCTGGGAAGCAGCAAACGATCTGCGCTGCGCTGGAGGTGAAGGCGTGGGTGCTTTTCGGGGGAGACAAAGTTTCAGGGCTTTGTTGTCCTTCTTCATTGCCTGGCAGTCGAGGGATGCTGCGCCCGGGATGGAGCTCCTGTTGCTGTACGGGCAGTTACTCCAAGTTTTGGACAGCTCGGCCAGCAACTTGGGGAAGACAGGAAGAAGCTGTTTCACCGCACTATGGGCCAGGGAGAGCTGCTTGCCTTCGTTGCGGGACCGGGTGGGTTCCGCTACAGCAACCGGCCAGGGGACCTCCAGCTTCTCTGCTGCACGTTTGCACATGTTGAGCAGGTCCACATGGAGGGAGGGAGCTGGAGAGCTCACCTCGCCTTCCCCCCTGTTGGTAGACTCGGGCAGCTTCGGCTTTTCAGCCAGGGCTGGGGCCACGAAGGTGTCGTCTTCCTCCTCGTCCTCTGATATGAGGAACAAGGCGTCATCATCATCCTCTGTGAGGCCAATTTCCAGCACATCTTCCTCGGAAAACGGGGGAGCTCGGAGCTGCTTGCACTGGGCGACCCAGTCGTAGCCAGTCTCCGAAACTTCCCCGGCCATGTCCTCGTCTTCCTCCGCGGCTGCGCCTTGGTCAGCGGTGGGGAGAAACGGGTCACAGTCTGCGAGGCTAACTTGGCGGGCTAGCCTGCATCTGAGGCTCTTGACCATGAATACTTCGCAGTGTCCACAGGACCCGGGAATTTCGAGGGCTAACCTGGCGTGGTCAACCCCCAGGCAGGTACTGCACACCGGGTGGGTGTCCTTCCCTGAGATTTTATTCCCGCAGCAACAGAGCTGAGAGTCTCCTCTGGTGTCAGGATTTTTAGTGGTTGCCATTTCGCCAACAAGCAGGAGTGCTAGCAGAGAAAAGGGTCGTGGCTAGCTGGTGTGCTAGCGTGGGGTTGAAAGGGGTAGCTGGTGTGCTAGCTTAGCTCGACCAACTCGAGCGTCCGTGGAGGGGAGCCAAGCTGGAAAAAATACAGGCAGAAGCCAGAGCACAACACTAGCGTCCGGTGACGGAAGCTAGCAAAGATCTGTCTGGTGAACAGTTAAGCTAGTGAAAAGCTCCAACATGAGATAAGCTCTCAGGTGAGAAGAGGTTTTGAATTGAGGGAATCCGCGCGCAATATATATAGTAGGTGGGACTACCGGGTGTGGCGCGGATGAACACATTCACCGGCCAATCAAGATTGGCGGATTGAGATAAATGCTTCTATCAGGGCTGCGGGAGGCTGCATCCCATAGCTCAAAAACCTAAAAACCCTTTTAACAGGGAAAAAAGGTGGAAGAAACCTCAGGAAGAGCCAGAGAGGAGGGATCCCTCTCCCAGGATGGACAAACATGCAATAGATGTCACGTGTACAAAACAAATCAACAGAAACATATTTTACAATTACAATGAATGATAGAGGTGGTTGTCAGGTAAACCAGTAGAGGCATCATGATATTCACTGGCATGGCCAAAAAATGCAATCCGTGTGTCGATTCCAATGTGCATGCCATTTATCAGATGTTAATAAAACTCTGTGTGTATGTTTAGGAGGTAGCATGGGGCGTCTCTAGTCAGTTTAAGTTTTGCTCAAAGACATTTTGAGTTGTAGTAAGCCATGCTCACTTCCACTATGTGGCACTTTAGAAAGACTTTAGTGATACAGTGTAGTGTATATAGTAAAAATTGAGTTATTACATTCACATCTTGGAGATGTGAAGATTTTTGGTCATCCAGTATTCATCATCTATTTAACATTTAATTTTTTCCCAACACACCCTGCCCCTCTTTATAACTGTTACTACTCTGCAACGATAATAATAATAGAATTAATATGAATAATCAAAATACTGCTTTTCAGGTTGTGGTGGCCTGCTGCATGTAGACAGGGGTGTGCTGAGCAGTCCTTACTACCCCCACAACTACCTGCCTGGTCTAAGCTGTAGCTGGCATGTGATGGTCACACCTGGCTTTAGGATTTCTGTCACTTTCCAGAGCCCCTTCCAGATTCAAGGCTATGGAACTGGATGCAGCTCAGGAGACTTCCTTGAGGTAAAAAAAACAAAAACAAAAAAAAACATATAGATAGCAAAATATATTAATAAAAACCCATGTGAAAACACCAAAAACCCATATGCAAAGTGGTAATTGCTTTTTGTAAGTTCGGGCTCATTTAAAATGGACTAAAATGCTACATCAAGCAGGAATGGGAAAACATTGAGATAACAGCGAAGGCTCCTCAGTTCTCAGACACTTACAGAGTATAACTTAATCAAAGCTGTCTTTGTGTTATTTTCAGTTAAATATGGGGTTTCAATGTTTTGCACATCATCACATTTTGTTTACATGTGTGCTTACCTTTTTAAAACTGTTGTATAATACTTAATATGAAAGTTTTGAAATCGCATAGTGATTATCGCAAAGTGTTTTCTTTCTCAAGTTAGCATCAACTTAAGATTTTCAATTCATTGCAAGTTGTCTTGTTATATGAACACATAATTCCCATATAATGTATTTAGAAGATTCAAACTGTTAGTGTGCATACCTTCAAGCTGCTCCATTAAGATTTCTTATGTTTTATTGTGAAAAACTGCTCAGGTACAACAACTTTTTTTCTTGTTTTACTTCTCTCTGCCTGAGGTTTTGGACTACTAATGATCATTTTATTACTCCATGTTACTATTCATTCACTGCTGTCTCCACAGCTCAGGAATGGTCCGGATGGTTCATCTCCACCACTGGGGGGTCGTCTCTGTGGTTCAAGTCCACCATCCGTCCTCCAGACTACTGATAACCACCTATTTATTCTCTTTACATCTGATGCCACTAATGAGGCCAGCGGCTTTAAGCTGACCTTTGAAGCCCACAGTCAAGGTATAATCGCCTGTTTTTTTTTCAAAATTTTCTGTCACTGTATAATTCTTTACAATAAGTAATTGATGACTTGTTCAGTTAATAATTATTATTGTAATTGTTGATAGTTAGAGTTCCTATTCAGATTGTTTACAACTATACTAAACTTACCTTAAGATAGTAAAAACTGAAACATAACATGATCCTATTACCTGTTAAAAACTTTCTGACATTGTGGTGGCACCTGCTATATTTTATGCAAGCTATATATTTATTATTTATGAGTATTTTTTTGTCAATCTTGTGTATACAAGCTGCTATGACAAGTGATTTTTCCCCTGTAAAGGATCATTATTACTTATCCTTCAACCCCTGGCAAAAATTATGGAATCACCATTTTTGGAGGATGTTCATTCAGTTGTTTATGGCAACTTTCTGGCTTTAAGAAACACAAAGAAATTAAGAAAAAAATTGTGGTAGTCAGTAGCAGTTCATTTTTTAGACCAAGCAGAGGGAAAAAAAATATGGAATCACTCAATTCCAAGGAAAAAATTATGGAATCACCCTGTAAATTTTCTTTCCCAGAACCTAACACCTGCATCAGATTAGATCTGCTCATTAGTCTGCAGTTAAAAAGAAGCGATCACACCTTGGAGAGCTGTTGCACCAAGTGGATTGACATGAATCATGGCTCCAACACGAGAGATGTCAATTGAAACAAAGGAGAGGATTATCAAACTCCTTAAAGAGTGTAAATCATCACGCAATGTTGCAAAAGATGTTGGTTGTTCACAGTCAGCTGTGTCTAAAATCTGGACCAAGTACAAACAGCGTGGGAAGGTTGTTAAAGGCAAGCATACTGGTAGACCAAGGAAGACATTAAAGCGTCAAGACAGAAAACTTAAGGCAATATGTCTTGAAAACAGAAAATGCACAGCAAAACAAATGACAAACCAATGGGAGGAAACTGGAATCGATGTCTGTGACCGAACTGTAAGAAATTGCCTAAAGGAAATGGGATTTACATACAGAAAAGCTAAACAAAAGCCATCATTAACACCTATACAGAAAAACACAAGGTTACAATGGGCTAAGGAAAAGCAATCGTGGACTGTGGAATGAAAGTCATATTCAGTGATGAATCGCCAATCTGCATTGGGCAAGGTGATGATGCTGGAACTTTTGTTCGGTGCCGTTCCAATGAGATTTATGAAGACTACTGCCTGAAGAAAACATGCAAATTTCCACAGTCATTGATGATATGGGGCTGCATGTCAGGTAAAGGCACTGGGGAGATGGCTGTCATTACATCTTCAAGAAATGCACAAGTTTACGTTGACATTTTGGACACGTTTCTTATCCGATCAATTGAAAGGATGTTTGGGGATGATGAAATCATTTTTCAAGATGATAATGCATCTTGCCATAGAGCAAAAACTGTGAAAACATTCCTTGAAGAAAGACACATAAGGTCAATGTCATGGCCTGCAAATAGTCCGGATCTCAATCCAATTGAAAATCTGTGGTGGAAGTTGAACAAAATGGTCCATGACAAGGCTCCAACCTGCAAAGCTGATCTGGCAACAGCAATCAGAGAAAGTTGGAGCCAGATTGATGAAGAGTACTGTTTGTCACTCATTAAGTCCATGCCTCAGAGACTGCAAGCTGTTATAAAAGCCAGAGGTGGTGCAACATAGTACTAGTGGTGTGTTGAAGTGCTCTTTTGTTTGTTTGTTTTTCATGATTCCATAATTTTTTCCCTCTGCTTGGTCTAAAAAAGTAACTGTTACTGACTACCACATTTTTTTTTCTTGATTTCTTTTAGTGTTTCTTAAAGCCAGAAAGTTGCCATTTGAAATTACTTTAGTTTTGTGTCATGTCTGCGATCTGCTTTTTTTCCCTACAAAATTAAACAACGGAATGAACATCCTCCAAGACTGATGATTCCATAATTTTTGCCAGGGGTTGTACTAACCTAAAGAACCCAAGGTGTGTGCGTGACTGTATTTATACTGTGTGCTTTCATGCAGATATATAAACGTGGACAACCCAGTGAAAAATATGACTTTATATCAACATCATAATTAAAATATTAAAGGATTATAGACCACCAGTCTATAACAAGTGCTCAGCACCATATATGCTTGGCTCCTTTTTTAATTTGTGCTCTAAGTCATCCAAAACCATGTCAACTGTGTAGGTGGGGTGATTGATTAATTTTTGACAAGGTAAATGTGTTAATTGAAAAACATTCCAGGTGACTACCTCATGAAGCTGATTTAGAGACTGTTAAGAGTGTGCAAAGCTCTCATCAAAGCATAGCTACTTTAAATAATCTACATATAGAACATTTTGCTTCTAAACTTTAAACCAAGCCAAATGATTGTATATAAACACGTTTATATTTTGCAGAGAGTAGCAAAATGAGAGAGGAAAGAGGAAGGAAAAAAAGTCAGCACCATGTAATGATAAAAACACTGGTGGTAAGCTTTGACTAATTCTGGTAAGATGGGACCAAGTACAGAGATGTACTCATAAAGTGTGTCCAGGTTGCATTAACTCTGTTGTCTGTGGTTCAGTGGTTACCAAAATGGTTGGCAAGATCCATGAGAGGCATGTGCACAGACAGGTGCTTGTAAAGGGTTAAAGGTTTATGTTATAAGTGTAAAAGTATAAGTGTTTTATAAGTGTAAAATAGTTCTGGTATTGGAAAGTGGTTCAATTTAAAGTTATTCTTTTTCTGTTTCTGCAGCATGTGGAGGCTTCATTGAGCTGAATGATAATGATCCTCCAGGGTATATCACTTCACCTAACTATCCTCAAAACTACCCCCAAAACATTGACTGTATCTGGGTCATAAGTGTGCCCAATGGAGAAGCTGTCCAAATTGACTTTGAGGATGAATTCTACATTGAGCCTGCTGACAGGTAGCTACTATTTTCTCTTCAGGCTATTGTTTGGTTATTTTACCGTTTCTACCTGCTCATTACTGCTGAGGTTTATTATTTATTGTACAGTATTTAGAAAAAAAATCTATTCCTCAACCTATAAAAGAAAGTTGTCATTTTGATATGAACTACCAATGTTCTTACGAATAAACTATAAATTCTTGAGACAGCATGACAACTCTGGCTTGTGGGGTCATGAGAATTTGAAGACCTTAAATGGGATCATTGGCCAGACATTGTTCAAGCAAGCCTGTGCTTAAGTTTAAAAATGGTGATTTTTTTAAATTTACCTTCTGAAATTCTTGAGCATCTTTTTGGTTGATCATGATCTTCACAAGATATATTTTCAGGCATTCATTTTATGCATTTCTCAGCTGTGTGCACGACTTCTTGGAGCTGCGTGATGGCTCAACTTCCAATGCTGGCTTAATTTCCCTGCTCTGTGGCAACACCCGACCATCTACCCAACATTCAACAGGTTCCTCCATGCTGCTTAGATTTCGTACTGACACCAGCGTCACGCACAAAGGCTTCAAGGCAAAGTACTCCATAGGTATGCATATCACAGTGATTACACACAGTCTGAAGATGGTTTTCCAAATCCAGGAACTGATTCTAGAATATGGATCTAGTCATACACAAACACGGACACTCAGGCTTTCTTTTGGAAATAAAAAATCTTTTTGCAGCACAAGTGTGAGCTGCCACATCTTCTAGTATTCATATCAGGATTGTAAAAGAAAAAAGAGCTGGACACTAATGGCCTTACTCAACTTGTTTCTCAAATTCCTCATAGGATCATGTGGAGGTACCTACATAGGTCAGAAGGGAACTATACACAGCCCTGGCTTCCCAGAATCCAACTATCCTGACAGCTCTAACTGTGAATGGTACCTGGAGGGACCCACAGGGCACTACCTCACTCTCAGCTATGGCAACTTCAGCCTTCAAACCACTTCACAATGTACTGCTGACTATGTGGAGATCAGAGAGTACAATGCCTCAGGTGAGAATACAAGAGGACCGGCACAGCTATTCTTTTTGTGTCTTAAAGGCCACATCCAGAGTATACTATTAATGGGGTAACTAGTAATTGGAGGGTTTTCGTTCAATTCCCAGCTTCCCTAGTCAATTCCTCAGGCAATAGACTGAACCCCAAATTACTCCCACTGGCTGTGCTGTGGGTGGGCGGGTGATTGTGACAAATTGTAAATTGTACCAGCAATATATATATATATATATATATATATATATATATATATATATATATATATATATATATATATATATATATATATATATATATATATATAGTACATTTGCCATTAAATTAGATAACATTTTAAAATTAAACATGAAAAAATGCATATAATAAAGAAAAAAAATGGGGAAGAGAAAATAACAGAATAGATGCAGTTCATGGTTAGTTTTTAAATAAGTCATGTACACGCATACTATATCTGTGTGTGTTGCTAACTTGCTTAAGTCAATGCAATCAGTGCATCGGAGTGATGATGACAATGAACTTCACTACACATTCAGTCTGAACACATGCTGATCTGAATTACATTTGTAAATTGATATCAGATTAATTGCAATGAAATGTGTTTTAAGTATCACTCATATTGTCATCAATCATATTGTACTTATTTTCCCAGCAGAAGTTTGGTACTGGGTAACACAGTGGTGCAGTGGTTAGCACTGTTGCCTCACAGCCTCACAGCAAGAAGGTTCCTGGGTCGAACCTTGGCTGGGACCTTTCTGTGTGGAATTTGCTTGTTCCCCTGTGTCTGCATGGGTTATCTCCCCTTCACAATCTAAAGACATTTACTTCTGTCCATGAAACAGCTTTTGAGTCAACATTCCAATTACTTTTGTTATCTTTAAAAAGATTTGGCAACATAAGAGCTGTAATTCCTAAAGCTTTCACCCAATTTGGATATGAATACTCAAATTAAAGCTGAGAGACTGCACTGAGCCCATATTCATTATTTAGCTGAGACTTGAATATATTTTGGTAAACAACCAAAATAACAAACTTGTCTCAGTGTTTATATATATAGACATGACTGTGAGAATGAAATGAAAGAGAAATAAATGGAAGGAAGGAAGGACTTAGGCAAAAACCTTGTTACTTGACATGACAACTAAGATACATATCATAGACTCACTTTAGATACATTTCCTGTGTTGTACTGTGTGTAGGACGGCTACTGGGCCGACACTGCGGCAGTACACTTCCAGCTTCCATGGACACGTCTGACAGTTTTGCCTATGTCAGGTTTGTCAGTGACCCCAACGGAAATGCAGCTGGCTTCAGTCTGTCATTTGAAGCCAGTGTTGAAGGTACGATCATTTTCAAAAGATAATAAGAAAAGGATCATTGTTTAGGTATCACAAACTACATAATATTTACACAATATTTACACATGCATATGTGAGCATGAGAGCTGAAGTCAGAATGACATTTAGCAGCTAACTGCTGTTCCACAAGCTTAACTTATAACTCATTACAATCTCTCACTGAGGGTTTCATCCATCAGTGTGTGTAAAAAAAAAATACAAAAAATAAATAAGTAATCATATGGGGTGTACTATCCATAAGCGATAGCTTCAGGACCCCAAAAATTTGAAGCTTTCATAATTTCAACAGTAGGACAATGATTCATTTGTCAGTATTCAAAACTACATTTATCATCAAGTTTTACAATACATAATGTTTTTTTAACCTGTCCATGAAATCCATCTAAGCTCTCATTTAGTGTTTATAAAAAAAGTGTCTAAGTGTTTAAGTGCTTTTTGCTGATACTATTAGACCTAGTGTAAACCACAGCCCTTTCTGTGTATTTTTATCCAGTAAATGTACTAATTATAATAATCTAATAATTATATTTTCTAATGTCCATGATAATTATTTTTTTTAATTATTTTTTATTTTTCATTCACTTTTCTTTTTTTTTTTTTTGCTACTCTATATTGCCCTGAGAAAAATAATTTTTTCCCTCTCCACTTACTGTAGTCTGTGGAGGAGAGCTGAATGCTCCCTCAGGAACTATCTCCTCTCCCAATTACCCCAACTTGTACCCACACAGCCGGGTGTGTCGCTGGAAGCTCATGGTGTCACCAGGCCGCCGGGTAACACTCACCATCAATGATCTGCGGCTAGAAGATTCTGGTACCTGTGTATTTGACTACATTGATGTGAGTCCATCTGCCAATATTCCCCTTCATCTCATTGTCTTTTCCAGTTTAATTTGTTCTTCATTTTCTCTCTTTAACTAAGATGTAGGTGAACTGCAGAGACCTCATTTGTATTACAACTTAATTCCATTAAATTCCAATTATATTCAAATGGTGGCAGAGGAATCACCAGCAGATATCTCAAAAGTTGTGTACAAATCACTTTGTGTAAGCCCATGTTCAGAACATATATTACCTACATCTGCAGCATGGGTCCAACAGGAAGACCTGATCTTGAGCGGTCTTTCTATAGACCTCATCTTAGTGATAAACCCTGTGTCTGCTAGATCCTGAATGGGTTGGCGGTTGATGCCCCTCTCCTCCAGCGATTCTGTGGTACAGTAGCAGCAGGCACCCAGGTGCGCTCCTCCAGCAACACCATGGCCATTGTGTTCCACACTGATACTTCTGTGTCAAATGGTGGCTTTATGGCTTCTTACTCCTCTGAGGAGCCTGCAGGTAAGATGCTCCCTTTGACAAAGCTTAAATTAAAATACTATGTACAGTATAACATATTTAAGATAATTAGTAAACTTAACAGCACTGCCTATTCATCTGTAGCTGGTTTGTGGCAACTATAATAAAGAAGCTATCAGAAGAATGCATGTAGATTATCTGAACAGGTTAGGGTAAATGACTCAATTAATTATGAGGTGAACAAGTGTAAACAAAGCCAAATATTTTTCATATTTTTGCACACTCTTTCTGTCATCTTCATGAGGTCGTTAACTGGAAAGCTCAATTAACAGGTGTGTCCTGTCAAAAGTTAATTAATGGAATTTCTTGCAGCCCTAATGTGTTTGAGACCATCAGTTGTCTCGTTCAGAGGTGTTACCATACAGTAAAAAGACCTATTCAATACATTTAGTAATCCATATTATGCTAATAACCACTCAACTAAGTGAAGAGAAACAGTCCATCATTACTTTCATACATGATAGTTAGTCATTCTGTAAAGACCTAAGGCATTACTTCAGTCCGAAAACTTTGCTGCTTGAAGAATTATCGCTGCTGCAAAGGATTCATTTATTAACATTCATTCATTCATTCAAGTTCATTAACAGTTACCAGCATCAGAAATCCACGGTTAACAGCAACTCAGATTAAATCTTACATAAATGCTTCCCAGAGTTCAACTAGTAGACACATGTCAGCATCATCTGTTCAAAAGAGCTTTGACCTGGCCTCCACAATCACCAGACTGAAACTTAATTAAGATGGTTTGGGATGAATCGGACTACAGAGTGAACAGCTGTCATTAAGTTTTCAGCATATATGGAAACTCCTCCTGTTGGGAAATCATTCCAGGTGACAACCTCATGAAGACATCAAGAGTGTGCAAAATTGTCATCAAAACAAAATCTGGCTACTTTGAAGAATCTAAAATATTAAACATATTTAAATAAAGACAACACATTTTCTCATTTTTCCCCCTTAAAAAATAATGGTTGTGGCTAAAATAACGCAAGCACTAATGTCTTCAACCCTTTTCAGCCCAAGGGCCCCTTGGACAATGGGTAAACAGAACCGTTCAAAATATCCTGCAAGTTCAGTTTCCATTGTTAACACTACCAGTTTTTACTATTCTTTGCCATTCTTTATCATTACCTCAATTAAGTCAGTATTTAAGAAGTCTTTAGGATTTATGATAAGCGTTTTAGTATTATATTATATTATATTTTTATTATTTCTTATCATATGTTAAACAAACCTAAGTGACAAGGGTGGCGGCTCTGCTTTTCCCCAATATACTCATATGTTGGCTCTGGCCTATTTAACTTGCATACAACTCTGCTGTTGTATGACAACAAATTCGCAGTTTTTGAGTTAGTCTGCAGACCTCCCAAACATACCCAGTTGCAAGGTTTTTGGGTACACTTAATGCAGTTTAATACAAGAGTTCTAATGGTCATAGTGATGCAATAAACTTAAAGCTTGGTATGGAGCATGCATTTTGTGCTGCTGATGAATTGTATTGTGTTATTTAGAGAGGTATTTCTAATATTTACTCAACTCCTATTGTGGTCATAAATGTGGTGTTTGTGTTCAGTGTTCTTCTGAGTGTGTGTCTGCCTCTCATTGTGTCCCTACTTTTTCATGCCTTTTGGTAGAATGTGGTGGAGTCCTGAACAACCCAGCTGGTGGGAACATTACTTCCCCTGGGTACCTAGTGTCCAACTACAGTAACAACCTCAACTGTGAGTGGCTCATCCAGAACCCACAACACATCAATTCCTCTATTGTGGTGTTGATAGAAGATCTGCACCTGGAGACCCACCAGACCTGTGAGTCAGACTATCTCCAGTTTCGATTAGGTGAGTACCAAAAGGAGAGCACTGGCTTTATGGTGCACTGCATGTGACTACATGTGTACACACACAAATCGGGTTTGTCCATGATGTAGTATACTGTACTGTCTATGTTATCTATAGTTACCTATAGTAACAATAAATGTGTTTTGATTCCTGAACAGAACTTTTTCCAATACCAATTTTATAAAATCAATTTTAACAAAATGAAAAGAAAACACCATGGTTATGGTTGTTCAAAGACCTGGGGCCAGCTGGAGAAACTCAGTATAATACAATATTGGACTATATAAAAAATATAAATGAGTTGCTGTTTTGTTTTGTTTTCTTCAATGATGCCGATCTCCTTCACCTTTGGTTTGTGCCACTGATTCCCCCTACTGCCCAACCTATTGACAGCACAAATGATGATAATCTGATTATCATTCTTGCCCTTCTGAATGTGGGGTTCATATTAAATAAATGTTTGTGCCAAGGCAGTATTTCCTTTAATAACATGTATATGCTTTTGTCATAAAACCTGGCTGAAGGCAGCTGTTATTCCATTAATAAAAGACACACCTCCTGATCATGGATGTCTTCATAATCCCAGGCTGATTTCTAGTTTTTTTGCTAAATCTTAAATTCAATTCAATTCAATTCAGTTTTATTTATATAGCGCCATATCATAACAAAAGTTATCTCATGACACTTTTCATGCAGAGCAGGTCTAGACCTTACTCTTTATAATATTATTTACAGAGACCAACAGTTCCACAATGAGCAAGCACTTGGCGATGGTGGTGAGGAAAAACTTCCTTTTTACAGGCAGAAACCTCGGGCAGACCCAAGCTCATAGGTAGACAGTTATCCAGCACAACCGGTTGAGTTAAAGGTAGAGAGGGACAGATGGGGGGGGTAGACAGATAAATAGAGATAGACCATAGCCTGACCATGAAGAGCTTTGTATGTAAGGAGAAGAATTTTAAATTGTATTCTAGATTTAACAGGTAGCCAATGCAAAGAAGCCAAAATGGGAGAGATGTGATCTCTGATCTGTCAGAACACGTGCAGCAGCATTCTGAATTAGCTGCAAAGTCCTAAGAGACTTATTGGAGCAGCCTGGTAACAAAGAGTTACAATAGTCCAGCCTAAAAGTAACAAATGCGTAACAAATTATGTGGACATTAAAGGACAAATCCTGATCAAAAACAACTCCAAGATTCTTTACGGTGGAGCTGGAGGCCAGGGTGATCCTGTCTAAAGTAAGTCTCTAGAAAAAGAGTTTCTGACGTGTTTGGGTCCAATTACACAAACTTCAGTTTTGTCTGAATTTAACATCAGAAAATTATGTCATCCAACGTTTTCTATCCTTAAGGCATGCTTGAAGTTTAGTTAACTGATTCATTTTTTGTATCGACATTCATTACCGAAGTAGAAGTATAGATACTAGGGTTTAAAAGACTTCTGTAGAAGTTGAAGTATCAACTCAAGCTTTTTATTCAAGTAGAAGTGTAAAAGTACTGGCTTCAAAACTACTTAAAGTATAAAAGTAAAAGTAATTTAAAGAAAAAAAAAGCCATCAAATGTTATAGGCCCCGCACCACAGGGGCCTGTAGTGCTCTAGACCTCCCCCCAAAAAACATCAACATCAAGGCCATAATGACCATAATGTTATATTAAAATGTTAATGTTGAAAAATTTGGGATGCACTAGGCTACCTGTTTCAGCCTCATATATGCCCAATGAAAATGAATACATTTTAGTATAATGCAAATACATTAAAGAACCACACTGTATATGTGTGCTGCTGAGCATTAACATGTGTTTCATGGAGCAGAAGATATGATGACTAGTTTATGCCTATAAGTATTGTAATGGTATTCATGCTCTGCTATGTATAACAGCACTATACAGTATAGTGCTGTCAAAATTAATGATTAGTCCAAGTGATTAATCAAAAAAAAAAAAAAAATTCTGATAAAAAAACAACAACTCAGATTTTTCTTGAGTCTCTGCCACGGACATTTTCGCACTAGGCTACATAAAGTTAGTCGACAGTCAGTCAGCTCTTTGCTTGCGTGTGACATGATTTGTAATGTGCAAATCAGATTCTTCCAGTTTAGTGGCTCCTCCATTTGTGTTCAGATTTACATGCCTCTTGCTTTAATTTGCGAGTCCGCTGGCTATACCATGGTGCTAACGTCCTTTGTTTAATTATCTTCTTTTTCAGAGGTGCAATAGAGTCAAGAGTTGTCCGTAATGAGCCTGTAGTACTATCAACAAGATGATCTATTTGTGAGGGGCTAAAGGAGTCCACTACTACATTGAGACATGGCATTGAATTCAATACTGAAGGAATCACTTTCTTAAATTTGGCTACAGCACTATCAGATAAACATCTGCTGTAGGAGTTTCTGCCAAAAGGCTTATAGTCCAGTAATACGAACTCAAAGGTTATTAAAAAATGGTCAGACCAAAGAGGATTCTGTGGAAAGACTATTAGATGATCAATTTCAATGCCATATGAGATAACAAGATTAAGAGTGTGGTCGGTTTATTTACGCTCTGACAGAAGCCAATTGAATCTAATAAAAAGATAAACGCAGTACTAAGACTATCATTGTGGTTGTCCATGTGAATATTAAAATCACCTACAATAATTTATCTGTTTTAAGTATCAAGCCTGATGCAAATTCAGATAAAAATTCAGAGTAAGGACCAGGAGCACGATATACTGTAACAAATAGAATTGGCTGTAATGTTTTCCAGTTTTTATGATGAACTCCTCTTCTGTTTATTTTATCTTTAAATAATGTAGGTGGACTCGGGACAGACAGTCTCTATACTAGACGATTGGGTGGGCAGCTGCTCTAATGGCAGCGCAGAGAAGCGTGTAAGACTGCAGCTCTGCTTCCTGGTCTCAACTCTGGGTTGTCACGGTTTTGGTCAACTAATAAACTTGGCCATATTTCTAGATATGAGAGCTGCTCCATCCAAAGTGGCATGGATGCTGTCTCTCCTAATCAGACCAGGTTTTCCCCAGAAAGGTGTCCAATTATCTATGAAGCCCACATCGTTTGCTGGACACCACCTTGACAGCCAGCGGTGAAATGACGACATGTGGCTATACATGTCATTGGTGGTCACATTGGGCAGGGGTCCAGAGAAATCTACGGAGTCCGACATCGTTTTAGCGTATGCACACACCATGAAACATTCACCGATGTGAATAACAATCTTATTATATCTACGTTTGTCCTTAGCCAGCAGTTTTAAATTAGACTCATTGTCGCCCGCTCTGGCCCCTGGGATGCATTTAACTATGGCCCCCAGTGTCTCTAACTTCACGTTTCTCAAAATGGAGCTGCCAATGACCAGAGTTGGCCTCTCAGCGGGTGTGTCGCTGAGCAGGGAAAATCTGTTAGAAATGTGGAGTTGTTGGTGGTGTACCGCAGGCTTCAGTTTGGGGCTATGCCTCTTTTGGACAGTCACCCAGCCTCATGGCTGCTCGGGAACTGCCGGGGGGACGGCTAGCTGAAGCTAATTTCGGTGGTACATGTGGCACACCGGGCAGGAGAGAGCAGGGGAGGAGAGAGCAGAGAGAAGCCATTGCTATAGCTAGGCTAGTTAGTGTGACTAGCAGAAACTGGTAAAACTATTTAAAGTGTTACTAAAGTTAAGAGACTTGTTCATGCACAAACAGAACAAGTCTAAGGATAGTTTAGAGATATGTAGATAATCGCTGATGTGAAAAATATACGAAAATCTGGTTAGGTGAGCAGAGCAGAGAGCACCGTGGTAACACCGATAACCGGAAGTGACTACGCTTACTGTAGTACGTCAGCATCAAGCAACTCACTTGGTAGATTCGGTAAATGGTAAAAATAAATTAAACACATCTTTATTGTCCGGAGCTAATGATGGAAGAAGCTAAGATCTGAGGCACTTGCATCCTCATCATCTCTGTTGAGGGTTGCACATGCGCAGAATCAAAATAGCGGCGCATAAGGCATTTCTAAAAAAAAAAAAAAAGGATTACATACTGCATGTATGTTTTCTTTCGTTAAAGTTTCTACCCCTTCCTCAGGTAACTCAGATGGGGAGCTTTTGGCCAAATTTTGCGGGCAGACCATCCCCAGAATTCCCATTGTGGTCTTTACCCCAGAACTGTGGGTCCATTTCCAGACTGACGCTTCTCAGGGAGACCTGGGTTTCAAGGCCAAGTACTTGTTTTCTGGTAAGACACTGCTGGTTTTGTGCCACCTGGTATACTTATACTGTAAAGATAAGATGAGATAGTATTTGTCCAATATAGCAGTCATAATGTTACCATCACAGCCCTAACATGAATCATTCTCTCTTTGCAGAGTGTGGAGGCTGGCAGACAGGTGAGGGAGGTGTGCTATCCAGTCCTAACTACCCCAACATCTACCCCAGCCCAAGTCGCTGTGCTTGGCTACTAGAAGCACCAGTGGGCCACACTATTACAGTGAGTCTGTGCCATGGCCTGGTGCATTGACTAAACTCACACATACTGTCTGCAGTGTTGTAACCATCGTTGTCATATTTACTTCTATCATGATACTCATGATACATTCATACACTGATGGCATTAGCTGCCATGCAAGGTACCAACTGTTTATCAGTTTTAGGAGTTCCCCACACCAATGGCGCAATTTGGGGTTCAGTATCTTGCCCAAGGATACTTTGACATGCAGACTGGAGGAGGAGGGGATAAGCTGCCGATCGTCCTGAGCCACAGACGTAAAGATAATACAAGGTGCCATTATACATGTCAAAAGCAAGGGCAACATTTCTGATTGGCTGGAGTGTCTGAATCTCCCTAAGTTGGCCTTGGACTTTGTAAATAGATTTTATGAATAAGTGGACTATGCCATACATTCCAATTCCTGGGAGAAAGAATTAGAAACATTGTCCTATTGGCAGTTTGATCCCCTGCAGTCTGCATGTCAAAGGTATACTGAACCCCAAATTGCTTCCGAAATTGCATCTTTGTGTGAATGTGTGTGAATGTGTATGAATGGTTAGCTCCTCAAACTGATGAGCAGTTGGCACCTTACATGGCAGCCATTCCCATCAGTGTATGAATGTGTGTGAATGGGTGAATGAGTTATGCAGTGTAAAAGCACTTTAAGTCGTTGGAAGACTAGAAAGACGCAGTCCATTTACCAATACAACCTCTTAACTGTTGGTTCAGTAATTTATGGAGCTTATCACGCTCAATCAAACAGTTGTCCAAATTGTTGACCAGATTAGGATAGTATTCAGAATCAGAATCATTTTAATTTCGCCAGGTATGTGTACACACAGGAGGAATTTGACTCCTGTTACACTTTGCATCATACTAACATATATAGACATAGGTACAGTTAAAAAACAAAAACAGAGGACTTGGACAGAGGACACAGTATATATGGTGCCACCTAATGGGATTCAAACCCCCAGTCTCCTGTGTCGAAGGGCACACAGAAAGAAGTTAGCCAATTAGCGGAACTGCAGAAAGGAAGGCTGAAGAAGGTGAAAATTCCCAAGAAGTACAACAAGCTGTCTATACCTGAAGCACTGGAGACTGCCAAGCAAAGACTCACAGCTCTGGCTACCCGCCTGAAGAGATACACAGGAGAAGCAGAAGCCAGGAGAATAAACAGGCTGTTCTCCACTGAACCATCTAAGGCAGGGGTGTCCAAACTTTTTTTAAAGAGTGCCAGATTTGACAATGTGAAGATGCCCGGGGGCCAATACTAACATTTCAGGAATGGAAAAAAATACCAATAAAAGTTACATACAAATGCACTAATGTAACTAATGTTTTCATTGTCACATTGTCATAATCTAAGCCAGTCAGGCATGAACAAATCTAAAAACCAATTCTTCCTTTCTTTCACATCTGAAGTCAAATAAAAAAGAATAAATTGTATGGAATACATTAAACTTCTATGAAGTTGATACAAATCTTAAGATCATGTTCATTCTAAACATGACTTATTATGAGTAATGCAAAGTCTGTTAACATTTAAGTTTAAAACGTATCACTCTTGTCTTGTCTTTAACAAAATCATTTAAGTAATATTTTGTATCACATCTACAGATATATAACACCAGCAGTTATGTCCTTAAAGGTTCAAATGCTTCATTATGTCAACCAAAAAAGCCAAATCCTCCAGCCATGCAGTGTCTGACAATCTTAGCAGTCCATAAATATTATATTATAAAAATGAAGCTTAGGGCCGCACGAAATCTGACTGCAGGCCGTGATTGGCCCCCGGGCTGTACTTTGGACATCCCTGATCTAAGTACTACTTAGATCTACTACTAAGTACTGTACTTTCAGTGGCAGGGTAATAACACAAGAACAGATCCACCCAGGGCAGAGACTGAGCAATACTGGATATGGGAGAAGGAGGCATCACATAACACCAATGCCCAGTGGTCAGTAGACTTAAGAGCAGACCACAGCCATCTTCCAGAACAAGAACCAATAACCATCACATTGGCAGACATCCAACATAGAGTATCAGGTATGAAGAGCTGGACAGCCCGGGCCTGACATGATCCACACCTACTGGTTAAAGAAGCTAACTGCACTCCATAAACGCCTGCTAGCACAAATAAACTAGCTGCTGATGGAAGGGACTCACCCAGACTGGCTGACTCAAGACCGGACAGTCCTGATCATGAAAGATCGCCAGAAGGGTCCAATCCCGTCCAACTACTAGTGGTAGTGAGTGGGGAAAGAATTGGCAGCAATACCAGGGGAGTGAAGCACCAGCTAATGGTCGATAGAGCAGTCACCCAAGACTGCAAGACCAGACAGACCAACCTGTGCATCTCCTGGATTGACTACAAGAAAGCCTACGATTCAATGCCACACACATGGATACTGGAATGCCTGGAGATGTACAATGTCAACAGGACACTAAGAGCTTTCATAAAGAACTCAATGGGACTATGGAAAATCACGCTGGAGGTCAAAGCCAATTGCTCAAGTCATCATCAAGTACGGAATATACCAAGGTGATGCAGTATCCCCGCTGCTGTTCTGTATAGGCCTGAACCCCCTTGGTCAGATGATCAAGAAGAGTGGCTACGGATACCGGTTCTGAAGTGGAACAACCATCAGCCACCTCCTCTACATGGATGACATCAAGCTGTATGCCAGGAATGAGTGAGATATCGACTCACTGATCCACCTCACCAGGATCTACTGCAATGACATCGGAATGACATTCGGGTTAGAAAAGTGTGGTCGAATGGTAACAAAGAGAGGGAAGATGATCAGAACCAAGGGAGTTGAATTACCAGGAGGTCGCATTGCAGATATACAGGACAGCTACAAATACCTTGGGATCCTGCAGGCAAATGGGAACCATGAGGAGGCAGCTAGGAAGTCAGCCACAGCCAAGTACCTACACAGGGTGAGGCAGGTCCTGAAGAGTTGGCTGAATGGGAAGAACAAGGTCCGAACCATCAACATGTACGCACTGCCAGTCATCAGATACCCAGCTGGCATAATAAGCTGGCCAAAGATAGAAGCCACAGATATCAAGACACAGAAGCTCCTCACAATGCATGGAGGGTTTCACCTCAAATCCAGCACCCGAGGCTGTACACTAAATGAAGCGAAGGAGGCCAAGAACCTGGTGAGCATCAGAACCACCATCTAGGATGAAACAAACAACATCCAGGAGTACATCAGGAAGACGAGCTGCTAAGTGAATGCCTCAGGCAGCAGAAACCTGATGGTGCAGAAGAGGATGATGAACCATCATGGAGGGACAAGCCCCTGCATGGCATGTACCACCGACAAATTGAAGAAATCCTACCAATGGCTGGAAAAGGCGGGACTGAAAGACAGCACAGAAGCACTAATCATGGCAGCACAAGAACAGGCACTCAGTACAAGATCAATAGAGATGAGGGTCTACCACACCAGACCACCAGGTGCAGGCTATGCAAAGATGCTCCTGAGACAGTTCACCACGTAATAGCAGGGTGTAAGATGCTGGCAGGTAAAGCATACATGGAACGCCATAACCAAGTGGCTGGCATAGTGTACAGGAACATCTGCACTGAGTATGAGCTGGAAATCCCAAGGTCAAAATGGAAGACACCTCCTAAGGTGGTTGAGAATGACCAAGTCAAGATCCTGTGGGACTTCCAGATCCAGATTGACAAGCTGGTGATGGCTAACCAGCCAGACATCGTGGTGGTGGACAAACAACAGAAGAAGGCTGTGGTGATAGACGTAGCAATTCTGAGTGACAGCAATATCAGGAAGAAGGAACACGAGAAGATCGAGAAATACCAAGGGCTGAAAGAAGAGTTACATTTTTCACTGAATAGGAATGAAGAGTAACACATGAAAAAGAAGATCACCTGCCTAGCGACACTATTCCAACACACAGCGTTTCCTCTTCACCACTCACACTCACTCACTGGTGACACTGCTGTAGACAGTCACTGCTCCCCAGATCTGGAGTATGTGACAGTTAAATGCAGACCCATATACCTTCCCCGGGAGTTTACAGTGGTCATGGTCACTGCCGTGTATATTCCACCTGATGCTAATGCTAGCTCAGCTCTGACTTTTGCATAACGCTGTTAACGGAACACGTATCCTGAGACTGTCCACATCAGCAGGGGACTTTAAACATGTGGATCTAAAAGCAGTGCTCCCTAAATTCCATCAGCATGTTAAATGTGCTACTAGAGGAGCAAACACACTGGACAAGATCTACTCCAACATCAAACAGGGGTTCAGGGCTAAGCTACTCCCACACCTGGGCCAGTCTGACCACATCTCCCTGCTTTTGGTCCCAGCATACACCCCCCTCAGGAAAAGTGCTCCTGTTAAAATATGGCCTGATGATGCCTCTTACCAGCTGCAGGACTGTTTCCAGATAACAAACTGGGATATTTTTGAACATCATGACCTGGAGGAGTACATATCAGCTGTCCTGTGCTATATCAAGCATGCGTAGACACTGTCACTGTGGACAAGTGCATCCAGGTGTATGCCAACCAGAAGCCCTAGATGGCGAGAGAAGTCCAGGGCCTGCTCAGGGACAGGAACACTATTTTCAGGTCTGGTGATGAGGCAAAATACAGTGCTGCCAGAGCCGACCTGAAGAGAGGCCAAGGCTGCTTACAAGAGGAAGATTGAGGACTACCTGAACAGCAACAACTCAAAGCAGGTGTGGCAGGGGGTCCAGCACATCACCAGCTACAAACCCGGAGGATCTGAGGTGGTTGGTGACGCTTCGCTGGCAGAGGAACACAATCACTTCTTTGCCCGTTTCAAGGTGGATCCACCACAGGAAACTGCATCCCGTCTACCAGCCCTCAGCAGCTACACCCTTACTGTGGAGGAGTACGAGGTGAGGTACACACTGTGGGCGGTCAACCCGAGGAAAGCTGCTGCCCATGACCAAGTGTTTTGAGAAATTGGTCAGAAAGTACATCACCGCTCACCTTCCACTCATCTTTGATGTACACCAGTAGTACGACAATAATCTGGTGCTCAATACCAACAAAACCAAGGAGGTGATCATCGACTTCAGGAAAAACAAAACAGACATTCAGCCCCTTGTCATCAGCGGGGACTATGTGGAGGGGGTCTCAGTTTTCAAGTGTCTGGGTGTGCACATACAGCTGGAGCACTAACACCAGAGAGCTCATGAAGAGAGCACAGCAGAGACTCTACTTCCTGAGGATCCTCAGGAAGAACCATCTCTCCCAAAAGCTGCTTGTGTCCTTCTACCGGTACGCCATAGAGAGCATCCTGACCTACTGCGTTTGTATATAGTTTGCCAGCTGCACGGCTGCAGAAAGGAAAGTGTCCCAGAGGGTCGTAAACACCGCCCAAAAATCATCGGCTGCCCCCTCCCCTTCCTGGAAGAACTTTACAATTCCCGCTGCTTCTAAAGAGCCCAGACCATTATCAAGGACTCATCCTACCCTGGCCATATCGTAATCGAACTCCTCGGGCAGGCGTTATAGGACAATGAAAACACATACAAACAGACTAAAAAACATTTTTTATGCAAAGGCCATCACAGCTTTAAATGATCACATGAAGTAATTCATGAAATGGTGTATGTATGTGGACGTGGATGTATGCGCTATTTATTGTTTGTTTTTTAATGTCTCCATGTTTTTATCCCTTTTATCTGTTTTATTTATGTTTTATACTATGTTTTTTAGTAAACGTTTGTTTTGACTCCTGCACTAAGTATTGCACTTAAATTTCGTTATGCATTGCATAATGACAAATAAAGATAATCTATTCTATTCTATTCTATGGTAGTGATGGCAGAAAGGTGATAGCTCGCCATCAGTTATTTAATCCTGATGCTGTTTGTATGATGTTTTCTCTTAAATAATAATAATAATAATAATAATAATAATAATAATAATAATAATAAATTATGATGATGACAAGAAGATGAAGTATAAAAATAACATACTGAAAAGTTCTGTAAAGTAAAACTTGAGACAAGCTTTGGCAAGATTTGGTATAGACACTTTTTACAAGGATTTTTGTGTTTTGACCTGGATCATACTATGAAGACATTGAATGTGAACAGTTCGTAAGGGTAATCCATGCAAACAACATATACTCTAAAAAGCAATGAGGTCTTGTGTGAAGTATGTATCAAAAGGAGAGCAAGAAAGGAGGCAAACCATCACTGTCTGATAAGTCTCATTGGATTAATAAAGCTATAACAGACTCCACTGCTTGGTAAAGATTTTTGGAGCTTTAATATATATGTAATATGCTCCCTTAGATAGAGATCCCATACCTTCTGGATCCATGTGTTATATGTAGGGGGGTCGGTTTCAGCCAACTTATAGTTATATACTTTTGGGCTGCTGTGAGTAATATATTTAAAAGGTATTTCTTGGCCCTTACATTCAGACTTTTAGGCATTACTCCCAATAAAGCCACAGTAGGATCTTGAATACTTCAAGATGTTGGAAAAACTCTTTAAGACCATCAAATACCTCCTCTCTCCAGAATTTCTTTAATTTGGGACAAAACCACTATGTATGGGTGTGATTGGCAGTGTGTTCCACAATTCCTTCAGCATGAACTAGACTGTGGTGGGCCCATTCTGGATACTATATCTGGTGTTCTAAAAAAATCTAGTTATTATTTTCCATTTAAATACCCTTCAAGTATATAAAATTTGTAACCAGGTGTGACTCACTGCACACCTCCTCCCAGGCATTCCGTGATATAGCCATGTTCATTTTTTTAACTTTAACTTCCGTTCCTCGTCAGATAAATGGGTTTCCTGCAGGAATGCTATCTGACAGTTGGCTTGTTACAGCTGCTGTAGGATTTTCTTTCTTTTGACAGGATTATGAAGACCCCTAACGCTTTAGCTCATGATTTTTAGTGTGACCATTGTTTATATTATAGCTGTGTGAAACTCTTTGTCCTTTTCCTTATATGAGATGCAGAGTCTAGCTGGATAAAGCAGACCATTGATTGAATGACTTTATAATGACAACAAACAAAATTAAAACAAAATGACACAAGCAAATATAGCATATTTGTACTATATGCAATTGAAGATATCCATTTTTCCTAGCATTGTGTTGTAGCTTGATGATGCACACATATTGCCCCTGTCACTCAGCCATTGTTTTTCTAGGCTGGGTGTGGGTGGTTTGCAATTCAAAGGCAGATTTGCACTTAGTCTACTTACCTTGTTAAAATGTCCTTTGTTCCCACTACCCTTTGCTGCAGCTAACTTTCAGCTACTTCAACCTGGAACCTCACTCTAGTTGTGGTTGGGACTCTGTCACCATCTTCAATGGAGGATCCCCTGGCTCCCCTGTTATTGGACAGTACTGTGGGACCACTTCCCCAGGAATCATCCAGTCAGGATCAAGCAAGCTTGCTGTAGTCTTCCTGGCTGACCATAGTGTGTCCAGAGGAGGTTTTATGGCCTCCTGGTCTGCTGATTCTTCAGGTAAGTGTACACTAGTTTAAAGAAATTGCTGGAAATGTTTTTTAATGAATTAATATGCTGTGTCTGAAGTACAGACAGTGGGTATTCTTAAAAATGTTGCTGTTGGTTGTCATATTATATTGTTAACACTGGGATCCATTCACTCCAGCCAAACATTTGTAATGTTATATAGTCCCAGTACACATGAAGTTCTAGATCCTATATGGGTTAATGCTATGTTAATGCTAGGAGCTTGTTTGGAACATCCTCATGCCCAGTCCAAATCGGTTTTAACATGTAATAATTTGGCCTGATCCTGCAGCAATAGTTAGCTTCTGTTTATCAATGCTTGCAATGTGCAGTACAATTAACAACACTGTACCTTTGATATTGAGGTAATATATACTTATATATATAATAAATATTACACGTGATCCCATCCCATCTCATTATTGGCAGGTCAGTGATGCTTACAGATTTTAGTACTAAAGTTCTCCCTCAAGTCTAATACAATTATACACCAGTCACCAACAAAACCCTAAGTAACGATAGATAGATAGATAGATAGATAGATAGATAGATAGATAGATAGATAGATAGATAGATAGATAGATAGATAGATAGATATAAATACAATTGAATAAACTCTGAGGTGGAAGAACATATGGTTCTACCTCAAAAAAATATATACATCAGAAAAATATACATATGGACTCCTGTGCAAATGTGCATCCCTTATTATGTCCATCAGCTCAACTGTTCCAGAATGAGTCTCCTCTCTCTGCACAGAGGGGAGTCGTTATACAGAGTTATGGCAGTTTGGTAGGAATGACCTCCTGTAACGGTCCTTTTTACAGTGGAGCTGCAGGAGTCTCCGACTGAAACTGCTCTGTTGTTTGAGCAGGAGGTCATCCAGCGGATGTGAGCTATTGTGCGTAATACTGAGCAGTTTGTGGAGCATCCTTTTTTCCACAACCAGCTGCAGGGGCTCCAGAGCAGTCCCCAGCATGGAGACAGCCTTCTTGATCGGATTGTTCAGTTTTTTTGTGTCGCTGGCTCTGATGCTGCTGCCCCAGCAGATGGTTGCAAAGAGGATTGCACTCGCAACAACAGACTGGTGGAACATCTGCAACATCTTGCTGCACACATTAAAAGACCGGCACTGCCTCAGAAAGTAGAGTCTGCTCTGTCCCTTCCTGTGGACAGCTTCAGTGTTGCATCTCCAGTTCTGTCTATTATCCAGGTGCACGCCCAAGTACTTGTAGTCCTGCTCCACCTCCACCTCCTCACCCAGGAGGAACTGTGCTCAGGTCAGACTTCGTCCTCCTGAAGTCCACAATCATCTCCCTCGTTTTGGCCACATTTAAGATGAGGTGGTTGGGTTACCCCATAACTTCAGTCATCTGAGAATTTCTGCAGATGACAGGACTCGGAGTGGTGCTGAAAGTCTGAGGTGTACAGCGTGAAGAGGAAAGGTGAGAGTACAGTCCCCTGCAGTGCTCCCATGTTGCTAACCACCCGATCAGACACACATCAGGTAGTCAGTTACCCAGGAGATTGTGGAGGTATCCACCTGCATCACCTGGAGCTTCTCCTTCAGCAGTGTAGGCTGGATTGTGTTGAAGGCACTGGAGAAATCAAAGAACATGATCCTCACAGTGTCGACAGCTCTATCCAGGTGACAGAGGGCCCGTTGAAGCAGGTAGATGATCACTTACTCAACACCAACCATGGGACGGTAGGGAAACTGCAGTGAGTCTAGGGAGGTGGTCACCTGACGTCTCAGATGGGCCAAAACCAGTCTCTCCAAGACTTTCATAACATGGGACGTCAAGGCAACTGGTCTGTAGTCATTGGGCGCAGCTGGATGCGACTTCTTGGGTACTGGAACAAGGCAGGGTGTCTTCCACAGCACCAGAACCTTCTCCTGCATCAGACTAAGGTTGAATAGGTGCTGTAGAAGCCTGCATAGCTGGTCCGCGCAGGCCTTCAGGACTCTGGGGCTGATACTATCCGGGCCTGCTGCTTTGTTCCAGCGTAGTTTCTCCAGCTGTCTTTTCACCTGGCTACTGGAAACAGTCAGGCGGGTGGGGGAGGTGACGAGGGGCTCAGAGATCACGGATGTGTCGGAAGGTGTTGATGGGGAAATGTTGAGGTCCATTGTGGGGGTAGGGAGATATGCAGGGTCATCAGTCTGGGTCACAGAGGTGTGGGGGAGAAGAGGGTGTGGGGTCTGTGTGGCTAAGGGACGGGTGAACTGAGGCTCCTGTAGGTCCACTGAATCTGTTAAAAAACACAGCTGGACGCCATCCCACGCGCATCGCACACCCGTCCGTCAAGTGTAGAGCAGGCCGCAAGTATCCCCAATGGCAGGGGGTTTTTGAAAATTTGTAGGGGGCACTATAGAGCCATTTAGCTCCGCCCACACACGATACCTTTCACATATGTACGGGGTCGTCAGGGTGGACGTGTGTGCCAAGTTTCATGACCGTGCGATGATTAAAAGGTGTTCAAACCGCAAACGCCATGACACGACTTTTGCCGCCTGGCCACGCCCACACCATATGAGGTGGCGTCATTGTTTTCAGCAGGAAGCACCACCAAGTCCTGAAGCCCTACATGAGCCAATTTGATGACACTGCGATCCAGATAGGCGTGACACCTTGACATGTGAAGCGTGACATTTACAACCACCACCAGGTGGCGCTATAGGTGAGTGTGAGTATGAGCATATGTACGTGTTCAGGCCGGGGCCAGCGTCCACCCTATGACGTTTGCTCAGGATAGGACAATGTATCCACAAGTTATAAGCGACTTTGTGTTTTGTGGCGAGTAGTGGCAATCGTCCAAGTTTGAGGCATCGCCACGGCCACGCTGTTCAGACTTCAGGAAAAGTTTTCTATAACTTTTAATCCCCCATGGCTGAAGAGTAACCTGGGCAAGTTTGAAGCCGTTACCATTAAATTTGTAGGACTAATTTGATCATATGCGAGGTATGGAAACAAATTGACATTTCCAACCACCAGCAGGTGGCGCTATAGGTGAGTGTGAGTATGAGCATATGTACGCGTTCAGGCCATGTCCAGCGTCCACCCTATGACGTTTGGTCAGGATAGGACAATGTATCCACAAGTTATAAGCGTGTTTGTGTTTTGTGGCGAGTAGTGGTGAGTCCTTGAACTTTGAGGGGTCGTCACGGCTAAAGCGTTCAGACTTGGGGAAAGTTGTATTGAACTTTTAATCCGCCATGGCTTAAGAGTAACCTGGGCAAGTTTGAAGCCGTTAGCATTTAATCTGTAGGACGAGTTCGATCATATGCGAGGTGTGGAAATGGGCAAAAATGGCTCCAAAACGCTGGGTATGACACACGCGTGTACCGAATTTTGTCGTCCTACGCCAAAGTCACCCCATTTATTTGGCGTTTTTGAAAATTTGTAGGGGGCGCTATAGAGCCATGTTGGCCATCCGTGACTTTTTGCAAACGTTACGGGCACGTATTTAATCTCAGAAGACGGAGAAGAAGTAAAATAATAATGCGGGAAAATTCCTTCAGTTCCAATAGGTCCTCTTACCGCTGTCGGTGCTCAGACCCTAATAATAACACGGAAAAATTCCTTCAGTTCCAATAGGTCCTCGCACCGCTGTCGGTGCTCAGGCCCTAATTAAACGTCTTTGTGTCACTATATTTTGCAGCGTAAATTGCAAGTCGGACTCAGATATAGAAGCTGGGTACATGAAATAAACAAAGTGAAAACACACACACAGGTGTATCAGAGTTTAGTCCGTGAATCCACCTGGATAGTCTCTGCTTCAAAGACATTTCACATGCAGCGTCAGCATCAGCTGATGGCGGGATGTAAACAACAACGACAAGCTGCCACTAGTGCGGCGCCATGGCAACAACAACCTAGCAACAGAGATATTTTCAGTGTTTTCAGTCTTTCATTCATGTTAGTCGTGTGATCATTAAAACATGCACATCATTTTGTTTTCTTCCAGGCTGTGGAGGGGTCATCCATGCTGATACAGGAACAATCAAGTCTCCAAACTATCCCCAGAACTTCCCACCCAATGTGGAGTGTTCCTGGCAGATCATTGCCCATGAGGGAAACCACCTAGAGATGAACTTTAACAGTGATTTCCAGATTCCAGACAGCACTGGTACCTGCCAGAGCAGCTATATCAAGGTGCCAGCACTGAGTTACAGCAGAGACATGTTCAAATGCTGTGGAGTTTCTTTATGACAGTCACACTAGCTGGTTACTGTTGCTGTGCCACTGCTGTGGCTGTGCCCAACACAGTAACAATACTGGAGTGTTCCCTCTACAGAGGGAGTATTGCCCTGCCATGTTTCTGCTATGTTTTTACTAATGAAGAACAGACAAACCACTGTCTCTAGATAGGGCCATTTACTGTATATTTTTTGCGAGTTTCGAGGCCAGCATACTGTACGTATGTATGTGTGTATGTATGTATTTTTAAAACAATATTCCATTTGACAACAATTTTTTCAATTGGATTAATTTTCATGCAGGTGTGGTCAGGTCAAATCCAAAATGCAGAGGCTCTGCTGTTAGCAGGCTGTGGCTCAGTGGCCCCAGGCCCCATCATTGCTCCATATAACATCATCACAAGCCGATTTCAGAGCACTGAAGCCCAGGGAAGAGGTTTCTCAGCCTCCTTCAGCACAAGTAAGAACCATGCAGCAAAGACAACTTGATTTTAAGACCAAACTGACTGATTGATTGAAAACATAGGAGCCTGGGATGTTAGGTAGATTTGTTTGTTCATAATCATCTTTAATTCATCAACTTTTGTCATATGAAATGCTGACAGTCTAATGTTGCTCAATGCTATTCTTTAGGGTGTGGTGCAAACTTTACAGTTTCCAGCGGCCGTGTGGTTTCTCCAAATTATCCAGCCAACTACCCAGACTATTCCAACTGCAACTACACCATAGATGTTGGAGACCAGACTGTGGTTGTCCTCACCTTTCAGGTCTTTCAAATGGAAGGCAAGTGTTACAATTAGCAATATGTGTACAAAGAATCACACCGGTCTTCATTTCTCAAATAACAGTCAGTTATTTGTTGAGTATGTGGTTTGTCTGTCTGTTGTCTAGAACACTCTACCTGTCAGTATGATGGGCTGAAGATATATAGCCTGGCTACTGGTGGCACTGCTATTGCTACTCTGTGTGGTACCAGCATCCCAGGGCCTTTTTCTACCTTTGGCCCTATGTTGATTCACTTCTACTCTGACTCTGTGATCACTGACAGTGGCTTCATGGCAGAATACAGAGCCATTCGTAAGTAAAGAAGAGGAAGTATCATTTTTATACTTTAATAAGCTATCAATTGTTGCATTAAACAAAAACTGAGCGTTGGACAAAAGCATCAAATTAAGTTAAATAGTGTCAAATGAATGAAATTAAATTAATTTCACTTATACAATAAAAAATACATTCTTGGCAGAGAGTCTCAGCAGACAAAGAAGGGGAATCAAAAGAATTACTGAGAAAATTGTACAGAAGAGAAACTAATTCAGTCTTGTTTTTGCTTTTTGTTCCTTGTATTGTCAGAAAAAAAAATTGGTCCAGGTCCAAACTTATTTGCCGACCCCTGCTCTAGATAGTAGCATATTTATTCATATATATGTACTTGTAAACAGGCACATTTAATGATACTATTTCTGTCTGCCTGTCTGCCTACCTGCATCTACAGCATGTGGTGGTTTCTTCAACAGCACTATGGGTACCGTGAGCAGTCCTGCACTCTCCATGACCAACTATCACCACAACATTAACTGTACCTACCATATCATAGTCCAAGCAGACAGAGTGGTGGATCTCAAGTAAGACTACACTAACTGACACCAGTAACTGCATTAATTTAACTGCAAGATTAGAATATGTAACTTCAAGGAGCTTAAATATTGGCATATTTATTCATCTTCAACTCAACATTTCACACTAGTATCCACACATTATACTGGTGTGTTATATTGGGTGGCTGTGGCTCAGGAGGTAGAGCAGGTCATCCACTAATCAGATGAAGTGTCCCTGAGCTAGATACTGAACCCCAAGTTGCTCCCGAAGGCAGTGCCATTGGTGTGTGAATGCATATAAATGCATATGAATCTAAAATTGATGAGCAGTTGGCACCTTGCATGGCAGCTAATGCCATCAGTGTATGAATGTGTGTGAATGGGTGAATGAGATATGTAGTGTAAAAGGTCTTTGAGTGGTCGGAAGACTACAAATGTGTCCTTGTTTGTACTTGGTTGTACTTGGGCCCAGTAATCTGAATCTGTAACTGTGGATGAGGATGTTGCTTGAGGATAAATGGTAAATGGACTGTACTTATATAGCACTTCTCTAGACCACTCAAGGCACTTTTACAACATCTCATGCCACACACACACACACACACAAACATTGTCATTGATTAAGTTCTCTGTCCATAGTCCACAGAGGCTACTTATGAGATCAGTGATGATCTGAGGAAAAAAAAGTGTGGGCTGATGGCTGATTTTTATTGACAGATTGTCACACTCTACAGCCAATGCTATTGTTTACAGCGTGCATGCTTGATTGGTCACACGCAAGTATAATTATCCACACAGGGAGGGATCTAAACACAGAGCATCAGCTAAAGTTTAGCTGCTTAGCTTAGCAAGCATGGACTTGACCAAGCAATCCTATTGGTCAACTAGGCATTTACAATGTGCTCAAATCAGCATCAGCACTCCTGACTCACTAAGGCTATTTGCTGGAGTAGTGAACTGCATTACATATAGGAGTCTACTGCTGTGACTGATTGTTTTCCAGGTATTAGTCAGACCCCATGTATCTCGATAGAAACTGATATCAGAACTGAAACAGCGAGCAAAGAAAAAAACATAATTATCTTTTGATTATATATTTTATTTCAGTTGGTAATTGTTGTATAATCGCAATATTACACGCGAGGGTGGGCTTTAACTTATTATTGGCACTTAAGTGACACCTCGGTCCTTAAGTCCATAAGTGTACATAACAAATCTAAAGCCTCAGAGCTTCCCTTTTTATTATTAACAGTTGCTCTTATTGTTATTTAATCCTGGTGCTGTTTATATGATATATTTTTCAGTTAAATGATAAGAGACTTACTTGAAACAATATCAATAATAATAATAATAATAATTTATATAACAATAATAATCATAAGAAGATGAACTAGAAAAATAATGTACTGAAAAGTTCTGCAGATGGTTGATATTTGAAGAGTAAAACTTGAGACAAGCTTGGCAAAAAAAAAAAAAATTAATAAAAAATAATTTTATAGATTAAAAAGACAACAAAAGAAAGTGTGAATAGAACAGCTATTCAAAGCATAAACCTGTAAACACTGTTGGTCAAGTATTTAAACTTGGTGACTGCATTAGAGAACATGGTTGTGAGTGGACTGGGTTGTTGTATATCTTATTTTTTTTAGCAAGTGTCAAGTAACTTAACCTGTAACATTTTTCACAAATTGCAAATGGAGAATATGACTTGACTGCAGCTGAAAAAAAAATTTGTCAAAAGATTTTTTTTTTTCCTTTAATCCATGCACTGCCATGCAAGGTGCCAACTGCCCATCAGTTTGGGGTCTAATCATTTATACACATCTGAACATCAGTTGAGGAGCAATTTGGTGCTCAGTATCAGCAAGACTGGAGGAGCCGGGAAATAAACCATTTGATAAGTGGACGATCCTCTCTACCTCCTCCTAACTCTGATGCACTAAGTTTAGAATGATGCAGATGTTTACTTTCAGCCCTCCATCTTCTCTTTTTCTCCTCCTACAGGTTTAACACCTTCCACCTGGAGGCATCCTCTTCCTGTCGCTATGATTATGTAGCAGTGTACGATGGACAGGACACATTGGCACCTTTGATGGGGAAATTCTGTGGTGCAGTGCTCCCACCTGATCTGCGCTCCTCCACTAACCATCTGTTCATCATCTTCAGGACAGACGCCTCAGTAAATGGGATCGGCTGGCGGGCTACCTACACTGAAACACTTGGTAGGTTAATATTACTGTATATACTGTATTGAAGGCAGAACTGAAAGCAGAGCCATGTTTACATCATCATCTACAGACCTATTGGCTCTGTAGGCAAACTGCAGGGGGTCCAGGATCAGGTCCAGGGTCCAGTGATGTCTTTGAAGGGTGAAGGCACAAGGCACTCAAAGGACTTCATGACCACAGAGGTCAGGTCAACGGGTCTGAAGTTGTTAAGTCCTGTGGTCCTTGGTGTTAGAAAAATCTTACCAAAGGATGACAGAGTCACTGGAGTCTTTAACTTCCAGCAAGGAGCCAATACATGCACACAGCAAGGGTACAGGATTGACTGCTGAGTTTCCTTAGCACTAAGTTTTTAAACAATTGGTTACACCCAAATATTTGGGTGGCATGACCAATTTCATGTATCATTTATTATGATTTATCATTAAATCATTCATGTATCTATTTCACAGCATCCGTTAGTGAGTGATTGTGGTTTGATGAGAGGCAGAACAGCATGTTCTGTCTCTGAGCATTCATGATTAGCTATGTCTATGAACATAATGGAGCAACAGTTTAACATATTACATTAATACATTTTTCTAACATCTCCCTCCTGTTTAAACTGTTCATGATAAGTCATATAGTTAAAAAAAACTATCAAAATTATTGAAGTGAATATGTGTATACATCAGTTGTGTCATAACATTGTGTTCTTCTGTGAGATTTTCAGCATATTTCTCTTCTGTTACAATTTTCATAATATGCATCATTAAGCATTCACTCCAGTGTTCATGAGTTATAGTCACTAGTTTTCTTAGACTTAGAGGGTTGCGTCTGCACAGTCCTCTCATGCAAAGGATGCAATACCAACCACCATCATCAATAATAATAATAATAATAATAATAATAATCATAATAATAATAATAATAGTATTTGTCATGGACATCAAGTAGCACCACAGCAGCAGGCTCAACCAATCCCTGTTGTAGCTGTAGCAACAATCCATGAGAACCTGTGAGACAAGAAAGCAAAAAAACTCTGGGGAAAAAGCTAAGTTAGTAACAGGCATTAATAGGACATGAATGTGTACAGATGGGGATAGAGAGAGAAGAGACAAGTTCAGGGCATCATGGGAATTCCTTCCAGCAGTCTAGGCCTATAGCAGTAAAACTGAGGGATGGTTCAGGTTTTACCTAGCGCTGCCCTAACTATAAACTCTATCTTAAGCCTACTCTTAAATGGGGATAGGTTGTCTGCCTCTTGAACCTAAACTGTGAGCTGGTTCTGCAGGAGAGCAGCTAGATAACTGAAAGCTCTGGCTTCCATTCTTCTTTTGGAGACTATAGTAATCACAAGGTACCCTGCATTCTGATAGCGCAGTGTTCTAGTGGCGTAATAGGGTACTATGAGCTCTTTAAGATATGCTAGTGCCTGACCATGAAGACCTTTGTAGGGAAAGAGAAGAATTTTAAATTCTATTCTGGATTTTACAGGTAACCAATGCAGAGAAGCCAAAATAGGAGAAATATTATTTCTTATCCCAGTTCTGCAGCATTCTGGGTCAACTGCAGGCTCCTAAGGGACTTACTGGGGCAGCCTGATATTAAGGAGTTGCAATAATCCAGCCTATAAGTAACAAATTCATGGACTAGTTATTCTGCAAGTGTTTGAGACAAGAAGATATGCCTGATTTTTGCGATTTTATATCAGTGAAATGGTGATCACATATGAAGTAAGTATATATTTGTCTTTAATTGAACATCAGAAAATTGTAGGTCATCAAAGTTGTAATGCCTTAAGGTATGCTTGAAGTTTAGCTAACTGATTGGTTTCATCTGACTTGATCAATAAATATGACTGGGTATCATCAGCATAACAACGAAGTTGTTTTAGTGCCAATTAGATGTTCAAGTCTCTGTATTAGTTAATAAGGGAAATTGGAAATTATTTTTGTGTTCATTGAGATATTGATTAAAATCTTACTTTTCAACCTTTTCCATTTTTCAAGGACAACCTCTTGTATAGCCTGAATGCTGGATGGAGAGTGATGCTCAACTTGTCTGTTCAGAATTCCCCATAGGTGTTCGATTGGGTTCAGATCAGGAGACATACTTGGTCTCAGACTGAATCACTTGTACACCATATTGTGTCATGGGGAACAGTCACCCCAGTTTGGCTTTATACTTCTTAAAATAACTGCAGTGAACTTGCATGGAGATTTTCTTCAACCCTTCTCATCAGAAGACACTCTGTTCCATCTTTGTTAAATTTTCTATCACTACAGTATTCTGACTGATAAGTAAAGCTTTGCTGATTTTCTTGTAGCCCTATGAAAGGAAATATTTTTCTTTCTCAGGTTGTGACATTTCTCTTCCATGTGGTGGCATTGTTGACAGCATTTAATGGGAAGGGGTTTTCTTTGTTAAGTGACACCCTTTTAGTCAGCTGTCTGCTGGACACCTAATAAATGAATAATTAGACTAACCTGTGGTTGTATTCTTGTTAATTAGAATTTTATAGTCTAAAATTAAGCTTTGGTCCTAAGACTTTTATTGGGTGTACTTTTTTCGTACTTTGTTCGTTTTTGCAGCATGGTCTTGAATTAATTTGTTAGGAAAATGACTTCCCTACTTTATGCTGAGCACTGTAATTGCAGCTTTCTTGAGTGTCTTAGAGAGAAAGAGAAGGGTTGATATCACTCTGTAATTGGCTAAAACCTCTGGATCAAGAGTGGGCTTTTTTTTAATGGGACTGTGGTACATATCTTGATAATAAAAACAGATTTATCAGACCCATTAAAAAAGTGCTAACTGAACTGAACAGACGGCATAGATGAAGAAATCATTGAAGTTCAATGGGAGTAGAGCAGTCTAAATATCAGGTTTGACCGCTGTTTCTAAGCTCCCCATGTCTGAAAATAAAGTGGTACCTGTTGAGGGCAAGAGATGATGAATTTTGTCTCTAATAGTTACAATTGTATCATTAAAGAAGCCCTGAAGTCATTACTATTGGGGGAATACATGGGTCAATGGAGCTGTGGTCTCTGTGCTCTCTGTCAGCCTGGCTACAGTGCTGAAGAGAAACCTGGGGTTATTCTTATTTTCCTCTGTTAATGATGGCTGCTCTGGTATTACGGACAGCCTTCCTGTATGTTTTAAGATTATCTTGCCAGACTAAACAAAATTCTTCCAGTTCAAATTTCCACGCCTTTTGATTTCATTTGTGGGTCTGTTACTTATATCATGGTGTAACCTCCTCTGTTTAATTATTTTCTTTACAATCATGTCTCTATAGTGTCTTTTCTCGGTGCTTAGTGCAGTATGAGCAGTGTTTTAGTAAAGTTCTTGATGATGATGATAAAGATGAATCATAAATTTAGGGAACAAAGTTAAGTTCTTGAAAAACTCCCTGTCCCACATCTGTAGCCACATTTGTTTCCTCAGGTCCCTTCAATCTCTTCTTCCTCTATCCGCCAGATGTTCTTTGACTTTTCCTCCTTTCCTGACAAAATTCATCACCTCTTGCTCTCAACAAGCACTCATCTGCCTTCTTACACAGCAAGTTTGGAAACAGCTGTAAAACATGATATATATTTAGACTGTTTTTCTCCCATAGACCTTCATCAAATAACTTCAATAATTTCTTCATCTAAGCCGTCAACCTGTCTCTTAGACCCCATCCCAACCAGGCAGCTTAAGGATGTTTCACCTCTAGTTAGCCCTTCTTTATTGAATACGATTAATCTGTCTTTATTATCAGGATATGTACCACAGTCCTTTCAAGTAGCTCTAATTAAGCATCTTCTTAAAAAGCCCACTCTAGATCCAGAGGTTTTAGCCAATTAAAGACCGATATCAAATCTTCCCTTTGTCTCTAAGATACTTAAGAAAGCTGTAGCCAATCAGCTTTGTGACTTTCTCCATAAGAATAGTCTATTTGAGGATTTTCAGTCAGGATTTAGAGTGCATCATAGCACAGAGACCGCACTAGTCAAAGTCACAAATCACCTCCTAATGGCATCAGACAAAGGACTCATCTCTGTACTTGTCCTGTTAGATCTTAGTGCTGCATCTGACACCATTGACCATCAAATTCTTTTACATAGACTGGAACATCAAATTTGCATCAAAAGAACCGCCTTAAGCTGGTTTAAGTCGTGTTTTGTAGATCGATCTCAGTTTGTTCACGTCAATGATGAATCCTCCATGCATACCAAAGTTTGTCACGGAGTTCCACAAGGTTCTGTGCTAGGACCACTTCTATTCAGTTTATATATGCTTCCTTTAGGGAATATCATTAGGAATCACTCCATTAATTTTCATTGTTATGCCGATGACACCCAATTATATTTATCAATCAAGCCTGATGAAACCAATCAGTTAACTAAACTTCAACCATGCCTTAAGGGTATAAAAAGTTGGATAACCTACAATTTTCTGATGTTAAATTCAGACAAAACTGAAGTTCTTATACTTGGACCCAAACACCTCAGAAACTCTCTTTCTAGAGGCTTGGTTACTTTAGACAGGATCACCCTTGCCTCCAGCTCCACCGTAAAGAATCTTGGAGTTGTTTTTGATCAGGATTTGTCCTTTAATGTCCACATAATTTGCTACTCATTTCTTACTTCTAGGCTGAACTATTGTAACTCTTTCTTAGTTATTTCTCGTTATTAGGCTGTTAATCTCTTAGGACTTTGCAGCTAATTCAGAATGCAGCTGCACATGTTCTGACAGGAACCAAGATCAGAGATCACATCTCTCCCATTTTGGCTTCCTTGCATTGGCTACCTGTTAAATCTAGAATAGAATTTAAAATTCTTCTCCTTACATACAAAGCTCTTCATGGTCAGGCACCATCATATCTAAAAGAGTACCTAGTTCCCCTTACTACCCCTCTAGAACACTGCGCTTTCAGAATGCTGGGTTCATTGTGGTTCCTATAGTTTCCAAAAGTAGATTGGGAGCCAGAGCTTTCAGCTATCAAGCTCCTCTTCTGTGGAACAAACTACCATTTTGGGTTCGGGAGGCAGACACGGTCAACACTTTTAAGAGTAGACTTAAGACTTTCCTTTTTGATAGAGCTTATAGTTCAGGCTGGCTCAGGTCATCCCTTAGTTATGCTGCTATAGGACTAAACTGCCGGAGAGGGACTCCCCCTCCCTCCCCTTTCTCTTTTTGTCTCCCTCTCTCTCTCTCTCTCTCTCTTACAGGGTTATGCCTAGTCAGGCACGGTATTGGTTGAAGATGTAGTCACATCTCCCTTTACTGAAAACTCTACTCCCTCCCTCTCTCTCTCTCTCTCTCTCTCTCTCTCTCTCTGTCTCTCTCTCTCTCCCCATCACCACCACCATCTGTAAACATACATGTCTCATTAATGTATGTTACGTTTGTATGTCAGTTTATAGTTAGTTAATGATTTGCTGCTGCTGTGCATCTGTGTTTCTCTATCTCTCTCCATCTCTCTCTATTTATCTGTCTATCCCCCCCACCTCTCTCTTTCTATCCTCCCCTCTCTATCTTTAACTCAACCGGTTGCGGTGGATTACTGTCTACCAAGGAGCTTGGGTCTGCCCGAGGTTTCTGCCTGTTAAAAGGAAGTTTTTCCTCACCACCGTCACCAAGTGCTTGCTCATGGTGGAATTGTTGGGTCTCTGTAGATAATATTGTGGAGAGTACGGTCTACACAAGCTCTGCATGAAAAGTGTCATGAGATAACTTTTGTTATGATATGGAGCAATATAAATAAAATTGAATTGAATTAAATTTAACATTACGTTATGCCGTGGGTGCTTGTATCAAGTCTCTCAAAGGTATTGAGTACATTGTAATGTTAACAGACATAATAATTATATTTCCATGAACCAATTCAGCTACTAAAAGCACTCAACATGCCCCTGTCTACATATTTGTGGTACTGGGAATTTTCACATTAATACTTTGATCCTCCCGGATGTTATTTTTGAGAAACTCGTCTGAAGTTGCCTATGGTATAACATGAGTTTTAAGAGGATGTTAAGTGTTTGTTTCTGAATTCCCTGCAGGCCCAGCACAGGGATGCGGTGGCTACCTTTCCATGCCAATGGGCTTCTTTGGATCTCCAGATCCAAACCTGGATGGTCGCTATGAGCCCAGGATGGACTGTCTATGGATCATTGACATGCCGGTGAACAGGGCTGTCAACCTGACCTTCAACTCCTTTGATCTTGAGAGTTCTTCTACTTGCCGCTATGACTTTGTCAAGGTAAGAAACACACAGCCATTGAAATATTAAATATGACAAACATGCAAATGTAACTTTGATTAGATAATTTTAGTACTAACCATTGCACAATACATAGCTACGTCCAACTGCAAAATTTTGATTATAGGATTGGGTGTAATATATTAAGTACAGTTATTGTTTTGCTACTATGTTGATTTAATTTTGCAATTAATGATACCAAGTGTAACAATATAATACTATAACACAGATGGGTTTGATATTTTATTTATTAATATGTGTGTCTCTGTTAGGTGTTTGATGGTGACAACATCCATTTTCCTCTGGTTGGGACATTTTGTGGAAACTCCATCCCTTCTTATTTTGTATCAAGTGGAAATTTACTGACTATCCAGTTTGTCACTGATAGTTCAGTAGAGAGACGAGGCTTTAATGCTACCTACAGATCTGTGCCATGTAAGACAATTTCTACTCTCTTTCTACTACACTACGCTACTTGCTACAGAACAAGGATGCTTCATTTTCACCTGCAAAGCTTTTAACTGAAAGACACATTAAATTAAAGATTAAAGTTCTCCATCGCTACGATGGATGTCTTGATGGAGTTCACAGATGTAGACGTAAATGGTAAATGAACTGTACTTATATAGCGCCTTTCTAGTTTTCCGACCACTCAAAGTGCTTTACAGGACATATCTCATTTACCCATTCACACACATTCATACACTGATGATGACACTGACTCATGCAAGGTGCCAATTGCTAATCAGTTTGAGGAGCTAACCATTCATACACATTCACACACCGATGGTGCAGCCTTTGGGAGCAATTTGGGGTTCAGTATCTTGCCCAAGGACACTTCGGCATGGAGAGGATCGAACCGGGGATCGAACCGCCGATGTACCTACAAGTCACAGCCGCCCCGTATTCTCACATGTTGACTAAACTTTACAAACAGTCTCAAAATGACAACACAGGTTGTCCAAGTTAATGTGTGCCCCCCCCAATCAGGCCCTGATCAGAATGAAGCATTATGTGTGTTTGAGTGTAGTCATAAAGCATTATGAATTCACTATGAATACCAATGTAACAGGCTATAAATGTGGTCTTCATAGAAGTGTTGCAGAAGTGTTATGTATATCCTAACAGCCTTATGTGACTCACATATAGCTACAATACATATATTTATACAAATATATATATTTCTGATTTTTTTCCAAACCCCCTCCTTCCCTAAGTGGTTTGCGGTGGAACTTTGAATGCCACAACTACCATTCAGACCCTCACATCACCCTCCTTCCCTGGTGCCTATCCTCCTTACACCTCTTGCCGCTGGATCGTGGATGCTGCAGCCCAGGAAACCATCCGAGTATCAGTTCAGACCTTTGTCCTTCAGCCCAGCCAGAGCTGCTCCACAAACTACCTGGAGATGAAGGACTGGCCTATGGTGAGTTCAGACAGGGACAACACCAAAAAGTGTTATCCCCCTCCCTTGCTCTTTAAATCCAACCATTAAGCTTTCTGCTACTTAAAAGGAAGTTTTTCCTTGCCACTATTGTGAAGTGCTTGCTCAGGATAGGAATTGTTTGACATCTATAAGTTGTATAACATGTACAGTTTAGATCTGTGCTATATAAAAAATGTCCTGAGATGATTGGCAGTATATACTTGAATTATCATAGGCAACAAAACATATACCAATGAGATAAATTAGCAGCAGTTATAAAGAGCAGATTTGTAATTGGGTAATCTAATTCATCATTTCAATTCATCACCTTTTTTTTGCCAACCCCTTGACCACATGTAAAAAGCAGCTACAATGCACAAATGCACAGAAGCAGCAAAGCATCAACTGTAACTATAAATGTTAAACAAGATATGGTGACAATCATGATAATAAAAATAATACCATATGTAGTGGACATCACGCAGGACCAAAGCTGCAGCCACAATCCATGAGAACCTGCAAGATGAGAGAGCACAAAGCTCCAGGGAAATTAAGTTAATTTAGTGTACAGTTCTTATCTATGGTATGAAACAGCAAACTAAACTGATTCCTCCAAAAATCTCCTCCAATGAACAGGCCACGTGTAAACAAATAAAATATAAATAAATATAATTACTGCCAATGCCACAAGAATAGAAGATAGATGGATGAGGATTATTGTGTCTTCATAAATAAAATGAAGAACTACTACTGCCTTTGATCAGAGAAGAGAATCTGAACGAAAGTTACCAGAATCTAACGAAGAGTTGCTAAAATAAAAGCTACAACTTCAAAATTAAATTTCTTTTAACATCTTTTACTCTAGTCTGTTTCATCACAGTTAGTAACATGCATTAATGGGACATGAATGTGTACAGATGCTGATGGAGAGAGCGAGAGAGAGAAAAGAAGAGAAGAGCTCAGTGCTCTAGTCCTATAGCAGCATAACTAAGGGATTACCTGAGCCAGCCCTAACTATAAGCTCTATCAAAAAGGAAAGTCTTAAGTCTACTCTTAAAAGTGTTGACCGTGTCTGCCTCCCGAACCCAAGATGGTAGTTTGTTTTACAGAAGAGGAGCTTGATAGCTAAAAGCTCTGGTGCCCAATCTAATTTGGAGACTATAGGAACCACAAGGAACCCCTGCATGTTGGGAGTGCAGTGTTCTAGAGGGGCAGTAAGGTACTATGAGCTCTTTGAGATATGATGGTGCCTGACCATGAAGAGCTTTGTAGGTGAGGAGAAGAATTTTAAATTATATCCTAGATTTAACAGGTAGCCATTGTAAAGAAGCCAATGTGTCGGATTTTTGCGATGTTACGGAAGTGGAAGAAAGCAGTCTTTGAAATTTGTTTTATGTTGTTGCAGAGAAGATGTGGCAAATTTTTCATGGGTGCAACCCACATATTCAGCCCTGCTGCTCATCCCACAAATGCATGTTCTTTACATATGTGGCACTATTTAAAAGGGAAATAATCAGGCTTTCAGGCTTCAACCTTCATGTGTAAGAAGGCAGATTGGTGCCTTTTAAGGGCAAGAGGTAATGGATTTTGTCTCTAATAGTTAGTAGATAGTGAATAGTGAAGTCATTGCTGCTGAGACCTAATACATGGCTCAATGGAGCTGTGGCTCGCTGTTAGCCTAGATGTGCATATCATACAGTGGTTAATGATTTTGCATAAATATGCTTAGAAAGACTAAGATCATCTCAAAAAGTGAGTCATAGTCCTTTTACACCAGCTCTCACACCGGCCTTCAGTTCTTTTTGACTATGTTTGTTGTGAAAGCACCCACAATGTCTGTCACTGTAGAAAGGTGAAGTTTATTGGATTTATCAACAATAACCTCATGCACACTTACAGTATTATAATATTCATTCTGAAATAGGTGATTCTTGTGTTTTCAGGAGACTATGGGCAGTCACATAAGTTCTGTGCATCAGATGGTAATCCACTAGACTTCTACAGCTACAGCAGAACGATCCTCGTGCACTTCAGATCTGAGTCCTACATGACAGGAAATGGCCTGAGTTTCACCTATCAGATCGCCAGTAGGTACCTGTAAAAAAGATGAGAAACAAAACCAAAATATCCTACTCAAGTAGAGGTACTATTACATAGTTGTAGTTATATATTATGGATATTATTTATTTTATTTCATTAAATGACTTAGGTCTTAAATGTGTGTGTGTCCTCCCTCTCCCTATAGTGGTACCTATTAATGCAAAAAGCCTGGTTAAATTTTTTGAATATCTGTCTATTTTGGTTTTGTGATTTCTGCAATTCCCAATACAACTGTGTTTTGAATTTGTGCTGCTCACAGTATTTAACAACGCACAGAGGTCACACCTCTTTCCAGAACACTGAGTTTTCATTTACTGCTTATATTGTGTTGCCAGCAAAACTGCACAATAGGTTTTGAAACAGTGATGCATGATGTGTCATGAGGGAGTTTGGTTGCAGCTAAGTGACCTGACTGTAGTTTTGGTGATGGTGGTGATTTTCAGGCTGTAGTAGAATCTATGAACAGGATTACGGCTTCCTGAAGAGTCCGGGCTGGCCTGACATCTACCCCCACAACATGGACTGCACCATCAGCCTGAAGGCACCACAAAACAGCTACATCTCATTCTTCTTTAACAATTTCGACGTGGAGAGCCATAGCAACTGTGAATTTGACTACCTGGAGGTGAAACAACCAGAACACACGCAGAGACATACACACTCTCCTACTCTCCTATTTCTGCTTTCTAATAATTGACTGCATTCATCATTTTGCTGCTTTAGCCAGATGTCATTCAATTCGCTTGTCATAAACTTTAGTACTAAAATATCAATATGTTTTGCAAGTAGCATGGTGCGGTATCCGGACCCTACAAGGTGTCACATCAATATGGTGACGGTGCTTCTGGTAGAAAAAGCTCCTGGCTACAATGGCTGTGAATCCCTATATTGGTGTATTGCTTGTGGGTTCGTGAGCTGATACGCCTGGTGGGACCCCTGCTGAGCGCAGATGCTTAAGTCAGCAATCAGCAGCATTTACGTATTCCAGCCAGAAGTTAATAAGGTAACACAGTGCAGGGAGCTAGTGTGTTAGCAAGACAGGTAAGTATCCCCACATGACAGTTGTAAACAAGGAAGTCAGCTTCCTGGTTGCTGCCGCCCCACCCCCGCAAGGGGTGATAGTGGTATGGAGGGCCTCATGCCTTTAGAGCATGGTCACGATATGTGCATGCTGTGTCTGGGCTGTTTTCTTTCTGCACCTTTGCTAGTGGTAGAAAACAAATGGTCTCGGTGAGAGAGAAGTGCTTCTGGTAAAAGGCTCCTGGCTATGGCGGCTGTGATTTCCTATACCAATGTATTGCTTGTGGGTTCATGAGCTGACGCGCTTGGTGGGACCCATGCTGAGCGCAGACTTTAAAAGTTGGCTAGCAGCAGTCCAAAAACTCTAGGCCAGGCTATTGTCAACAGCTGTGATCCCTGATGCTGGTGTATTGCTCACGGTTCGCGAGCTTACGCACTCAGTGGGCCCCTGTTATGTGCAGACTCACAAAACTACGTTGGTGCAGTAGGTCCTGGGTTCCTCCTGGTGCACAACAATGCCGGTGGTTTGCAGGCAGTTCCTGGAGGTTGAAGGAATTGATACCATGGACTAGCCCCCACACTCGCCTGACCTAAATCCAATAGAGCACCTCTGGGACATTATGTTTCAGTCATTCTGACACCACCAGGTTGCACCTCAGACTATTCAGGAGCTCAGTGATGCCCTGGTCCAGATCTAAGGGGAGACCATCCGTCATCTTATTAGTAGCATGGCCTGATGTTGTCAGGCATGCATACAAGCATGTGGAGGCAGCACAAAATACTAGTATAATAATAATAATAATAAGTATAATGAGTTCATATCAGGAAAGATATCCAGCATGACATTTTCCCACTGAGATCAGATGTGTTTATAAAGTGTTCCTTTAATTTTTTTGAGCAGTGTACATTTGATGATCTGTCTGACCCTTCTGGCTATGACTGCTCTGCATTATGTCAATGGCTCAGTAAAAAACAACACTGTCTGTTGTCTCTCAGATCCGTAATGGCAGTACAGCAAACTCACCACTGATTGGTCGGTTCTGCGGCAGCACCCTGCCCAGCCCCATCTTTCCACAATCTAATCAGCTCTACCTACGCTTTAAGAGTGACTTCTCCCATGCCCGAGATGGCTTTGAGGCTACATGGACATCCTCCCCTCACGGTCAGAACTGAACTATTTATTTAGATTTGTCTAAGATTTATAAAAGCATCTTCCATGAAACATAAATAAGGTTGCATCAGAGTTTTCATTCCATTCAATGACAATTCCTGTCACTAAATAGTACATCTTAAACTAAGAAGATGTTAATTCAGCACTAACTAAAGATTAATTACATGTATAATTAATTATTATACAAGGCTCTTAATCAAATCAAATTCAAATTTTATTTGTATAGCCCAAATTCACAAGACACATTTTGCCTCTGAGGGCTTTACAATTTGTACAGGGAGTGACACCCTCTGTCCTTAGACCCTCGGTTTGAGTGAGGAAAAACTTGCCCACAAAAAAAACCCCCTTTTAACAGGGAAAAAAGGTGGAAGAAACCTCAGGAAGAGCCACAGAGGAGGGATCCCTCTCTCAGGACGGACAGACGTGCAATAGATGTCACGTGTACAGAACAAATCAACACAAACATATTGTACAATTACAATGAATGATAAAATGACAATGAATTACAATGAATGATAAAATGATTACAGAAGCAGTGGAACCTGTGATAGAGATAGAGAGACACAGATGCACAGATGCACAGCAGCAAGTCATTATTCAACTATAAATGGAGATATGGTAACAATAATGGCAGTAATAATATATGTAGTGGACGTCGTGCAGGACCACAGCAGCAGCCACGATCCATGAGAACCTGCTGGTCGAGAGAGCACAGAAACTCCAGGGAAGAAGTTTAGTTAGTAACATGCATTTACATGCATTAATGAGACATGTATGTTTACAGATGATAGTGGTGATGGTGATGGAGGGAGAGAGAGGAGAGAGAGACAGACAGACAGACAAACAGACAGACAGAGAGACAGACAGACACAGAGAGAGAAGGTTTGAATAGAGTTTTTTTTCTCTTAAAGTAAATGTAGTATAAAACAGCTAAATAACATGAAATATGGTGGATGTATCATAATAGCAGCTGTGCAGAACTTCCTTTTAACATGGGAAATGAAGTACAGAAGTGGATTAACAAAAGTTACAGATAGGACACCTGTCCTATCTGTAACTTTGGTCATATGTATTTCTTATATGGTTTTATTCTCCGAGTTTGTCTCTTGTGTCTTTATGCGGTTGATTTTTTTGCATGCTTTTCTGTTTCCTTTCCCTGCTTTTCTTATAGCTGAAGCATATTTCTTTAATGTTTGTGTACTAGGTTGCGGTGGTACTCTGTATGGAGACCATGGCTCATTCTCAAGCCCCAACTACCCAGCTACCTATCCTAATGGTACCCACTGTGAATGGGGCATCATGGCACCCAGAGGTCGTGTGGTGACCATCACGTTTGCACAGATCAGTATTGATGACCCTGGAGATTGCCAGAACAACTTCTTAAAGTTGTATGATGGCCCAGACACCTCCTCGCAGCCTGTTGGACCTTTCTGTGGAGTGGTAAGTAACTCAAAAATGTCCTAAGCATTAATGTTGCAGACTTTACTCAGTGACATTGCTAGCTAGGGGACACCCCCTCCTTTTCCTGGTAATGCAGCATTGTATATGACAAATCGTTTTAAAACCAAATATTTTATTTATGATATTTACCTAGTATAAGCGTGCCAGTTTCATTTTAACTCAGAGTTTTACTATGGTGTTTTGCTGTAACCCTATAGTTTTCTCCCTGCTCTCCGTGTGTTACACTGATGAATTTTTAAAAGTACTCAAAACAGCTGTCCGAAATTACAATTTCTCACAAAACAAATTTCCCTGGGACCGACTCAAATGTTTGCCTGCAGATCCCGAGGACTGACTACACTGAAAACCAACATCAGCATCAGTGTTTACTTGGCAGGCCGGCAGGGGCATTAAGCATAGTCAAAAAGGATCTGATACAGTACTGATTTGACACGTTAAGAAAAAGATGGCGTGCAAAAGAAAACTTTTTCTTATACTGGATTTGGGATCATCCCTGTAAAAGTTATGGATATATAAGGGAAATCACACCAGCACTACTGCTGTCTGTTTTACAAACCAACCACATCAACCAAAACTAATACAGCCTCTATGCTTGACCCAAACTATTAACTCATAGTCCTTTGGATTTATGATAATTCACTATGACAAACTGGATGGTCTAATGTGCTTACTCTCATTGTATGCATTTATGGTTCTATTCACTTATATTGTGCACAATAATTAGCTAAAACATGGGAACTCAGTCTCATGCACACGCAACAGCATTTCAATCTTTCTCTGGCCATAGGGCTCTGTACTTAGTTGAAAAATTAGAATTTAATTTAAATTGATAATAATAACAAAACAATTTAGCATTTTTGTCAACTCAAAACCCTATGTCCTCTTATAGTATTTTTCCTATTGTGATGTCTTACAACCTGGATTTAAAATGGGTTTTTATTTAAATTTTATGGAATGGTCATACACAAAATACTCAATTACAAAATACAAAATTGTTGAAGTGTAATGAAAAAAACAGAAAAAACGGTGGAAAAAAATGGACTGGCAGGTTGGTGTGGCATCTACAACATTGTGGACCAGTCCATCTATGTTCCAGTCCTTACCTTTGGTCATTAGTGACCAACAGAATTAGATTGTGGATACAACCAGCCAAAATAAGTTGAACTCAGCCTTAGAGACAGGATTAGGGGCTTGAACATCCAGAGCGAGCTTGCAGTGGAGCCACTGCTCCTTTGTGTCGAAAAGAACCAGCTAAAATTCTTTTGGGCATCTGGTTAGAATGCCTCCTAGGCGCCCTTCTTTGGACCTGGTCCAGGTATGTCCAATTGGGAGGAGACCCAGGGCAGACCCAGAACCCACTGGAAGGACTCCAACTTGCGGGGATGGGATACCCTAGGAGCTTGAATACGAGATTTGAGTCAAATATGCCTCTGACTCCATCTCCTCGACTGGTATATGTGCTGATACAGGGCATGTGGATATGAAAATGACTGCAAGGATTGAGTAGTGAGATTCTGAGTAGAAAAGAAAATGCAGATTTGAGTTCTATTTTATTTTTTGTGTTTTTCTGTGTACTTTGTAAGTAATACAGTAGTGTAATACAGAATTGTCTCACCTCTGTAAATTAAGGACCATAATTGATAGTTACACATGATAGTTTCTCCTCTCTTTGTTTGTTCAGGAAACGAGCATTGCTCCATTTACAGCCTCCTCGAATCAAGTCTGCATTGTTTTCCAAGCCCAATATGCCACCATGCCTTCTGGGTTCAGACTCACCTGGAGTAGCTGATATGCCCGTCCTCTCTCTCACACACATACACAGACTAATTCCTAATCATGTTTTACCTTATATGCATTTATTTTTTAATTAAACAAGTATGAATAATAAATGTATACTGTTTATATGCTATAATAAATACATGATTCAAGAAGTACAACAAGGTGCTTAGTCATTTGTCATTAAAGATGTTCATTTTAGATTTACTGTAATAATTAATTTTAAGTCACAGTGCTGTAGCTGACATTTTCAATAATGTCAACAAACATTGTCAATAGGTGACAAGTCTGGACTCCAGGCCAGTTTAGCACCCAAACTTTTACTATGGAGCCAGCTGTCTGAATACGTGCAGAATGTGATCTGATGGGGGAAAAAAATCTAAATTAATATTATTTATTATTATTATTATTTAGGATATCTTTTTACAAAAGCAATCACATTTCTCAGTTTCATCATTTTAAAAGTTGTCTATTACTATTTTCAGTTAAATATGAGGTTTTAATGTTTTACACATCACAGTTTCTATAGGGTTTTATATATATATATATATATATATATATATATATATATATATATATATATATATATATATATATATATATATATATATATATATATATATATATATATATATATATATATATATATATATATATATATATATATATATATATATATATATATATATATATATATCGCTCGCTGTTTGTAGGATATGTAAAGGTCAAGTAAAGTACCACGGCAACACGACAAATCTCTCCAACCACACTAAGGCTCTTCTTGCAGCAAAGTCAGTCAGCTCTGCAGAAGCCTCAGGCCTCGCCAGCATGTTTAGTCAGAGACTAGGTCAAAACTCAGCTCGGGCGAAAAACATCACGGCAACAATTGCCAAGTTTATCTGCAAAGACATGCGACCCTACAGTGTGGTTGAAAATCCGGGGTTCTGTGAAAAGATTCAAACATTGGAGCCACGGTACAAGATACCGAGCTGACCACACTTCTCAGAAAAGGTTATTCCTGCATTGTATGAACGTACTAAGAATGATGTGAAGCTGTCACTTTCTCAAGCTGAACAAGTAGCGATAACGACGGATGGCTGGACTTCTTGCTCAAATCAAAGGGTATGTGACAATTGTGAAGCCTGCATGGAGTGGAAAATCTCTGACAAGAATCCTACCATTGTCACAGATAACGCCAGGAACATGATTGTGGCCGGTGCAGAAGCCCAGTTCAGTCCACACATTACCTGCTTAGCACATACACTCAACCTTTCCTCGCAGAAGGGTTTGGGGTGGACCGTGCTTCCAGGTGGTTGGGGAAAGTGTGAAAAATAGTTGGATATTTTCACTGCAGCCCAATTGCATGTTATGTCCTACAGGAAAAACAAACTCTGATACCAAAACATAAAGTGATCCAAGACATAATCACCAGATGGAACAGTTCATTCAAAATGCCTGAACGTTTTTTGGAACAACATCCAGCTATAATGGCAACTCTGATGTCCAAGGATCTGCGAGAGGGGACACAGGGGGTCACAGATGTAGGCACACTGAGTGAGAGTGATATTCAAATCAAATCAAATCAAATTAAATTTTATTTGTATAGACCAAATTCACAAAACACATTTTGTCTCTGAAGGCTTTACAATCTGTACAGGGAGTGACACCCTCTGTCCTTAGACCCTCGGTTCGAGTGAGGAAAAACTTGCCCACAAAAAAAACCCTTTTAACAGGGAAAAAAGGTGGAAGAAACCTCAGGAAGAGCCACAGAAGAGGGATCCCTCTCCCAGGACGGACAGACGTGCAATAGATGTCACGTGTACAGAACAAGTCAGCAGAAACATATTGTACAATTACAATGAATGATAAAATGACAATGAATTACAATGAATGATAAAATGATTACAGTAGCAGTGGAACCTGTAATAGAGATAGAGAGACAGAGATGGACTAGTTTTTCTGCATCCGCTTGAGAGACGATGCGTCTGATTTTGGTTATGTTAAGTGGAAGAATGCAGTCCTCGAAATTTGTTTTATGTGGACATTAAAGTCTAAAGTACAAATCCTGATCAAAAACAACTCCAAGATTCTTTATGGTGGAGCTGGAGGCCAGGGTAATCCCATCTAAAGTAACTAAGTCTCTAGAAAGAGGTGTTTCTGAGGTGTTTGGGTCCAATTACAAGAACTTCAGTTTTGTCTGAATTTAACATCTGAAAATTGTAGGTCATCCAACTTTTTATATCCTTAAGGCATGCTTGGAGTTTAGTTAACTGATTGCATTCATCAGGCTTGATCGATTAAATATAATTGGGTGTCATCGGCATAACAATGAAAATTAATGGAGTGATTCCTAATAATGTTCCCTAAAGGAAGTATATATAAACTGAATAGAAGTGGTCCTAGTACAGAACCTTGTGGAACGCTGTGACAAACTTTGATATGCATGGAGGAGCTAACATGGAGGACATTGTTCAGTTGATGGATCCTGTCAAAATGGCAACCACTGTGATGTGTGAAGAAGACCAGCCGACTCTCTCTGTAAATTGCTCCTCTTCAAGCAAAACTGCTGAAACACCTACAGCCATGCGAAGACGACTCAACCCTGGTTGCAGAGATTAACAGGGTGATGACCAATGACCTCTCCACCCGCTACAGAGGCACCCAAGATGCTCTCAACATAGGTAATTAATTTTGAGTCTTAATTAAAATCAACTTGGTTAATATTTTAGGTTATTAGACTGTATTAATTTGTAAAATGCCACACCTTTGCATTTTTAAGTTTGAATTTGAGTTGAGTTTTTTTCATATGGAAAAGTAAACAAAATATCTGCAATAAAATTCTTAGTTCATGGTGGCTTTACCTCATCGCTGTGCCACATTTCTTTTAAAAAACATACTAAAGTTTAATGTTCTGATTTTTTTGTGCATGAGGAGGTGGTCATCACTTGCAATGTCAGGTCATCTTAATTTAATAATGCAATGAATGCAATATTCTTGTTCTTTAAACAGCATCAGCGTTGGACCCGCAATTTAAAGAACTGCCCTACCTGGAAAAAGAGGACAGAGAACAGGTCTACGCAAAACTGGTTTTTGAGGCAGAAGTAGCCCACCAGGTAACTCTTCTCTCTTTCTTCTCTCCTCCCCTCCTCTTTCCTCTGCTCTGTTTTTGTCTCCCCTTTCATTTGTCCTCTCTCAAATCTCATCTGTTCTTTATCTTCCTCTAAATTTCTGTGTGCAGTCTTACAGAGCAGAAATTTTAACAGTTCATACATTCTTACATCCATAGATACAAGCAATGGGAAATCAGGAGGAAAACGAGGGAGGCTCAAGCACAAAGCTGTCAGGATTCATTGAAGAGACCACAGGTGTGTTTCATGTGATACCAACAAAAGATTGTTGTTGTTTTGTATTAATGAGAAATGAGAAACATGACTATATTTTGAAATACATTTCTTATATTGTAGCTCCAAATGAGTCACCTCCTTGTAAGAAGAAAGCCTTAGATGCACTGGTTGGCGATTCCTTCACCCAAAGAGAAAGAAAATCCACAAGCGTGACAGCCAGAGCAGAGGTGATAAGGTACCGAGCAAAAGATGCATTGCCTTTGACTGAAAATGCCATGAAGTGGTGGAGATCTCAGGAGAAAGAGCTACCTCTACTTTCAACCTTTGTTAAACGGTACCTGTATATTCCAGGCACCAGTGTGCCAGCAGAGAGAGTTTTTATTACTGCTGGCGACATATGAACGCACAGAGAAGTGTTCTGCGGCCAGATCATGTTGATCAGTTGATATTTTTGTATGTAGAGTCATTGAAGAGTAGTTGGTTACACTTCTTGTTTTGTTAAATATTAGTGCACTACTATTTGTTTATTAAAATGAGGAACAACAGGAATCTAGGAAACTTCACCTGCACTGTCCAGTATCCAGGTATTTATTTCAGTCACACTGGTTGAATTTTTGGCTAAAAAGTCTCTGAATCATTTCGGCTCGTATCATTCTAAATGAACCAATATTGTCCTTGAATCGTATTTGCAACCACAAATCGTGATACGAATCAAATCGTTAAAACGAATCGTTACACCCCAAATATTTACTCCTCTTGGACCAGAATTAAAATGCAATAATGGATTTTTATTATTTTTTTATTTTTCTTTAACTTGGTCTGGACCAAAGGAACCTAAAATAACATATTATGACACGTAAACATTTAACTTGCACACTGCAGCTCACACTTTCCATTATGTGCCTTGATATCCATCACAGAAAGAAGCTTCATCACTGTAAGTATATACCTGTATGGTATACCTGTAATGGGAAACCACTTCATATAAGGTGGCATAATGGTAAGGATACAGACCAGGACCGCAGTAGAAACCCATAACCCATTTTATAGTAAACTATAGTTTACTAAACTATTAAGACAGTCACATTAGTGCATAACTACAGTTAATAGTGGCCATATAATAAAATATGGGCAAATGGGAATTTGATGCCAACAATCAGATCTAACATCAGAGGGGACTATTGACTTTAATGCACATCATAATCTGTTATAGATTTAACAATTATTGTACCAGTATAATTATGTGACAATTAAATTCAGCTTTAATGTCCACTACTGACTCACTGAAAACTCAACTCTGTTGGGGTAAAAACAGAAGAAAAACAGAACTGATCATTTCAAAGGGTACACATGACCCAGTGAATTTTGACATAAAATCCTGATTAAAAAAACAAAAACGATCATTATTCTTGTCTACTTATATAATTACAAACGCATGCATGGTTACATAGATTCAGTTATAGGTTAACTTCCATATTTATAGGGTACAACGACATAAAAATGTGGCTAAATTTTTTTAAACGTGGGGCATACAAATGTGCTCATGCCTAATATGTTAATGCATTACATAAAAAAAAAAAAAAAAGATAAAACAGAAATGCTATAGCAGGTCTCCTCTTATGAGTTCCCAATTCCAACCAACAGTGCCATCAAGAAAGTCATGTTTCCCAGGAAGAACACTGCAATCAGAGAGATGCCAACTGTTTTCTGTCAAAACAATGAAATTTACATTAGAAATTAGCAATATGCTATTTTATAGAAGAGGATTAGGGCCATATAATTTTTATAATTCTGACTTTTTTTCTCAGAATTCTGAGTTTAAAAGTCAGAATTCTAAAAAACTAAATGAATAAATAAATAATTATGTGGCCCTAATCCTCCTCCGTACTATTTATTTACATTCTGTTTTTTTTTTTTTGTCTTACAATTTTTGGTTCCAAAGTATCTGTAACCAAAAAAAAAAGAGAGAGAAATGTTAAAGGTGTGTGGGCTTGGGTGTGTGTGTGTAATCACCACAAAAAAGGATCCTGGAACCTTAACAGATCCAACTGCAACTGCAAATATCAAAGTGACTCTGAAGACCTGGGGCCTCAGGTACGAATACTTGCGTGGATTTCCTACTGAAACTTGGTGTACGCCAAAACCCAGAAAACTGCTGTACGCACAAAAAAATTCAGATGTATCAAAGTGTGGATCCAAGCATGTTTCTTTTGTACATCCCAATTAACGTGGAATTGAGCGCACATGCAACTCCTCCCTGTCCACGCCCCCATTTAAATATGCAAATCTATTTAAATAGGCCCTGGACCTGAGATTCACCTCTTTGTCCAATCAGATAACGCAATGAACAAAGGAAAGAAAAGGAATTTCACAGAGTCTGAGCTAGAGATTCTAGTGAATGAAGTGGAGACGCACAGGGAGATTCTGTTTGGTATAATTAGGGATAAATATGACAAAAAAAAAGACGTGAGTGGGAGCGTGTGTGTGAGGCTGAAAATGCCGTGGGATCCGAGCAGCGCGCACACAGAGAGGTGTGGCGCCGTGGCTGACATTTCCAACTTTACTGACAAGAATACTGAACACAGAGAGACAATCAGGGGCTTGTTAGAAAGCTCTGCAACTCTAATTTCACCAGCAGAAAATAAATAAAACCAAAAACATGATATTTGAATGCGCACATACCCAAATGTGCATTGCGCTGGTTTACATACGGGACAATTAAACGAATAAACTATTTACTTACCCATAAGCCACCCATCGCGCACTGTGCCAGCCTCCAGCCTGTTCCCAACCATGCTGTTAGTCATAATGAATGAGTCATGCGTTGAACCATGCCACCTTGCCACGATGTTAGTTAGCTGCATTTGCGCATCACATATGATTCGAACATTGATGGAATGAAAATGTTTCCTATTAACATAAACAAATTTATCCTGTGATGGCGCTTTTATAGCAATGTGCGTGCAGTCAATAGCTCCGATTACATTAGGGAAACCGGCTCTCGCTGCAAATTGCGCTTTAATGTTGGCCTGTTGAACAGCATTGTATGGGAATTTGATGTACCTGGATGACATGCGGATGGTTCCGTCCCACACAGCTGGCATGGCTCGGCTCAGGGTTGACTGGCACACTCCTGACCGATCGGCCAGCTGCCGCTGGAATGCCCCTGTTGCCAGGAACCCCAGCGTGGTCAGCATCTGTGTGGACACAGACAACTCCTGGCTCCTCACCGTGTTGCGCTCTAGGGCCGGCCGCAGCTCTGCGCACAACTCCAGTAACACTGGCCTTGGTAACCGAAATCGGCTTATGAGCCAATTATCATCGTTTGCAAGTAAATCCTTGTGTTCCCTAAATACTCACTCACGTCAGATTGCACCATTTGCAAGGTCCTCTAACAACGCTAATGCTGCCATTGTTAATACCATTTTCTTCATCACATTGCGCATGCTTTTATATCCACCCATATAATTGCAAACACGTGGGTGTGTTAATTGTTCATAAGTGTGTCTCTGATGTGCACATCACTCTGATGACTACTTGTTTTCACATTATTAACAGTTTCCCAGCAACACCTCTAAGTGTCACCAAAGGAACAATAGCTGTAGAAACGTGTGTACGCCAGCCATGAAGTTGGCGTGGGGCACGCACATTTCCACAATCATTTCACGTTTGATACATCTGAACGCGAGCGTGGAAAAGGACGTACGGCACGTTTTTGTGCGTACGCAACCTTTGTACATGAGGCCCCTGGACCAGCTAAATAATCAGTGTGTCTTTGCACAATATTTGCTTCTGGAATCTTGGTGATGTAGAAACAATCAACTTTCACAAGATAACGCAACATTGCTGTTACTGTTTTTCCACATAGGAGTTCCCCTTCAGATAAAATTTTATAAATAAAGTTTCTTCTAAGCGGAAAGCTTCCAAGTTCCACTTCAGCAACAACAGCAATAACAACAACAATGTATAATAATAAGATAAAAAAGTACGATAAAGAAGTGTATTTACCTGTACTGTCAACCTTACGTTTAAAGCAGACCTCCAACAGGATGTAGAACAAAACTTCCCAGGCAACAAAGCCACCTTTCACTTTCATCAGCCATTTGTTGAGAGTGTTGTCAATCAACTTTAGGCCTGTCAGTATGGCTGCCACTGTGTTATGTCACATAAAAATCATATTAAATAGTGTATACAAGCAGAAAATGTTTAGGTTCTTTATCACTGTATAATGTAAGACAAGGGCTTACCAGATAGAGCTTTTATTGTCACTCCACTTAAAGCATGTGACCAGTTGAACACAAACCTTCTGTCAATGAAGGGAGGAAAGAAGAAAAATACTAAATGATCAGCTGCTGAAACAAGAAGAACAAGAAAAAACAACAGTTGTTGTTTGTTGGTTAACCTGACATGCGTTTATAGGCATGTCACTCTTGACCTCGGACAGTAGTTTGATAAAACAATGTTAGCTCAGCGTCCACTTTTTCCAGAGCTTTTAACCACATTGTCATCAGCTAATGACACGTGGTTCAGTTGTCATCATGTGACATAAGTATGGATTATCACGATAACCGGTAAATACTTATATAGCGCCTTCCTAGTCTTCCATCCACTCAAAGCACTTTTACACATTATACATTTACATTTATACACATTCACACACAGCAATTTAGGGTTCAGTATCTTGCCCAGGGATACTTCAACTTGCAGACTATAGGTGTTGGGGACTGGAACACGAATCATCTGATCAGTGCACGACCCGCTCTACCTCCTGAGCCACAGCCGTCCCGATGGTTGTAAATGGGGGACATGGAAACCCCTGTCTCTGTTCAAAGATGGTCTCCAGTGTCTGATGTGAATGCCCTCCTTTCTTTCTCTGGCTGTCTACTGACTCTTGGTCGATGACCTTTGACCTCTTCCTAGTGGATGCTGGGAGTAGTTGTGGTCTAGTGCTCACAACAGCTGTTGTCTGTTTCTGTCTCGTGCCCAGGCTCCTTGGTGTATCACAGATGAAATGACATCACATGTCACAGGTGTATGAATCATCATACATGTGAAATCTGTGTCCACACAGCTTTCAGTAGAGCACTGATAAATGTTGTGTTGGATTTCACTAACCTATTATGTTATTTAGATTTGAGGTTGAAGAAGGGTACCTACAGTGGATGCTGTGGTCCACAGCGCAGCAGAGCCATTATGGGCTGGAGGACAGAGAGGATCATAACCAGACAGCCTAGCACAGGATGGGCTCCCTGCAAACAGCATAAATCAACAGTTTGGTAGTGAATGTTGAAAGCTGGGACAGTTAAGTATTTTACAGATATTTATTGGTATTCTGAACACCCAGCCTGAACCCAGGACAATTCTGGACAAATATCACAATATAAATGACATAAATGCTTAATAAAGTTGATAAGTGCAATCATTGCTCATTGGGGACAGTAATTTGTGAAGTTCAAGTTCAATTATGGCTCTTAAATTATGTTTTTGAGCCTCACACAGGCACACAGTCGGTGGTGAGAGTCAGGTTTGAAGAGTCTGACCAAGTCCATGTCTGACTATCTGTACACTGTTTGATAGAAAGTCCTTGTTCCATATGCATAGGGAGTTGTTGAGACCCAGGTCAAGTAGCTTGGTGACCAGCCCGCTGGTGACAATAGTGATGAATGTGGAGCAGTAATGTATATAATGCATCCTCACATATGTCCCCTTCTGTTCAAGGTGGGTCATCGCTATGGTGAGCCATTGTGATGGCATCGTCTGTGGACCTGTCTGCTGATGGTTGTGAGTGCTGCTGATCTGTCATTCAGACAGCTGGTCTTTGTTTGGGCACTGGAATGATTGTGGCTTATTTCAGACACGTAGACATGCAGACCTGGACAGGTTGAAGATGTAAGTAAATATCTTCATCAGATGATATAACCAGATCCTGAGCCCTCTTTCTGAAATTTCTTCAGGTCCTGTAGCCTTCTTAAAATTCACAGTGCTAAGAGTACATATAATGCTTTAACAAGAACACCAGAAAACTTCTGCAGTAGATCTGCAATGCTCATCAATGATGGCATTATTTATGCTTAGCTGTTGTTTTTGTTGACAAAAAAAGAGGCCCTCCTTGGTAACAATAGTGTTGAATGCCCTCTTCTGTCTCTTCCCTCCACTTTCTGTAAATGCCTGTTCCCTGGTATGCTAATCCATGGAGACTGGTAGGTGCTCTTCCTATTTCCACTTCTCGGGACAAATTTGTTTATGGTTCTGATGTGATAAGTTCAGTGCACAAAGATTGAATTTCAGAAAGAGAAACAACAACACCAAAGTATCAGCAATGTTGGTGTACTGACCCCAGACCAGACCTTGATGTAAGAGAAGGAGAGGATAACTGCAGTGATAGTAGTTGCTATTGTCACACTCATCACTGCAACATGAACCTGAAAGAACACAAACAGTATAGCATGCAGGATCAACAGTTCCCTGAGAGGGGGCAGACTTGTACAAAGCTTTCTGAGGAATAATATTACAGTAACACACTTGACAGGAACAGTTAAAAAGACATGTACAGTATGATTGGCCTATATCTCAGCATTTCATTCATTGATTTAAAGAAAAATATGAAATCGTTTGAAAAGTTTAGATTATTATTAATATTTAAAGTAAAAAAAATCTGACAGGATGGATTGTTGTGAAGACCTAAACACAAACTATATATACACAGAACCGTCACTGCTAAACAGCCTCATCCCACATTAGAAAAAGACTCAGCTAAAGCAACCAAAGTGCTCATAGAACACAAACATTGAATTTGTAGAAAAGAAAAAAAGAACATAATATGTCCTCCAGTTATTGCATTTGTGTTATTGTGTACAGTTTGTCAATTGTTCTGTTATTGCTATGCATTGTGTTATGGAATTTTCTATCCTTAGGTTACAAAAGGTCACGTGTGGGCCTTGAGGTCCTCGGCAGTACTAATTGTTTGGCTTTGATTGGGAACAGTAGTTGCCAGTCATCGAAGAGACCTATTGCTGCCTTCCTAGACATAATAGATAGCTTGCCGTTGACGTTCCAATCTGTGTAAACAGACATCTGTGTCTTCAGACTAGAATATACTGACAATAACACCTCCATGGGTAAAAACATTCTCTTTGGCTAATTCTGGGTGTATAGTATTTGTGGTGTTATCTGTAGGGGTTTAAAGTCTATCCATCAGCATGAGTTGGGCAGAATGTGAGACTTTTTTTTAATAATGGTGTATTTTCATGGTTGTTTTTGTCCTTGTGTATCTCTGAAAAAGACAATGTGTAGGATACTTTTTGTATCTCACCAGAAACCAAACATCTTTGCCCCACAGGCTCTGTCCTTTGGCCAGTCTTTTCAGGTATCGGGCTACCATCATTCCCAGTGATCCCATGGTCATCCAGGCTATCAACATCAGTGCTCCTGAAACACAGTTAAATGGTAGAATGTTACACAGCAAACAGTTTTATGATTCAACATCCATTTCTTCTCATTGTTAGACGATTATGAGCAAAGACTTGTGTGAAGGATCAAAAGTTATCCAAGGAACTGCACCAGTTGCTGAGTACCAGTAGCAACTGGTGCAGTTCCTTTTAAAACAAATCAATTAACTAAACTCCAAGCATGCCTTTTCTAATGTTAAATTCAGACAAAACTGAAGTTCTTGTAATTGGACCGAAACACCTCAGAAACTCTCTTTCTAGAGACTTAGTTACTCTAGACGGGATCACCCTGGCCTCCAGCTCCACCGTAAAGAATCTTGGAGTTGTTTTTGATCAGGATTTGTCCTTTAATGTCCACATAAAACAAATTTCGAGGACTGCATTCTTCCACTTACGTAACATCGCCAAAATCAGACGCATTGTATCTCAAGTGGATGCAGAAAAACTAGTCCACGCATTTGTTACTTCTAGGCTGGACTATTGTAACTCTTTGCTATCAGGTTGCTCCAATAAGTCTCTTAGGACTTTGCAGTTAATTCAGAATGCTGCTGCACGTGTTCTGACAGGAACCAAGATCAGAGATCACATCTCTCCCATTTTGGCTTCCTTGCATTGGCTACCTATCAAATCTAGAATAGAATTTAAAATTCTTCTCCTTACATACAAAGCTCTTCATGGTCAGGCACCATCATATCTAAAAGAGCTCATAGTACCTTACTACCCCTCTAGAACACTGCGCTCTCAGGATGCTGGGTTCCTTGTGGTTCCTATAGTTTCCAAAGTAGATTGGGAGCCAGAGCTTTCAGCTATCAGGCTCCTCTTCTGTGGAACAAACTACCATTCCGGGTTCGGGAGGCAGACACAGTCAACACTTTTAAGAGTAGACTTAAGACTTTCCTTTTTGATAAAGCTTATAGTTAGGGCTGGCTCAGGTCATCCCTTAGTTATGCTGCCATAGGACTAGACTGCCGGGGACTCTCCCTCTCTCTCTCTCTCTCTCTCTCCTCCTCTCTCTCTCACCATCAGTGGACATACATGTCTCATTAATGCATGCTACTAACTTCTCTCTGTCGTCCAGCAGGTTCATCAGTGGCTACCATATCTGCTACTGTGGTCATTTTATCATTCATTGTAATTCATTGTCATGTAATTGTACAATACTTGTTCTGTACACGTGACATCTATTGTGTCACAGGTTTCTTCCACCTTGTTAAAGATCACTGAGGTCTAAGGACAGTGTCACTCCTGTACAGATTGTAAAGCCCTCCGAGGCAAATGTACTTTGTGACTTTGGGCTATACAAATAAAATTTGATTTGATTTGATTTGATGCTCTCGAACAATGTATAGAATGTTGAATGTATACACTGGCGAACAATTTTTAAAAAAAATTCTGTTGAGTTAGATTTTTATGCTGATTAAAACTAAAATTGGCATGATGATTCCAAAATTGCAGTCAGGTTTTTTCTAGCACGTCAAGTTTTTTCTCCACAGCTTACCCTCCAGATCAGCAAAATTCCACTGATTAGCTGTAGTAAGACTTGCCAGCTGATTACGATTGGACTCATCTACAGCTACGTGGCAACTTGTTTGTGCAGTCACAATTGAGACAGTGCGGTGAGAGGTGTGTGCAGCTCCCAATAGGTCAGTACTATCAATATCTGCAAACAGAAAGCTAGCATAGTAGGAATTAAGAGGATTTGTGCTGGCTTTTCTCTTAACCTTGTAACCATGGGCATACCGTTGTAAATTCTATTTCGTTTTATGCTGTTTTATAGTTTTCAAAGCTTGTAACTATTCCATCTTAGTGTTTTATTTACATAGGTATATATTTCCTTTGTTCCAGATCATGTCTGCTCCTGCTACTTCTTGTTGTAAATGCCTAAACAACCCTGACTCCTTTTGCTATATTTGTGGTAGTTTCACTATTCCAAGTCAGAGGGAAAACATCAGTGCATTTGTCAAACAAGCATATTTTGCATATTTTAAAGTAAAACTTGGTGATCAAGACAAGCCATGGGCCCCTCACAAAGTGTGCAAGCAGTGTGTCGAGAGTTTACGGATGTGGACCAAAAGAACACGTGAAAAGTTGGCATTTGGTATTCCCAAGATTTGGCGAGAGCAAAAAGATCATTGCACAGACTGTTACTTTTGTTTAGTGAAAACAAGCACATATCTGTTAAGTGCAGTATTTTTCATATTTAAAAAAAAACAGGGATCCTATAGTTCAAAAACTTGATGTGACAGAGAAAAACTGAGATCAGTTTTGGATTCCGCACCCAAAAATTTGTTAAAAACAGCTGTCAGACCTAACTCAACAAAAATTGTGTTCCCCAGTGTAATAAGATAATACTTATATTATAATAATGTAGTGCTGCCTATGGACAAGCTATGAGACAGTGGGCCCTGTTTCTCTGGATTATTTTGTGCATGCTTCCTGATACACTGCCTGGTTACATTACATCATCATTTCAAAGTTTCAGGCAAGTTTTAGTAAAACCCAGGCAATGAACTTTCACATGCTTTCACGCCACACATCAATTAACCTACAGATTCATATTTGTTGCTTTCCTCCTGATAGTCTGAAGAACTAACTGCTGCACGGTGCGGTCTGTCTCTCTGCTGTCTATGTCCTGTACATAGCGTTGTGCTGTGATGTTATCAGTGATCAATTTGTTTTATGACTGCGTCACAAAGCTGTATTCATAGTTTTCATGTGATGTCATACCCACTTGGAGGGCAAAACAAAGCTTTCTTCTGTTGCCCTCAAGCTAACTTAGAGAGCGGTTTGCCTGTAAGAGACTAGATTCGAAGTTTGTTTAGCCAAAATGCCAGATAGTTGCTGCACGATTGGATGCACTAACCGACCAAAGCCTGGGATATGCTTTTACAGAATCTTGTCCGAAAAAGAGAGAAGGAGATTGTGGATTTGTGCAATTAGACATGCCTCCGTCTCTGGGAAGGGCAAACAATGGCAACCATCAAAATACACACGTCTTTACAGCAAACATTTCATCAAAGGTAAACCCAATGAGTTTTTTTTTTGTTTGTTTGTTTTTGAAGAGTACCGTCTAGACCTGCTCTTTATGAAAAGTGTCATGAGATAACTTTTGTTATGATATGGTGCTTTATAAATAAAACTGAATTGAATTGAATTTTATTGTTGTATTTTTTGGTAAACCTATTTTTACCTAAGTTAATTGTTTTGACATGGTTCGTTTCGTGCACTGACGCAACCAACTTTACTGAGTTAAGAAGTTAACAGTTGGCTAACACTAGCTAGTTAGGAGAAGGTTCATTTTCAGTCTGAAGAGTTAACAGCAATTGTTGGGAGGAATATAGGGTTTTACCAGTCTGCAGTTAACGCTATTTTACTTTGCTTGGTTGGTGTGTGTATATATATATATATATATATATATATATATATATGAAAATATACCCTATGGTATCATTATAGGTGCCAAATCAGGCGACCCGCTGTCCCCTGACTGGGTTCCATCCGTCTTCTTTCACACACCAGCCACCAAGAAGAGGAAAAGGGAGAAAGACATGAAAAGGTATGAACAGTGCCAGATGCTGAGCTTGTGTCCAGCTCTGGCAGGGACGTCGCTGTTTTCAGTAATTCAAATACTGCGGCGGATACTATGTAGGGGTCACAAGTGGACAAAACTTGAAGTTTTTTAATGTATCTCAATTTTTCTTCTTCTCCTGTTGTGTGAAATAACGACTCTAGTCTGGACATTATCTGGAGTATATCTGTGAAAACAGATTCATTCAGCGTCTCTGCCTACCCTCTGGCACATCTTCAACAAGCAGACTGGAGTAGCTGGGTATCGAACCACTGATCATTTGATTAGTGGACAACCCACTCTACCTCCTGAACCACAGCTACCCACTCATGAACACCACCCCACCAACCAGTGCTTGCTCCTTGTTAGATGAGCTCAATAACTTTTATGCCCATTTTGACAGGGAGAACCAAGAGGTGGCCATAAACACTGAAACCCCACCGGGCTGTCCGCGGCGCATTGCGTAAGCGTCGCATATTTGGTCCATCCTGCATGCGTCTTCAAACCCTACCGGGAGCGTTTCAGAAGCAAGCGTTTAGCCTGCCAGACTTTGTTTACTTGCTCAGTGTGGAGGGGGCGTGGTGCATCAGCTGCAGGAGAGAGGTGTGGAGAGGGCTCAGGAGAGCAGCGCCAGGTGAGAGTGATTGACACACCGGTCTCCTGTTGAGCTAATCACTCTCTCCTTTTAAAACACAGTAGCGTGCTGGATCTGGGAGGGAGAGACCCACGAGAGAAGGAGCAACGCTCATGGCTGTCGGCAGCACTGAATGAAGAGACGCCTGCGAACGACACTGACTGAGCTGTTGTGTATCGTGAACAAAAATAAACAAATTAAAGTCATCACTGTTTGAGTCATACCTGCTGAGAACCCACAGTGGCATCAGACCACGCCACACTCAGATTTGGCCATTTCCCGGTGTATGCTCTTCCAAACATGCTTGCATGTGTAAATATATTATGTAGTTAATTAGTTTCGCTTTTGTCTGTTTTTACGACTGGCAGTTTGCACGGGGTATTTTATTCTGAAAATCCACCGGATTCTCTTTGCTTTTTCTGTGCCTGAGTTCCACCCGCTCGAGGTGGTCTGTGTAAATTGACGTGTGCTGCTTGCGTCAAGCATCAAAAATAGAACAGACGCGTAATTCACGCGTAGCCGCTCAACTGCAGCCAGTCTTCTGCCCTGTTGTACTGACCCCCACCATCATGAAGTGGAAAGACAGCTGAAGAGTGACAGGAATGTGGGGAGAGAGAGATGGGGAATGACATGCGGGAAAGAGCCACAGGTCGGATTCAAACCCTGGGCTTCTGCAGAAGGACTGAGCCTTTGCACATGGGGCGGCTGCTCTACCAACTGAGCTAAACACCACCCTGTAACCTGTAATATGTTTAACAAATGTGGAATGACTTGGCTTTGTTTTATGTTTTTTTGCTTTAACCCATGTAGACATGCAAATGTGGAGAGATGATGGAGTGATGGGAAGCCACACATAGCAGTGTGCTGGGAGCAATTAGGGGTTTGGTACCTTGCTTAAGGGAACCTTGGCTGTGCCCAGGAGGTGAACTGGCACCTCTCCAGCTACCAGTACATCCTACATACTTTCATCCATGCTGGACTGGAACCAGCCACCCTCCAGTTTCCAAGCCAAATCCCTAGACTGAGCTACTGCAGCCCAAAACGCTAGTGTAGACATCTCTCTGGACAGGATCTCACCATGTGCTTTGATGACATGAGGCCTTCCAGTTTTTCTAATAAGTTGTGGTTTGGAAATGTCTACTTTTTCAGTGCTGATGAAGGTAGCTCTATGGAACTGGATTTGTCCTGTAGGAGAGTTGCATAAAACAAACAGAACCAAATGATTTAGTAAATTGGTAGCTAATAATTTAGTTTATAATATAATAATATAGTTTATATGTATAGGTCTGATATATATTGAACTAAATTCATTGTAACAAACAGATCTAGGCTCTTTTTATACTGGCATACTCTTTTGCTAACATAATCACATGGTTGTGACTTACACTGTTGCAAAAGCATTATCTTTTACACAAACATGTATATACAAGATAAAGTGAATCTTACATAAACCGCATGATGTAAGAGGTACAGCTACCTCTCACAAAAATAGTTCCATTAGGTGTCCAAGTAACAGTAACTAAGTGGAATGCATTTTCCCACCCATGAGCCTTCTGCTTATGGGTGTATGCTCAGGAAAATGCTACAAGAGCTCATCATGTAGGCCAGCGCAGAAAACCCTTTGCAGAGGGGGATAAAGTTGTAACTGTAAAACTGAACTGGAAAAAAAAAAAAAGTAGCAAGAATTTAACAATGTAACAAACATAGTTACACCGTAAAATATATTAAGAGTTAAGTTTCGGGCAAGTTTTAGATTGGGTGTAAAGAAAAACACTCAATCTAAAACTTGTGGACATTCATTTAGACATGTTTTTTCTTTGTAACAATACTTGTGGTTTGGCACTACATGAATTGAAATACTCCTATTATTATTACTACTAATTCTTCTTCTGCCACCAATACACAATACTCAATCTCCATTACCATTGTTGCTAGATCCATGGGCAAACATAAGATGATAAGTTTTGTTGAATCCAGTGGTCCTCCTGTGAGTAGAAATAGGGTTCATGGAGGTGAAGGAACAGCTGATCACCCTGTCCTGCACTGATGCTCTTACATCAGAAACGTTACCCTGGTGGACAGAAGTATCATCGCCAACATCAAATTGAATCCACAAAGTACACTTTGTCTAGATATAAATGAGAGATATCAGAAGAACTTTGATACCAGTGGAAGAGCACGTGGAGCTGTTCGTCCTGTTGAAAAGGCATACTGCAACTGCACCAGGCTGTTACTGCCTATGCCACAGATATAAATGTCATCGTTTCCCTTAAGGAAGACAGGAATAAAAACGTGATTTATTTTTAGTTTGGGCTTTAGGGATGACAAATATTATCATGTAATGTGCTGATGATCATGCAATGTTGTGCTGATGATTTTTTTATCTGCTCTGTTCTCACTAAATCATTTGATTTTGATATCCAAATAAGATTTTTATTTTTGTACTACAAAAAAGTCAATAAGACAAGATAATCACAAAGACTGATATGGAGATATAAAGAAAGTGAAATCTAAACATTGGCTTTTGAGATATTTTGGTTTGGATGAAAGTGTCTATGTATGGAAAGACTGAAACATTGACCAATCAACAGATCACAGAACATCACCATTCTTTGTATCGGCTGTTTGCATGGAAATAATCCTGAGTCTTTATCTTCAATGGATCTTGCCATTTACAGTCCTACAGAGCTCACGGACGATGTTCAATGGCTCTTGATATACTTTTTAAACTATGTTTACATGGCCACGTTAGCGACCCTTGTGTATGATGTGCCCTCAGAGCATTGGTTTTGTGTGGTCCTCATAGAGTATTTCTACATATCAAGATTAAGCACAGGAATTGGCAGTATTAAGCAGGCAGTAAATCAGGATGTGTGATGAGGTCAGCAGCAGACACTGAACAAACACCAATAACAATGTAGAACAGCATTATAATGTGTTGCATTTACATTTCACAGAATAAAGCATTTTGTCTTCACATTACCATCATTTGATCATCTGAGAATCCAAAAGAGATGTATCCATCAGAAGGACCTGTCATCTCATAGTGGACAACTGCATCACTGGGAGACATCATGGCTGACATGAAATAACAGTCAGCACTGACTGCAGGGTCACAGTTGGAAGGCTGACTGAAACACACCTTGGTGATACTGCAGTCTGCACTAGAGATGATGTTCTGCAGGAAGAAGAGTAATAAATAATATAAATTAAAAAATCATAAATATTAATAGACATAATACATGTAATACATTTTAACCTACAATGCATATGACCCCACCAAAGGGTCTGGTGTGATAATTAAACCTAGCCAAGACAACCATCCCAACCAGTTGTTGTTGCTATGGTACTAGATAGGATATTTATTGACCAATGCACTAATTAATCAATCAGTCTCAACTCCTTAACTTTCACTAATTCTTTCTACTTGTGGAGGTTGTGTTGTTGTGTTGTATGTAGGGCTGCAACTAACAGTTATTTTGGTTGTCAACTAATCTATCAAATGTTTTTTTCGATTAGTCACGATTATTTCTACTAAAACAGAACAAAACAGAAAGATGTATAATTTCAGAAGCTGAAGTCTGTGCACCATGTTTTATCACATTGTAATACCTTTTTTTTCTCTTCTTTATTTTTCATATTCATAGTTTGTTGGGATTATTTCATTGAGTTCAGAAGTAATTTTTACACCTAGGTACCTGAAACCTTCAGTGGTTGTCGTAAATGGGGTACTTTTTAATGGACTATGTAAATGGTAAATAGACTGTACTTATATAGCACCTTTCTAGTCTTCTGACCACTCAAAGCACTTTTACAGGACATATCTTATTCACCCATTCACACACTTTCATACACTGATGGCATTGGCTGCCATGCAAGGTACCAATTGCTCATCAGTTTGAGGAGCTAACCATTCATACACATTCACACACCGATGGCGCAGCCTTCGGGAGCAATTTGGGGTTCAGTATCTTGCCCAAGGACACTTTGACATGCAGCCTGGAGGATATCAAACCGGAAACAAACCGCTGATCATCTGATTAGTGGACGACCCGCTCTACCTCCAAGCCACAGCCGCCCCTGTGTAGCAGTCTGTCTTTAAATTCATAAGAAGCGGATGGCCTGAATACAGTGGAAATTCACCACTGAACGTCAGAGCATATATGAAAGTGAAAAATGAGCTATCAGAGGCTGATGGTTTGCTCATATGTGGAAGCAGGATCGTCATTCCACTGTCACTGAGAGCCGACATCCTACAGAAAATCCACGATGGACATAAGGGGCTAACAAAGTGTAGAGACAGAGCAAAATCATCGGTTTGGTGGCCAGGACTCTCTGCAGAATTTAAGAACACAGTGATGTCATGCCACTCATGCCAAGAACAAAAGCGGGCTCAACAAAAAGAGACACTCATCTCTACACCTCTGCCTGACCGTCGATGGAAAAGAATAGCTCTCGACCTCTGTGAACACAATCGAAACAACTACCTAGTAATATCAGATTATTACTCACGGTTCCTCGAGGTGCTGCACCTACCATCCACAACAAGCGCTTAAGTCATTCAAAGACTTAAAGCAACCTTTGCAAGGTTTGGGATCCTGGATGAGGTGGTGAGTGACAATGGTCCTCAATTCTCCAGCACAGAATTTCATGAGCTGGCAAGACAGCTAGACTTCAAGCACATCACATCTAGTTCTCACCATCCACAGGGAAAATGGTAAGATGGAGAGAGCAGTACAGACTACAAAGAGAATCCTCCAACAAGAAGACCCTGTAAGAGCCCTCATGTGCTACAGGTCAACTCCCTGTGCCACTACGGGAGTCAGTCCAGCAGAACTGTTAATGGGGAGAAAGATCAGAACAACACTCCCCACATTAGAGAAGAATCTTTGACCTAAATGGCCGGACAGAAGGATGCTGGTGAGAAGGCTAAACAAGCTTTCTATTATAATCATCGACATGGAGCCAGACCTCTTCCAGCACTACGACCGGGAGACACAGTCCTCACCAAGCTGGATCGGGAAAAGGCCTGGGTGACACCAGCAGTTGTTTCAAAGGAATGTGTGACTTCATGGTCATACATCATCAACACACCGCAAGGAGCAGTGCTGCGGCGGAACCGCCGCCATCTCCGGGCAGGTCTGTCTTCACAACATGCCCAAGACACCCCACTTTCATCAGCTGAGAGTACAGAAGTGATTTCCTAAACAGCAAGTGTCATCACTCCAGAGACTAGTCTAAAGGAAGTCACAAGCCTCACACAGACACCAGTCAACAGGCTAGTCCTGTAGACAGACATTGAGGTGTCAATCATATGGCCTTTGGGGGGATTAGGGAAACAGAAGGACTCATTTTTTTTTTTTGAAAAAAAAATGAGAGAAGTGCCTTAGTTAAGTTTAATGTCATAATATTTGATTTAACAATTTAACATTGAGTTAAGTAAATAGCATTTATAGAGTCTATTATTTATTATTATTACAATTTATGGCATCTTGTGTGGATTACCTTAAATAGCCTACAGGGGAAATGTTTTCATAAATGTGTTTATTATAGAAGTAGAGTTTACATGCTAAGGATACATGTTATGTTTGAATATGAAATATTTTCTGGCTGTTAATGTATGTAAAGGATTTGGCCAGCCAGATCATTGGTAAGGAAGTGTTCCCCTTAGTCCTAAATTGTGCTACCCAGACGTCTTTATAATCTCTATCTATTGGCTGAGTAGCAATACTTTCAAAGCTTCGGAGAGTAGCAACACTCTCCGACACAAAGTAGTAATACTTACTTTGACAACGAGGTACCGCTTGCATTAAGGCTAACAGGCAATACCCGATAGCAGAAAACTAGCAATCCATCTCACAGGTAGCAATACCTATACATATAAAAAAAGTAGCAATACTTTTACCCTATGCTAGCTTTAATAATAATCAATAAATCATCAATCAAACACTAAAACCTCAGGGCTGACACTCATCCTGTGTGTGTGGCGTGTCTGGGCTTAAACCACGCTCAGGCTGCCCTAACGTCCACAGACGAGTGCATCCACTGCACAGCCTTCCCCCGGAAAGCTGCTCAGCCTGCCAAGCCAGCCTATCGGGGGGGACCCTCTGATGTGTGAGGCAGCCGCGCTGCAGGGAGACGTGTATATGCCCGAGGCGTTGGCCACTACACCAAGGCCAGCTGTTCAAGTTGAGGTTGTGAAATCTTGCTTTGACGGTAAGGAAACAAGTCCTGCCTATCTTCCTGGAGCTACTGGATGAGATAGCGCTAACGTGGAAAGATAGGCCATACAGCAAGGAGCATCCCATCATGGGAAGCTCCCTGTTGGATTGTGACAGGATGGAGTCCCATGGCCTAGTATGGCTAGACTGTTTCCAGTCTAGCCATACTGATAAGTGCTACAAGGCAGCGGCTCTGTCAGCGAGAGCCCTTAACGCCTTCTCGATGCTGATGGCTGACCAAGCTGAGCTAGAACAGGACATGACTGCTAAACCAGACTCCACTCTGTGAGGGTTGGGTTTGAATGGCACTGTGCCAGTGGAGGAGCCCAGGTTTCCTGACACAGGGTGTTGCTATGGGAACCGTTCAGGTGAGGAAAGTGATCACCGCAGATGCCTCCCTGGTGGGCTGGGGTGCCACTCACGAGGGGAGAGCAGTGAATGGGAGATGGGACTTTCACATGCGCTCTACCCACATAAATTGCCTGGAGTTGCTGGCTGTTCCCCTGGCTCTGAAACAAGGGGGGCTGCTGTCCTCCCGGTTACACACACTGACACAGTCTGGAGCAGTGTGGACCTACAGTCACTGAGAGCAACTCATGTACCGGGTATTCTGAATTACGGGGTAGATCTGTTGTCCAGGGGAAACCCACTGTATCCAGACTGGAAGCCCCACCCCCAGGTGGTAAAACAGATATGGTCACAGTTCAGTCAGGCAACTGTCGACACGATCAGAGAGCTCCACTGGGTGAAGATGCACTGGCACACAGATGGCCAAAGACCCTCCTTTACAAGGAAAGGGAAGCACTGGCTAGCTTCAACTTCTGTCCAGCCCGCCTTCGCCGTTGCCACTGCGCAGAGACCTGCTGTCTCAGGCACAGGGGGAAATATTTCACCCCCACCCAGGCCCGTGAGTGGTTCAACCTGAACACGTTTGGGTTCCCTCATAGTGTTATTGACACTGTTCAGTGTGCCAGAGCCCCTTCAACTCGGTCGTTGTATGATAATAAGTGGCGTGTGTTTGAGAGCTGGCACTCGGACTCACAAGCTGTTCCTTTTCAGTGTTCTGTGGCAGTGATTCTGTCTTTTCTACAGGACCTTATTGAAAAGGGTAAGGCTTTCTCAACCATTAAGGTGTACCTGGCGGCTATTTCAGCCTGCCATATTAGCTTTGATGGGAAGACAGTGGGTCAACATCCTTTGGTGTGTCGATTCATGAAAGGTGTGGGGAAATGAAGCCTAAGAAAGGACAATTGACACTATGTCAACCTATTATATAGGTGGAGGGTCCCATCCCTTCCTGTCATAGTGGCATAGTCACTTTAGCCAGCCTACATCTAGACCACTGGCTCCAACGTGGGATCTTCCATCTGTACTGGACACTCTCTCTTGTTCCCCGTTTGAACCCCTGGAACAAGCAGAGTTGAGACTGTTTTCCTTAAAGACTGCCCTATTGCTCGCTTTGGCTTCAGCTAAGCACATAGGTGACATCCATGCACATAGGTGACATCCATACATCAGACATGCATGAAGTTTTACTCCAGGGAATGCCAGGGTCAGTCTGCAGCCTAACCCAGCTTTTATCCCAAAGGTGGTAGGTTCATGCTCCATATAGAGCTGGACACTTTTTATCCCTTGCCTTTCTCCTCTGAGGAGCACCGGCGTTTGCACACTCTCTGTCCAGTTCGTACGTTGCAGGTTTATCTGGACAGGACGCGTGGTTTTAGACAGGGTGACCAGTTGTCTGTGTCTTGGGCAAAACCACATGTGGGAAAGCCGGTGTCCAAGCAGCATCTTTTCCACTGGTTAGTGGGGGCTATTGCACTTGCTTACACCAGCAAGGGCCTTCAGCCTCCTGCTGGTCTCCATGCACATTCCACTAGGGGTCTAGAAATCTCTTGGGCTCTCTTTAAGGGAGTTTTTATTCAAGGGGTGTGCACTTACAATGCTCTTCTCTGTTATGTTGACGGCTGTTGAAACACTGCAATTGTGCGCTATTGTGTGGGGAAATGAAGCCCAAGAAAGGACAATTGACACTATGTCAGCCTATTATATAGGTGGAGGGTCCCATCCCTTCCTGTCATAGTGACATAGTCACTGTAGCCAGCCAGTTGACTGTTCTGATCTGAGCTTCTGATGAGGTCACGAAGGAGGCGTTCCCCGTAGTGAGACACTCACTCATGCTAATCAGAGAACTAGGGTTATATCCATAACCTTAAGTTATGTGATAAATTATTGCTGTATGTAATAAGTGTGAGTGTTCAGATTCATGTCTTTGGCTACTACAGCTTCTACTTTGATCCTTAGTCCCTTTTTTTTGTTTTATGAAATTTACTTTGTTGTATTGTTGTTTGTTAAATTAACTACATTTGTAAATAAATACATGTTAAAAAAACAAAAAAACAGCTAGTTTCATACACTGTTACCAATCATGGTTATTTCTTACAACAGGTGGTAGAAGTTGGTGTATTGTAATTGCTGTAGTCATTGTTGGTGTGGTGGGGGTAGATCCACCACTACTGTCATTAGTGATGGTCAGGGCAGGACTTCTGACATCAACCCAGAATGTCTTGTAATTCTGCACGAAGGATGCACTGCAGATACAGAAAAAGCAGTTGTCATAAATCAAGGTAGAAACATATGGCCATGGCAACAGAAAAAAACTGAATGCATTAGGAAAAATGGCATAATTCAACCTTACTGGAACTGAATGGCTTTTGTGTATACTGATGCTTCTGGTCTCCACATCACCTCAATGGATGTCTTAAGAGACTCTGATCTGTGGGATACAGCTGAGTTCTGGATACATACACACACAAAATAAATGTATAAGTAATAATTCTTTACGGAGGAGAAGGAGAAAATGGGATAAATAGGTAAAAAAGTAAAGGTGACATGACTTACATTTAGACATTAGTTGTAGTCACTGTAACCTCATTTAGTTTATAGTGTCAAACAAATTCCTTTATGATTTTTTTTTATGTGGTCTTGAGTGTGCTAGAATGGGGCATTAGTGTTTGTTAGCTTATATTTGTTACCTCTATTTGTACCATAGACATTTTGTAAGTCCAGAAACTTCATCACTCAGCCTGGCCTGGATGTGCACGCTTAAGTTATCTCAGGACTGTCTTTGGTTCTTTGCCAGTGGTCACCTGCTGAAACTAGCCTCTGGTTCTCCTTCCTGGTCTGGCCAATGGCAAAACTCGCAAATTAAAGCAGACTTTGAAGAAAGAGATTTGAACATGTAATTGGCATTAAAGGAACCGTACTAAGCTGGTTTAAGTCCTTTTTTTCAGAAAGATCTCAGTTTTTACTTGTTAATGATGAATCCTCCATGCGCACCAGAGTTAGTCATGAAGTTCCACAAAGTTATGTGCTTGAACCAATTGTATTCATCTCATATATGCTTCCTTTCGGCAACATTATTAATAATCATTCCATCAGTTCTTGGGAGTTTAATAGATTCTTTGGTAATGTTCAGCACAGGTAGAACATATAGACTAATTGATAATATAGTATCTATACTATACTTATAGATGTCTTGGAAAAACATGACATGGTGGCCTTCATATATGATCTTGCCCTTCTTTCTGGCCACCTGCATGACTTGGACCTTGTCACAGAAGTTTAAAAACTTCATTATCATGACTTGTGGAGCAGAGGATTGTGGCACACCTGGTAGTCTGTGAGCTCTTTCAATAATCCAAGGAAGTCTGAGGTCCCAGGATGTCTGGTAGCCACTTTTCCAGAAAAGCAGCTGCATTGCCCTTTTCAACTTTCTCTGGGAGATTCACCAGTCTGAGATTTGAACGACGGTTCCTGTTTTCCAGGTCATCCACTTTAGAGGTGAGCTCAGACACCTGCTTCTCCAGCATCACGATTCTGTTTTTTTCACCATCAATATCATCTTTAATGTCACCAATACGGTCCTCTGCTTGAAACCGAAGTCATTTTTCAGGGCTGCAATTGCCTCTAAGATCCCCGCTACTCCAGGAGTTTGCACATCAGTGGTTAGTGTGTAGAGTTGAGCCGGATACTCGGCTGAAATGAGTATCGGTACGGATAAAGCACTTTTGCCGAGTACGAGTATTATATGAGTAATACGAGTCAATATCTGTGCTCGGATTGAATGAAAATCCTCATTGGGTAGCTGGCTGTGTCTGCAAACTGTGATAGGCTAGTCACAGCGCCCCTCCCCTACACACATACAGATGTATTGTGTTGCTTTGTCCCGCTCAGCTCACTCACACACAGAACAGCTCTCTGTCTCTCCCTCAGTCACTCAGGTTCGCGGGTCTTTTTCATTAACATTTAGGGTTTCTTCATCTTCAGGTTTGTTTTTACTTCGGTTTGTACTTACTTATTAACCAGTAGAGTTCTGGTAAATGTGGGTTCGTTCAGGCGTGATGCTTGGTAGAATGCGACTCTGCCTGTCTGAGATTTTTTCTTTTCTTTTTTAAACCGTCAGCTGGCTCTAACCAGTTTTTTTGAGTTCACGCACTAAGTGTCTGACACTTTCTTGCTGTATTTCATAAAAAAATAAAGGTAGTAGTGGTATAAATATTACAAATTAATTAAGCTATGCACACACACACTTGCACTCTCTCTCTCTGTTGTGTATGAAAACTCTTGTTCATTACTGGGGATTCACACCGGGGACATAAGCGCCACGGAACGGCTGCGCGCGGTTTAGCTACATCCTCTGCCCGGCGTCAATCCCCACCGGGTGCATGACGGCAGCGTAACGGCAGCGTAGCGAGCCAGCCGTATTCACACTAGATCACGCAAGAATCCTGAACGTACGCGAGACCCCGCGATAAACTGTGTATAAAGAAAACAACAACAACAAACAGCTTACTTTGCTTCTCTGACGTGGAAGAGATTATAAAAAGGATCTGTTGTGTCATAAATTATTGTGTGTTGTTCCACTTCAATAATTAGTCTCTCGTCGTTCATGTTGAGACCCCTCGATTGACTGCTGACCTGGTGCCACCGGTCATGATGTAATGTTGATGTGAAGTTGTGATAGGCTACATGAACTGTGTATTGTGTTTTATTTTGAAAGGGGGCGGAAGTGTATTACGTTGATTCTGTGTCGGATTTGCTGTCTGGTGCAATCTGCTCTGTTGAAATTCACACGGTTTAGCAACGGCTTGCGTCAAAAATAGAAGTGCTACGGAATGATAGCGCTGCAGCGCAGAGAGTCGCTGCTGGGACACTTCTGAAACGTTCCGCGGTGCGCCCGTTTGGAATGGTTTCATTGATTAGAGTGGCAGCGATCAGCTCCAGTGACCGCAGCGCAGCCGTTCTGCGGCACTTACGTCCCCGGTGTGAATAAGGCTTTACATTTTACTTCATAATTGCAACCGCATGTGTTGTATTCATTGTTGCAAAACTTGTTCTGTAAATAGTTTGTTTGCTATCGTGATCAAAACCATTGATCTGAAGCTCAATGCTGATGGTGTCCTGTAAATAGTTTTTTAATCAGCAATAAATATAACAATTTCTGATCAACCCATATCAATTGCATGCTTAAAATAACATACCGGTTAAAGCCCTGCCCATTTCAAGACAACCCGACCCACTTCCGGGTTAGGCCCCGCCCACTCCGAGTACAGATACAGATAATTCATATGGTTAACAGATACAGATACAGATACAGATACAGATAATGCTGTACTCGCTCATCCCTATTAGTGTGCTAGCATCTTCCCCAGTTTCTTTGAGTCAATCTGTCTTTTTCTGGTGGCCCGAAGTAGTTTTAGATTGTTTGGTCGACATGTCTTAGATTACAGATAGATTTAACTTTAGTTTGATAAAGGAGTGCATTCGCTTTTAACTCAGGATAATTAAATTCAGCCGATTCCTATGGAGAGATCGAAAATGTGACCACTCAGCTCCGTGCCATAGTCACTCCCCCAAATCGCACTTCATCTGAGCCAAAAAATAATAATAATAAAATTGTATGCATGTATTTTAAGGTTTTTGTCTTATGTTTGTTATGTTGAGATGTAATGGGAGGGGCAGAATCCCCCAGACTGTGTCAGGGTCTAGGTTGGTAGCAGCAGCAGGGTATATAAGGCTGCCAGTTCCACCACACGTGGCTGATGCTAGGGCCACTTATGCTATGGTCCACAGTATGTGTTTTAAGTCTGTATGTTTAATGTGTCACTGTCGGTGAAATAAACACCTGGTTGGTTTGCACACAACCTCTGCCTCAAACCTCCTGCTTTGCGTATCCAGCTGCTACATGGCCATCCTAACAATACCAAATTATATTTATCGATCAAGCAAACAGATCAAAGCATGCCTGAAAACTTGGATGACCTGAAATTTTACTGATGTTGAACTCAGATCAAACTGAAGTTCTTGTAATTGGACCCAAAAATCTCAGAAACTCTCTAACTAAAGATATAGTTACTCTAGATTGGATCACACTGGCATCCAGCTTCACTGCAAAGATTCTTGGAGTTATCTTCAATCAGGATATGTCCTTTAATGTGAATATAAAACACATTTCACGGATTGTCTTTTTTTCATCTACATAATGTTGCAAAAATCATGAGCATCCTGTCTCAAGCAAATCCAGACAAAACTAGTCCATGCATTTCTTACTTCTAGATTGGATTGTTGCAGTTCCTTCTTCTTATTATTATTATTATGTCGTTCCAAAAAGTCCCATTTTTCTAATAAACTATTAGAAAAAAACTATTGCACACAGTTGCATTCACTGCTATAAGGCCACATGTTCATAAAAAGTTTGCTGCATTGCTGTCAACTCACAGGTCTCTGGTTGCAGGACAGGTGCTGAGTGGTCCCTATTATCACAGAAAAGGAGCCCACAGGAGACTGCCTCCCCACCTCTCTAGCCTGTAACAGGAAGCCAATAAATGGTGTGGAGGCTGGACCTTGGAGCTGTACTGAGAAAAAACAAACAAAAAACATTAATTCCACTGTTCACAGAAAAGCCCTACAGACAACAAATTCCTATATTACAGGCATGAGCAGTGGAAGCTTAGTGTTTGCCCCACTAGTGATGGGAAGTCCACTTCAAAGATTTGGCTCCTAAACAGCTCTTCGTTTAGTATCACTCAGCGCTTAGAATCAGCTCTTAGTGTAGGGGCTGCAGACATTAGTCTGGAGACAGGTACTCTCTTTTATATAATATAAGTTTATTACAAACTCAGAATATCTCATCTAATATCCTTTCACACTCTATTCCTGTCATTTAGGTGAACATGATCAGATAAGGTCAAAAGGCAAAGTCCTGGAAAGCTCTTCTTGCTTGCTGGGAACAAACCTATTTCAAGCCAGGACAAAAACAGGATGAGATTTTAGCATAAAATAACCCTTTAATCCTTGGACTCTTTTTGCCACTACAAATGACACATCACTAAGCCCTACTATGAACAACCAAGACCATTCGACCTAAACACATTCTACACCAGGTTTGACATAATCGACTGCTCTGAGGACTGCAAGGTTCTGCTGGAAACCCCGCCAATTCTAGAGACAACACACCAGGCCTCGTTAACAGTGGAGGACGTGCCCAGGCAGCTGTGCAGGTGTAAGCCAGGCAAGGCCCAGGGACTTGATGGCATTCAGGCGAGGGTGCTCAGAGACTGTGCCACAAAGCTCTCTCCAATCCTCCATGACATCTTCTGGGAATCCTACAAGACCGCCTCAGTACCCACCCTCTGGAAAAGATCTACTATCACACCAGTACCCAAAAAACCCTGCCCCTCAGAACTAAATCACTACCGGCCAGTTGCACTCATCATCATCCATCCGTTTGTTAAACCACATCTGGACCCGTATCACTTTGCCGACAAAACCAAAAGGGGGACTGAGGATGCTGTGGCATGCCTCTTTCACTCCCTCTTACAGCATCTGTAATCAAACAACTTAATCCTCGATGAAGAATCCTCTTCAGTGTCATTAGATGATCATCTCCACCACCTCAACATCTCTCCAGTCCTTATTAACTGGGTCCACAACTTTAAAATCCTTATAATAGCTTTAATTTTCATAGGCTGATCAGGCCCAAGCTTGTCCAGGTGGCAAACTAGCTACACTGCTCCATGGCTCCTCTCTCTTGAGCCACAGCCACCTTGAGGCTCTTTCTGCTGCATTGGTGATAGTGTGGATGGCTTTTCTCCTCCTCACTCCCTCGATGCCCAGCACGCTAAAAGCTTTGTATAGAGATCGAGCTGCAATGCCCCTGCACCCATCTTCTATGGCAAAGCATCTTGATTTCCAGCCACCTTGCTGGCACTCTCTGATCAGGCCATCATATTTGGTGAGTTTCCACTCATATGCCTCCTCCAGGCAGTCCTCCCATGGCACTGTTAATTCCAGGAGCATGACTTGCTTGGTGGAATCAGACACCAGCACTACGTCAGGTCTTAAGGTGGTTGGCACAATGCTCTGTGGAAACTTGAGTCACCTCCCAAGGTCCCACCATTAGCTACCAGTCCCTTGCAAAGGCCAGTATTCCTGCTGTTGATCTCACGGGTTGTCCTGGCTGCTCCCGGCTCTGACAAAGGTGATGGTTTGCTTTTTTTTTTCATTCCACAGGATGCCTGTCAGATGGGCCAGGCCTGCACACTCTTCTTCCCCTGCTTGTACAGTAGTAGTGACTCAAAAGTTCCCCTTCAAGCTGAAAGCCAGCTGAATGGCTACCGTCTTCCAGCCAAGTTCCAGCCAAGTTCCAGTGGCTGGAGTGACCCCCTCCTTCTCCTGGGCATGTCTATGTTTTACTGTAACTCCACCTATTCATTGAATTACAGAGTATGACCAGGAGATGGCGCTTCTCTCGCAGATTTTTTTTTTTTTTTATAGTTGTTCTACCTGGAGATGACATAGTTTACACACCATTAACATTCTCATTGCTCAACCTTTTGTTTGCACCTAATGGGCTTTTTGTTCTCCCAGTGTCACACAAATCACAGAGCCAAAAATGCAGCTGGTTTGACTACTGTATACTATACAGTAGCCTTGTGATTTGAGTGTGTTCATGAAGATTTTTGCTGTTGTGCTGGCAGGTATTCAGTCCATGCTTTAGGCCAGGTAAAGCCTATAAACACCTCATTAGCATTCTCATTGCTCAACCTTTTGTTTGCACTTAATGGGCTTTTTGGTCTCCCAGTGTCACAAATCACAGAGCTGAAAATGCAGCTGGTTTGACTACTGTATACTATACAGTAGCCTTGTGATTTGAGTGTGTTCATGAACAGGAGGATGCCTCATTTACTGTTTTCATTTTTGTTCATCTCATAGGCATAAATTAAACTCCATGAAGCAAGATAAGATCAAACAGGAAATAGGACAAGAAGGGCCGTTTGTGTTTTTTTTTCCAAATGTATTTTTTTATTCTACATGGACACCACTTTTTATTTTCCACTATGCCCCCTTCATTATTAATAATACACCTCAAAACTTTTAATAGTCCAGAGATAAGTCTGTTGCAAAAGTCCACGGTGACTCTCGTTTGCCAAAACGTCTGTATGGCCTCAACAAGCTCCTGTTTTGTGCCTGGCTTAGCCTCTTTTCAAATAAAGTCTTTCATGGAGTGCCAGACAAGCTCAATGGGATTCATGTCCGGTGACTCTGGTTGAGTTTTCACCCAGATGATCCCCTCGGATGCCATGTATGCTCAAGCAGCTGTGTGTTTTGGATCATTGTCCTGGAAGAAGCGATGGTCAGACTTTTCCTAAATATATGTGTTTGATGGTTTCGTAAGCTTACAATTTATTAAAATGAAACATACTTGATTTCTTTCATACTCGATTCACCTGTAATTCTTCCTCTTTAAATAGCGAGTTTCATTTACGTTTCAATTTATTTATGCAGGATTTAGCCTATGGGATGGACAAAAATGAAAACAGTAAATGAGTCACCCTCCTGTTTGAGTATGTCATGAACACAGTTTGCAACACCTCTGTTAACCCCTCGTCTTCCACTATGTTTATCGGCCTGCAGTTCATCGCTATCCACTTGGCAAGAACATTCGGCAGCCTGTCGGTCACAGACTTGCTCATATGCGGGGTGTTCTCCTCGAGTTTAGTTTGGCGAAGAGTTTTGCTATGGCTAGCTGTAGCTTGAGCTACTTCGGTGGTAAGCAAACTCCTTCTTGCAAAGGAGGCATATCACTCTACATTTATCAATGGTGCCATCGGGGTGTTTGTGAAATGTAAATTTCCCATTCACTGGACCGACAACTCTCACATGCTCCTCCATTTTCACGTCTCCTCTCCGCTCCTCACCTTGCTCTTTCAACTACAATGGAAGCCAATCAGCTTATGCTAAACCATCTCAAACACAATGACAGCCAATCAATGTCCACTTCAGGGTGTGACTTACCATTGTTTTCCACCCCCAACAACTCAAGCACAAGAAGCCCAATGCATAAAAACGGATTTTATAAAAAGGAAACTCGCATACAGAAACAGTAAAGTTAGAGATTAAAAATTAGATTAATGCGATTAAAAAACATAACGCACTAAATATGACTAATTAATTAATCGCAATTAACACGATAATTTGACAACCCTACTTTCTGTTGTCCCCCACTTTCTGTTTCTGCTATACAAAAGCATAGTCCAACGAAGAAACGAGGATGGGACGATCCCCACCTACCAGAAGACCTGCTCCAAGCTTGGCGTCTGTGGGAAAGTGAACTGTCCCAGCTGTCACGGATTATCCTGCCAAGATGCTACACCGACCCTAGTTTAGACTGCAGCAACAGCATTCAGAGTATATATGTGTTCTGCGATGCTTCCGAGCGTGCATATGGGTCCATAGCTTATCTGCGCACCGACAGAGGTGAAGGACAAGTCTACATGACCTTCTTGGCTGCAAGGTCAAGAGTGGCGCCCAAGAAGGAACTCTCAATCCCCAGGCTGGAACTGTGCAGAGCTCTGACAGGAGCACAGTTGGCTTCAGTCTGAAAGAAAGAGCTCACGCTTGACATCCAGGGGGTGGTGTATTGGACAGACGCGACAACAGTACTCAACTGGCTCCATTCAGACTGATGCATATATAAAGTGTTCGTGGGAACCAGTGTTGCGGAGATACAAGAGCTCTCTGACCCAGCATCCTGGCGCTACATTGACTCAGGAACCAATCCCGCCGACGACATCATGAGAGTGAAGACACTGCCTCAGCTTGCTGGAGAGAATTGTTGGAGCCAAGGGCCACCGTTTCTTCAACTGCAGGCCAACCACTGGCCGAAGGCACCAGTGGGAGAGCCTACAGAGGAAGTAGAGGAGCTGAGGAAGACAGTGTTCTGCGGGCTGTTGGTGGAGTCAACCAGTCCAGCAATACCTGATATCAAACAGTTCAGCACTTACCAGGAACTCCTGAAAGCCACCACGTAGTTGCTGCACGGGGCGGCCACTATCACCGAACATCCTGCTGCTGATGACTATCAAAAGGCAGAGTTGGCCCTGCTGAGACATGCTCAGGCAGAGAGCTTTCCAGGAGAGTTCGCACTACTGAAAGCAGAAAAGGCCATCCCATCGAGTAGCCGACTACTTACCCTTGCTCCTGAGTATGACAAGTCTTCTGCCCTGATCAGAGTGGGAGGTAGACTTCGCAGGTGTGATGGCCTGAGCTCTGAAGTTCTGCATCCGATACTTCTAGACCCCTCTCACCTAGTCACTCCAGCACTGTGACGTGCAGCTGCATCATCCTGGAGCTGAACTTGTCTTCGCAGAGCTCCGCAGGAAGTACTGGATACTGAGGGGCAGAGAAGCGGTTAGGAGACATCAACACCTCTGTCTGGAGTGTAGAGGCCTGGAGAGGCCTACCCGAAGTCCCAAGAATGGCAGATTTCCCCCCTCAAGTTTGAGGATCTTCCGGCTTGCCTTCTACTCAACGGGATAGACTGTTTCGGCCTTACGCTCATTAAAGTGGGTCCTCCAAGTCAAGGATCGGACTTGTACTCACCCAGTGGTACGGCTCATCAGGCTACCTGCTCTTCCTCAGGACTTCACCAAGATGTAGTGAAGCGTTCTATTAGTGTCAAATTTGCACACCAAATTTGGGGGCGGCTGTACAAAAGATCATCCCTTTGTGCATGGTTCTTTCATTGTTTATAATTGCTGCACATGTGAATTCCCACACTGCCGAGGTCCTTGAATGCACCACATACATACCGCTCGGCTCAGAGCAAACATCAGGTGAATGATATACATTGTGCGTCCATTGAGCCGTGAGTTATGATGTTTACTTCTGTGTTACACTCTGTTGATGTTTGTGTTGATCCATGAGTCTTTTTTGATGACTTAGCAGTAGTTTTTGCCATCGGTTTGTATATTGTGACGAACAATTAGCCGCTAATGAGTGACTTGGAGCTAGTCGCTAACTAGCAATAGCCTGAGAGTTTTATGTTGCTGTATTGCTAATTTCTGTTGATTATACATTGCATACTGAATGTTAATTGATCAGTGACAGTGTATGTCACTCTTATGTTGCATCTAAGCCTATAGATTAATGTTCATTCTGGTTTCATTGATTAATGCTGACTTTAAATTCATAACTAATCTTGAGCTGTATTTCATATGTTACCTGGTTAGAGATATCTAGCTCAGTATATTTCATGCCTAAGTTATACTTTATTTTTAATCAGTCTGTATTGTTGTGCTTGTATTGCAGCAACCACACACATGTTCAAACACTGATAAACAGCTTGAACTTTATTAAAGGAGTCTGCCTCTTATTAATGCCCTGCACTGAACATTCCAACAGTGTCCTCACCAGATACCCTGAAGCGATTGCTGCCACCAAAGATCCTTATATAGTCAATCGGTCATTTAATTATAATAGAATTATCAAATACTTTTTATGGCATAAAAAGAGACCAAGGATTAATATAAAGAAGATGTGGTCACCGAGGGAAATTGGAGGTATGGGTCTACCTAATGTAAGATTATATAATCTATCATTTGAAATGTCTAGATTGATAAAATGTTGGAAGGGGGTAGATAATGAGCTGAGCTGGATCAAAACTGAATGTTAACTAACCAGCCCATTTGAACCTCTGGATGTCCTCTCACATGGTTCAGCAACTTCTGGACATAATTATCTTTTTAACATCGGGCTTGACAGCTGTTATGCCTGCCTTATGCGCCTGCAGTCCTAGTTCATTTTTCACAACTTCACAGGTGTATGTTGATCCGAACATGGTGAGCACATACATGGCCAATGTCCTCAGTGTGTCATATTTTTGGGGACAAGCCACCCAAAAGGCGCTCAAGCTTTCAGCACCACGGAGAGCAGCCTTCATGTCACCAGCGGCCTGGATGTCAATCAGTTCACTGTGATTGGCCGGCTCGTCCAGCGGCTTCACCTTCCCCAGGTTAGCAGTTGACAGCCTCATGACGCCTAAAAGCTCGTTTTTGCCCCCTGGTGGCTTGCTACCGTACAGGTAATATGAGTCTGTTAATGCTCACAAAGGCTAAAACATAACATACATGTAGGAGCTATTTGTGAAGTTAGTCTTTGTTGTTTTTTGGTTTTAGTTGTAAATTTAATTTGCTAATTATGAGTAAGTTTGTTTGATTAACTTAAGTGTTTGCTTTATTTAGATTAGATTTTTTGCTAATATTCTTTGTTAGGTATTTGTTTAGGATATTTAGATTTGCAAGGTTAGTATTTTGGTTTATTTTTTGGTAAATGGGTCACACTTGGCACTTGAGGTTATTTAGGTAGGTAGGCACTTTGAGTACCAGCATGCACCTGGGTGGGCTGATGGTTTTTTTACCAGCGCAAGGGAGGCAGCAGCAGCCATGGTTTTCTTTGTTATTTTGTTTGTTTCATTATTTTAAAATAAATCATTATAAAACGCAAGAATTCATCTTGGACAATCATCTTCTTTTGCCTGCGTTAAACCACATCCCCATGGTGCATCAGTGGCCTTTTGATTTTGTCTGGTTTAAAGTTTAATTTGTTTTTTATGGACAAATGGCCACTACAATACATTTCAAAGGCAAATTGATATATGAAATAATATATATATATATATATATATATATATATATATATATATATATATATATATATATATATATATATATATATTAGGAATTACTTAGGATACAATATTAATTTAATTTTACGAGAGCGTCTGGCCCTGATAGTGTCTGCCGAGAAAAATTCTGGCCCTCTGGACAAATGTAATTGATGACCCCTGTTGTACAGGACTCCACTTTTGTAGGCCTCTTCCTTGGCCTGACAAAGCTTCCTGAGTTTAGCTGTAAACCAGGGTTTGCTGTATTGCTGTGCAGAAGATCTCTGTGGGCACACATATCCTAACAAAAGCTGATGTAAGATGGCACAGTATCAGTCAGTTGTTCCAGGTCTGAGGCTGCAGCCTCAAGAACACTCAAAGTAGGCTTGTAGTTCCACTTTGGCCTCGTCGGTCCATCTCCTCACTGTCTTGACCACAGGCTTAGGATATTTTAGCTTCTGCCTGTAGGTCGGGATAAGTACATAGAGAGCTGCTGCTCCTCCAACTAGTGGCGTGTCAGTCATAAACGTATCGTTCATTTTGAACTATTCTTTTATATAACAAGGGAGTAATGAGTAGTCTCAGTGAGTGATTCATTCATTTTCATGCAGTACGTTCCCTCGCCACATGCAGCTGCATGGCCACTCAGGCTGACAAACATGGCCATTTAGGCTGACGAGCAGTAAGCAAAGCAGTTTGTTCATTCGGATTGTTCATTTGTCACGTGACAGGCCGCTCAGGCTGTGTGAGGAGCAGTACATACAGCAGTCCGTTCATCCGTACCGGATACTCGGCTGAAACGAGTATTCGGTACTTTTGCCGAGTACAAGTATTATACGAGTAATACAAGTCTCTCTCTCTCTCTCTCTCTGCTGGTCGTCAGTGGGCCACCATCAGTGGGCTCTAACCAGTTTTTTTGACTTCGTAGTAGTGGTATAAAATAATATTACAAATTAAGTTACACACACACTCACACACACACACACACCTGGTGTGGAAATAAATAAAAAAAAAAAAACCATAAAAAAAATAAAAATCACACTGATCATAAAAAAATTAAAAGTTAAAAAAAGAAAGTTATGTTGAGTATGAAAACTCTTGTTCATTACATTTTACTTCATAATTGCAACCACATGTGTTGTATTCATTGTTGCAAAACTTGTTTTGTAAATAGTTTGTTTGCTATCGTGATAAAACAATTGATCTGAAGCTCAATACAGATAATGCTGTACTCACTCATCCCTACTGATAATGTACCGTACACTGTTAAGAGATCCATGAGTAGTGGTATACTTGATGTTGTTCTGTACCTCTCATTGTAATGCCCTCAAGGGCAATCCTAGCCTTATTAGTTGGGCTAATGGTTCAATAAACAAATTAAAGAGTCCTGGACTAGAAGGGCAGCCCTGATGGCATCCTTATTGTAGGTGTATAGTCTTGGACAAATGACCATTAATCTTGATCCTAGCTGTTAGGGATGTGTATAATGTTTTAATACACTGTAGATTTATTTACTGTATTTCTTGCAGAAACCAAATTTCTCCATTACCTGGCAAAGACCCAACCCACCGAGTCAAATGCTTTTTTAGCATCTACACTCACCAGTATGGCACTAGTCTATCATGTTTTATTTGTTCTATTATATGGAGACACCTCCTTATGTTATCCTAGGTCTGTCTATTACATATAAAACCAGTTTGGTCCTCATTAGTGGTAACACCTTCTCCATCCCTTTAGCCCTTATTCCCTAATATGGACGCATATAATTTGTAATCTTGATTTAACACACTAATTTGGCTGTATCCACTGCATTTCTTTGTGTCTTTGCCTATAATTATGATTATAGATATGATGGTTTCCCTCCAAGATGGAAGCAGAGTTTGCTCTTTCAGAGTATGTTTGAAACACTCAGAGTACACAGAGTAACAGTGTTATTTGTTCTCTCATTGACTTATACCACTCACTCAGGAACCCGTCAGTACCCAGTGATTTGCCTGCTTTCAGACTGGCGATTGCTTCGTTAACTTCCTCAATGTATATTTCTTTTGTGAGGTTGTAATAGAAAATTTATATTACATGCTTTTGGGTTCTTTCTTATAACCATATAAATTTCATGTTTGGTCTCAGTAATGTTTTGGAAATTTTTTCATGTATAAAACTGTGTGCCTTATAGCTTTTCTTGGTTCTAATCAGTACCTTTCACCTAGAAATCTGTTTGTAGCAGTAAACAGTAGCAGTGTTTAATGTATAAACCTGACCTTGGTTCACACGGTCAAGCAGAGCTTGTTAGTGAGGTTTGATGGTGATAAATACATTCTACTGTAGCCACCTGTGATGGTTAGATAGTAAATCACATATAGTGGCACATATTTTTATATATTTTTCAGAAACCTACGGATGATTTCACTTAATGCTCGGTCTATTCTTTATACTGTCATTGGTTGAAAGTTGTCCAGAGTAACTGGCAAATCTAAAGTTAGTTAATTCAGCTACGTCTCTGTGAGGAACACAATGCTACACTCGTGATATTTCTTCTGTAGCTGTAGATCCTCCTCTTCTTAATCCGTTATTATTAATATACTTCATGAATATATAATAGCTGCATCATAGTAACTCTGTAGTTGGATGTGCCGTAAGCAGAAGCCCACTGTTAACCACAATTCACTCTTCACGTTTCTAACAAATTCTCCCCACTCAGCGACACACCTGCTACAGTCAAATTTGAAACTGCTGGTAAGGGTAAGCATAGATTCAGTGAGAATTTTATTCATGTGGGCGGCAATGATAGCAGTCAAAACATCACCGAAATTAACATTGAGTCTGTGTGTACATGTACACTCAACACCAGACTCCATCATTTTCTCTGGACCCCTGCTATATCTCACATGTTTAGCCACATGTTATCGCTCAACCGCTGGCTGTAGAGATGGTGTTGCAAACAACGTGGGCTTCATAGATACTTGGACAACTTTCTGGAGAAAACCTGGTCTGATAAGGAAAGAAGGCATTCATCCCACTTTGGATGGAGCCAATGATATCCCAGAGTTGAGACCAGAAGGTGGGATTGCACTCATTACACACTTCTCTGCCCTTCCATCAGAGCAGTTAGTATGGTCTAGACCTGCTCTGTATGGAAAGTGTCATGAAATAACTTTTGTTCTGATTTGGTGCTATATAAAACTAAACTGAATAGATAAGCATGATGTTTACCTTTCACCTCGTCTCCAAGTCTGTAGCTGCTGTGGTCTGTAGTGACAGTGAAGGGTGCAGGTTCTGTCTGTGGGCTCAGCCCAGAGTGGTGGGGTCGCATGTCTTCACAGCTGTCCTTAACTTGACCTGAGCTGTAGCAAAAAGCCACCGGAGAAACACACACCAGCAGTAACACAACATGGTCCATTGCAATTAACTTATCGGTTTCCGCTCTACTCATAAATACAGCTGGTGGAAAAAAACACCATGTGTAATACAATACTGCTATTGTGCTGGGAGGAGCTTAGCTGGTTTGTCTAGAAACAATAACCAGGAGGTGGGAGGAAGAAAGGAGGGAAGTGTGGAGCACTGAAAGGAGGCCACAGGTGTACATCTGTTTATCACAACTAGTCCCCTAGTGTCAGGGGAGACAGGGAATACTTATGAAAATATTTGTGTGTGCCTGACAGAAGAAGAAGAGAGAGAGCTGTGTGAATCTCTGCTGTTGCAAGTGTTGGGAGAGGATTAAGGTCAAGAGTATTTTTATTTTTTTTTTAATTTTTATTGAGCCCTACCTGGCCAGCCATTAGAAAGAAAGATTACCTAACCAAGAGACTAATAACGATTGTGTGAATAGGTGAAACCTAATGTTTATCTTAACAGACCGGATGTTCTGTTAAAAACGACTATAACCACTAAGTTTAATGTCTGTGTGATTAGGCATGTGTTCCCCTGTAACTGATGACAACTTAGTTTATGTCATGTATGTTGTAAAATCCCCCCCTTGATTACTTTTGGTGAAATCCCCCCAGCTATATTTTTATAAAAGAAGGAACAATTCTGATGATAAAGAACCTTTTTTTTTTTTTTTGGCTTATGCTAGACATGTCCAAACTCCAGCCAGGAGGAGGGGCCATTCACAGCCCATGGTCAGATTTCATGTGACATGAAGCTTAATTTTTATATTATTTATGGCCTTTTTTGTTGACACAACGTAGCATTTGAATGCACTGAACATTAACCTCTAAGGACATAACTGTTATGTACCTGTAGATGTGACACAAAATATCACTTTGTCAGACTCATCCCAAAACATCTTAATTGGGTTCAGGTCAGGTAATTGTGGAAACCAGGTGAGGCATCATTCTGATTATTGTGAAATATACCTTACACAGCCTTTTGGTTTAACTGTCATGTTGAAAAGCAAGTGATGGTCCCAATAAGCGCAAACAACATCGCCAACAGTTCCACCAGCAAGGCACCTCCACACCATCACATCTCATTCTCCATGTTTCACAGATATCATCCACTGACCTCCTTTTCCTCATGAAGACAAGGCAGTTGAAACCAAAAATATTAAATTTGACTCATCACACCAAAGTCCAGATTTCCACTGGTTCCTTGTGTTTCTTCTCCCTTTTTCTTCTTGGTCTCCCTCAGTTGTGGTTTCTTTGCACCAAATCAACCATGAAGGCCTGATTCACTCCTCAGAACAGTTTACGTTGATGTGTCTGCTACTTAAACTTGGTGAAGATTTATGTGGATTCTAATTTGAGGTGCTGTTAATGTGATTGCTAAGGCTAGTAACTGTAAAAACTTATCCTTTGCAGCAGAGGTAACTCATGGTCTTCCTTTCCTGGGGCAGAGACGGATGCATCATATTATTTTGTGGTTTTTGTGATTGCACATGATACATTCAAAGTTCTTGATATTTTGTGGATTGACTGACCTTCATGTCTCAAAGTAATGTTGACTGCTGATTCTCATTACTTCTCGTTATGAATTACTACTGTAGTTGAATAGAGCTATTTACTGTTTGCCAACACTACCACTGAACTACACAAATGATAGTCTAAAATGTATTAAGAAAACAAGAAATTCCACTAATTAACATTTGAGAAGGCACAACTGAAATAATTGAAAAGATTTCCAGCCTCATGAATCTGGTTGAGGGAATTCAAAAGTGTGCAAAGCAGTCATCAAAAAAAGGTGGCTACTTTGAAGATTCTAGATTAGATTAGATTATACTTTATTTATCCCACAATGGGGAAATTCACTCGTAATAGCAGCAGAAAATGTGTATATACAGTTTTAATTACCACATAATTCCATGTGTTATTTCATAGTTTTGATATCTTTTGTGTTAATCTAACCCTGCCTCTCACCCAATCTCAGCCACCTGGAGACTATTTATTTTGTTGGATTCATGGCATATACTGTACTTTTTAATTTTTTTTTATTTGTAATACTGTCTGTTTTGTATGTGTTTTAATTTACTTATTCTTAGTTTGTGCTGCTGTCTGTCTTGGCCAGGACTTCCTTGAAAAACATTTTTAATCTCAATGGAATCTTAATTAATCGCATTTTTTTTTCTGTGAAAAGCATCCAAACATATTCAAACATGTTTCAAATCAAACTGAATTTGGTAGCTGAATAAATCAATGAAAAATAGACATTATGGTGTTGTTTAGGTCAGTCGGTATAGCATCCGCCCCATGTACAAAGGCTTAGTCCTTGCCGCGGTGACCCAGGGTTCGAATCTGACCTGTGGCTCTTTCCCGCATGTCATTCCCCATCTCTCTCTCCCCACATTTCCTGTCACTCTTCAAGCTGTCTCTGTCAAATAAAGCTCAAAGTTTACTAATTCCACTAGTGGACGCAGCCCGATTAATCTGCATTATTTTTCTTATCGTGTTATTTTTTCTATGATTAATTAATTGAAATTAACATGTTAACTTGACAGCCCTAATTTTAACATTATTGCAAGATTTATTTGCATAAAAAGAATGTGAGTTACCTCTAATGTATGTGTTCACCTGTAAAGACACTGTGCTTACTCTGTAATGAATTAGACATGTGAGGCAGGATGTAATTATTTTATTTTGCACTTGTTTTACATTTTTTCATGCTGGTTGTATTTGGTATCTGTTTTGTGATTTGTTTACTTACAATAGGCTGAGAAGAGGGAACTGTGAGCTGATACAGTGATACAGGTTGTGTTGGGGATTCCAAATGCTTAAATGGGGCACCAAACAATGAAAGTGCGATCAATTAGCATTGGCCATCAAGCTTATTAAAAGATAAGAATAAATAATGACTAATTAAGTAACTAAAGTACCTAAGGGCACCACCCTGTAGCAACCAGCATACACCTGTGTAGGCCTTGCCAACTCCCGTTACCTCCCAAAGTCAGGACAATATGTCCGGATTGTCGGATTCTCAGGGATTAAGCAGCTGATACCTACTTCTGACCCTGTCCCCCGTCATTTTCAAGGAAAGACTATTGAATTGCCAGTATTAATAAGACTCAGAACAGACTCCTATAAATTTGCTTCGATGAGATGCTATGTGTAAACTGAAATGCACTATTCTGTGCACACCAGATTGTTGCATTCTCACAAGACTGTAAGGAGGGTGGATGAACTTTATTAAGACTAATTTGTAGGGATGAGCGAGTACAGCATTATCTGTATCTGTATCTGTATCTGTATCTGTTAAACATATGATTTATCTGTATCTGTACTCGGAGTGGGTGGAACCTAACCACAATCCGAAGTGGATTGAATTTAACCCAGAAGTGGGTCTGGTTGTCTTGAAATGGGCGGGGCTTTAACCGGTATGTTATTTTAAGCATGCAATTGATATGGGTTGATCAGCTATTTATTGCTGATTAGAAAACTATTTACAGGACAGCATCAGCATTGAGCTTCAGATCAATGGTTTTGATCATGATAGCAAACAACTATTTACAGAACCAAGTTTTGCAACAATGAATACAACACATGCGGTTGCAATTATGAAGTAAAATGTAATGAACGAGTTTTCATACTCAACATAACTTTCTTTTTTTAACTTTTAATTTTTTTCATGATCAGTGTGATTTTTTTAAATTTTTTTTTTTGGTTCTTTTTTATTTTTTTAATTTCCACAGCAGATGTGTGTGTGTGAGTGTGTGTGTGAGTGAGTAAGAGAGAGACAGACAGACAGAGAAAAAACTGAGCCAGCTGACGATTTAAAAAAACCCAAACTCCAACGACCGGCAGAGAGAGAGGGGAGAGAGAGAGAGAGAGAGAGAGAGAGAGAGAGAGAGAGAGAGTGTGTGTGTGTGTGTATCTTAAGTTGTAATATTTATACCACTACTACCTTTATTTTTTTATGAAATACAGCAAGAAAGTGTCAGACACTCAGTGCGTGAAGTCAAAAAAACAGGTTAGAGCCAGCTGATGGTTAAAAAAAAAAAACTCTCTGCCGACAACTGGCAGAGAGAGGGAGAGGGAGAGAGAGAGACAGTGTGTGTGTCCGACAGGTAGAGACGCAATGCGAGTCGCATTCTACCAAGCACCACGTCTGAACGAAGCCACGTTTACCAGAACTCTACTGGTTAATAAGTAAGTACAAACCAAAGTAAAAACAAACCTGGAGCTGAAGAAACCCTAAACATTAACGGAAAAGACCTGTGAACCTGAGGGAGAGACACAGAGCTGTTCTGTGTGTGAGTGAGCAGAGCGAGACACAGCAACACAATACATCTGTGCATGTGTAGGGGAGGGGTGCTGTGAGGGGCGCTGTGACTAGCCTATCACAGAACGCAGAGACACACAATGAGGATTTTCATTCAATCCGAGCACAGATATTGACTCGTATTACTTGTATAATACTCGTACTCGGCAAAAGTGCTTTATCTGTACTGGATACTCGTTTCAGCCGAGTATCCGGCTCAACTCTACTAATTTGCCAGATGCATGTCCCGCTCATTGCACACTCACAAGCTTAAACCAGAGCAGTGGGTTAGTCAGCAGCCAGACAGCCAGAAACCATGGTTGACAGGGGAAGTCCACAGGTTACTGAGAGCCAGGAACCTTCCTGGTCATGTGCTAAAGTACTGTGCAGAGGAGATGTCCTCACAGACATCTTCAACACCTCCCTGAGCCAAGCTGTTGTTCCCACTTGCTTCAAGAGTACCCCCATCATCCCGATTCCAAAGAAGGCCTCTCCATCCTTCTTCAACGACTACCGCTCTGTGGCACTGACCCCCATCATCATGACGTGCTTCGAGTGGTTAGTCATGCAGCACATCAGATCTGTCCTCCCTCCTTCCCTGGACTCGTACCAGTTTGCATATCGAGCCAACCGGTCCACTGACGATGCAATCTCTACTGCCCTCCACTCAGCTCTCACTCACCTAGAAACTAAGGACTCATATGTGAGGATGCTGTTCTTAGACTTTAGTTCAGCTTTCAACACAATCATCCCCCAGCAGCTGATTAAGAAACTGGACTGGACTGAACACCTCACTCTGCAACTGGTTGTTGGACTTCCTGACCGGAAGATCACAGGTAGTCCGGGTCGGCAGCAACGCATCCAGCACCATCATGCTGAACACAGGGGCCCCCCAAGGATGTGTGCTCAGCCCCTTACTCTTCACCCTGCTGACCCACGACTGCACACCAACACACAATACCAACCTCTTCGTCAAGTTTGCAGGCGACAATGACTGTGGTGGGTTAGGGTTAGGGGTTACAATGATGAGTCAAACTACAGGGACAAGGTGAGCCAGCTGGCCGCATGGTGCAGAGACAACAATCTCTCTCTTAAAGTGGAGAAGACAAAAGAGATTGTTGTCGACTTCCGGAGAGCCTCCACCCAGCACCTCCCACTGACCATCAACGGTGCCGCTGTGGAGAGAGTGACCAGCACCAAGTTCCTGCCCTCCGGGAGGGAGGAGGATGAGGAGCCTCCAGGCAAGAACCAGCAGACTGAGAGACAGCTTCATCCACTGCTGAACTCCCTCCCCACCTGAGCCTACACCTTCAGAGAGTGCCAGTACTCTGGAAAACAGTACTGGTCCCAGTGCCCAGAAAAGGATGTCCTGCTGCACTGGAGGACTACAGGCCAGTAGCACTGACATCTCACATTATGAAGGTCATGGAGAGACTGGTCCTGGCACACCTCAGACCGCTGGTGTGCCCATTTGCAAGACCCCCTGCAGTTCGCATATCAGCCCCATGTTGGGGTTGATGATGCAATCATCTACCTGCTGCAGAAGGCTTACTCCTCCCTGGACCGACCCAACACCTCAGTCTGGATCATGTTCTTCGACTTCTCCGCCTTCAACACCGTCCAGCCCAGACTGCTTAAGGCCAAACTGGAGAACATGCAGGTGGGTGCTCCCCTCGTCACTTGGGTCGATGACTATCTAACAGGCAGACCGCAGTTTGTGAGATTACAGAACAGTGTGTCTGATCGTCTGATCAGTAACATCCATTCTTTACACGTGACATCTATTGCACGTCTGTCTGTCCTGGGAGAGGGATCCCTCCTCTGTGGCTCTTCCTGAGATTTCTTTCACCTTTTTTCCCTGTTAAAGGTTTTTTTGTGGGCAAGTTTTTCTTCACTCGAACCAAGGGTCTAAGGACAGAGGGTGTCACTCCCTGTACAGATTGTAAAGCCCTCTGAGGCAAAATGTGTTTTGTGAATTTGGGCTATACCAGGGGTGTCCAAACTACGGCGTCCATTTTTTATTGGCCCGCAGCAAATTCTGATAATATAATTGAATATGGCCCGCACAAGAAGCTTGAACTCAACTCTGTTGCACTTCTCAGTTTCAACACTAGATGGAGCCAGCCATGGAAACGGAGCTTCTCCACTAAACAAAATTAAGCAAAGAAAAACTTTTACCGCGAATCACCAGAAATGTCAGCACCGAAGAAACGCAAAGTAGAAAGTGAGTGTAGAAGATTTCAAACACGGTGGGAAAATTAATATTTCTTCAAAGAAATCAACGGACAGTGTGTCTGTTTGATTTGCAATGAAGATATTGCTGTGATGAAAGAGTACAATGTTCGTCGGCAATATGAGACCAAACATCAGAGCTACACATTGTACGCCGGTGCCGAACGAACACAGAAATTCAAGCAAATGGCAGCTAGCCTGCAAGCTCAACAACAGTTTTTTGTTGAGCCCTGCACGGCAAACCGTTCTCAGACGGTGATTTCATAAAGCAGTGCCTCATCAAAGTCACAGAAATAATGTGCCCAGAAAAAGTGTAGGATTTCAACAACGTGAGCTTATCCAGAAATACAGTGGCGTGGAGAATCGAGGACTTGTCAGCTAACTTGAAACTTCAGCTCAGAGACAAAGCTTGTGCTTTTGATTTTTTTGATAGCATGCGATGAGAGCACAGATGCCACAGACACCGTGCAGCTGTTAATTTTTTTGCGGAGAGTAGATGATAATTTTTGCTGTACGGAGGAGCTGCTTAATATGATGAGCCTAAAAGGCACAACGACGGGTAGAGACACTTTTGAAGCTGTGTCAGAGGCAGTTGAAAAGAAGGGGCTTAAATGGGACAAGCTCTGTGGAGTAACAACGGACGGAGCTCCAGCCATGACAGGCAAGGGCAAAGGAATGGCATCGATGCGCCAAGGTAAAAGAGAGTGGAGGTGAGGCTGTTAGGATGAACTGTATAATCCACTAAGAAGCACTGTGTGCCAAGACTGTCCAGCTGGGCGATGTGATGAACACTGTTGTAAAAACTGTCAACATGATTCGAGCTAGAGGACTGTACCACAGAGAATTTCAAGCTTTCTTATCTGATGTGGATGCTGAATACAGGGATGTACTGTATGTAGCATCCCCGGCTGAATGATGGTCGTACTCTTTAACTGATGGTTCATACTGCTTTATTTTGTGAACCGTATTCAATTATGAACACACCGTAAGAGCTATGAAAACTTACTTTACCTTTCCTTATAGCAATAAACTTATCATAGCCTTACAAGATTTACTCAATGAAATTATGATTCTTTTAACTGCTACAATTACAGTAACAATCATGGAAAATCACATTTTAACCCATTTTAACCTCAAGAGAAGCTCCAATAGAGTGCTGTATATAAAATGCTATTTAACATGAAATTAACATTTTTAACCGTTCCCTTATATGCAGTTTTAACCTTATCAAATATTACATAAGACACACAAACACATCTTGTTGCATTAACAGAGCGACCAATTAATTAAGTGGCTCTGTCTGCCTTAATATAGATCGACACGATCGGTCAGCTAATGTTAATCACGCTAGCCAAAACACATCTTGAAAAGTATGGAACTATCAAAAGCACCAAAACTCAAGCTAGACAGTCAGCATTACATGAAAAGTAATAAAAACGAACCTTGTGCCTGAATCAGCCAGGTGCTAATGGAACTAATTTTCTTATATTAAGCAGACACACTTTTTCACCGCCAAAGAAGTCCGGATGTTTTGATTTTCCGTTTTCAGGCCTTCACCGAAAGCTCAGCAAATGAATAAGTAAGCATAAGACATCACATTTATAGAAATACATGCTCATACTAAAGGTCATTTACACTCTACCACTCTGAAGTGTGCTGGCTCAGCCGCAGCTCTGTGCTGCAGCGGTTTTATTTGCTGAGATCAGAAATCGACCAGTTTTTGAAAGAGAAGGGCTGACCACTTCATGAACTGAGTGACCCTCTGTGGCTGGCAGACCTGGCATTTTTAGTTGATGTTACTCATCATCTGAATACACTGAACAAAAACCTACAAGGCAAAGAACAGCTGGTTTGTATGCGCACATGAAAGCCTTCTGTGTAAAGCTCCGCCTGTTTGAGACACAACTACGAAGCTTTAATGCTGCACACTTCCCTGCGCTGTCTGAAATCAATTCTGCTTTTCCAAAGGCCGACCTTTATGCTAAAAAGGGGAAATATGTGTCTGTGATTGCATCTCGTAACAGAATTCAACCAGCGTTTCCAAGATTTTTCTGTCATTGAAAAACAAATCAAGCTGTCCTCGACCCCCTTCCTGGTGGATACAGAGGAAGTGGAAGAGAGTCTGCAGTTAGAACTGATTGAACTGCAATGTGATTCTCTGAAGAGTAAAGATCAGCTCCTCTCCCTCCCTGACTTCTATCAGAGTTTGGATAATGCCAAGTTTCCTCTGATGATACACCACGCAAAAAGGACGATGAGCCTGTTCGGCTCAACATACATATGTGAACAAACATTTTCTCTGTTAAATCAGAACAAAAGCAGGCTGAGAACCAGAATTACTGATAGCCATCTCTGTGAAGTCCTTCGTGTCTCAACCACCAAACTTTCTCCTGACATGTCAGCCATCCTTCAATCCAAAGGACAGCATCACTGCTCCCACTGAGTGCAATGTTCTTCACATTATAGGTGAGTTAGAAATACACACAGTGACAGTGACACATTCTTGTGTCAGTATGTCACCTCTAGTGTGTGGCCTGGCCCTTTGTTTATTTTTTGTATTTGGCCCTCACTCAAAAAAAACTTTGGACACCCCTGGGCTATACAAATAAAATTTGATTTGATTTGATTTGATCATACCAAGTACCTGGGTGTCACACTGGACAATAAACTGGACTGGTCAACCAACACAGAGGCTCAGGTCTACAACAGGATGCTGCAGATTTTCTATGGAAGAATTATCCTATCTTTATTCAAGAGCGTAGATTTTCAAAACACTTTAATGTAATGAACGTGACTTAATGTAACTCCAGATTCTTACCATTTATACATGAATATTTCTCAAATGTGTGTGTGTTTTTATTTATAAAGTACATTTAAGTGAAGATAATATTCCAAAGCACTAGAAGACTTTCTGTAAAGTAGATTCACAGGTCCATTCTTACTCAACTCGTCAGTCTTTAGGTCTTCATCCCTTGAGATTTCTTCCATGCAGAGGGACGAAACTCAAGGACATGCACAAACTAAAAACTGCATTCAGAGACACCAGACTCAACATGTGCATGTTTGCTAAGTTAGTGTGAGCAGAGAGTCAAGAAGTGTTAAAAGGAGCATTACAGTGTGATTTCAATATTATAGATAAGATATTATATATAGTGGTATATCTCAATATATCTGGTGGATTGCACAATTTTTCTTGTCAGCATTAATGTTGCCTACAGAGTGAATATTGGGTCTCCAATGGGTTTGCATTTAACTGTGCAATGTCCTAGACTGTTTTTTTGGGGAACCATGGCCTCCCCCCTTTTTTTGTTTCACTGTTGAGTTTGTTTGTTTGTATATTTTTGTGTTTAAGGGTGTATTTGTATTGCTTATAGGGAAGATGTTGTTCCATAATGTTGTCATGTTCCAGAATGTTATCATGTTCTGGACTATGACAACATTCCAGAACAGAGCAACATTCCAGAACAAGACATCATGTTCCAGGATGTTGTCATGTTCCAGAATGTTAATATCCAAAACACGGCAACATTCCAGAACAGGACATCATGTTCCAGAATGTTGTCATGTTCCAGGATGTTATCATGTTTTGGAACATGGCAACATTCCAGAACAAGTCCCGGGATGTTGTCATGTTCCGGAATGTTAACATCCTTGAAAATCACAACATTGTAGAACAGGACAACATTCTGAACAACAATATTCCAGAACAGGACAATATTCCGGAATACGACAGCATTCTAGAACATGATGTCATGTTCTGGAATGTTAACATTCTTGAACATGACAAGATAATAATAATATATTACTTAGGATACAATATTTATCTTATTTTATTTTTCAAGAGCCCTCCTCTCCTGCGCTCTCCTGCCCGGTGTGCCACATGTTTAGCTACTCCTCGTCCTCCTTTAGCGATAACGGTACTTGTAATAAATGTAGTTTATTTGTTGCTTTGGAGGCGAGGCGAGGCTCAGTGATTTAGAGGCACGGTACCGCACCACCGAACAATTACTAGCTGCTATAGTTAGCAAGTCCCCTGTAGCCGGTGCGGTACCACCAAAGGTAGCTTCAGCTAGCCGTCCCCCGGCAGTTCCCAAGCAGCCGGGAGGCTGGGTGACTACCTGAAAGAGGCACAGCCCCAAACTGAAGCCCACAGTACACCACCAACCGCTCCACATTTCTAACAGATTTTCCCCGCTCAGCGACACACCCGCTGAGAGGCCAACTCTGGTCATTGGCAGCTCCATTTTAAGAAACGTGAAGTTAGCGACACCGGGGGCCATAGTTAAATGCATCCCGGGCGACATCGAGTCTAATTTAAAACTGCTGGCTAAAGATAAACGTAGATATACTAAGATTGTTATTCACGTTGGCGGTAATGACACCCGGTTACGCCAATTGGAGGTCACTAAAATTAATGTGTCATCGGTGTGTGCATACGCCAAAACGATGTCGGACTCCGTAGTTTTCTCTGGACCCCTGCCCATTGTGACCACTGGTGACATGTTTAGCTGCATGTTGTCATTCCACCGCTGGATGTCGAGGTGGTGCCCAGCAAACGTTGTGGGCTTCATAGATAATTGGACACCTTTCTGGGGAAAACCTGGTCTGATTAGGAGAGACTGCATCCATCCCACTTTTGATGGAGCAGCTCTCATATCTAGAAATATGGCCAAGTTTATTAGTCGACCAAAACCGTGACAACTCAGAGTTGAGACCAGGAATGCAGAATTACATGCTTGTCTGCGCCTCCATTAGAGCAGCTGCCCACCCAGTCCTTTAGTATAGAGACTGTGTCTGTCCCCCATCCACCTACGTTATTTAAATATAAAACAAACAGTAAATTTAAAATTAAAACAACATCTCCAACAGTCCAAAATAAGATAATTAAATGTGGACTCCTGAATATCAGGTCCTTGTTCTCTAAAGCTGTTTTAGTCAATGAATTAATATCTGATTATGATATTGATTTATTTTGTCTTACAGAAACCTGGATGCAGGAGAATGAATATGTTAGCTTAAATGAATCCACTCCTCCCAGTCATTGTAATACTGATATTCCTTGAACTACTGGTCGAGGTGGTGGAGTTGGAGCCATATTTGACTCAAGTCTATTAATAAATCCTAAACCTAAACTAAATTATAATTCATTTGAAAGTCTTGTTTTTAGCCTTACTCACCCAACCTGGAAAACATTACAGCCAATTCTATTTGTTACAGTATATCGTGCTCCTGGTCCTTACTCAGAATTTTTATCTGAATTTGCAGAATTTCCATCAGGCTTGATTCTTAAAACAGATAAAGTAATTATTGTATGTGATTTAAATATTCATGTGGGCAACCACAATGACAGTCTTAGTACTGCGTTTATCTCTTTATTACATTCAATTGGCCTCTGTCAGAGTGTAAATAAACCGACTTATTGTCTGAACCACATTCTTGATCTTGTTCTCTCATATGGCATCGAAATTGACCATCTAATAGTCTTTCCACAGAATCCTCTTCTGTCTGACCATTTTTTAAATAGTTCATATTACTGGACTATAAGCCTTTTGACAAACTCGTACAGCAGATGTTTATCTGATAGTGCTGTAGCCAAATTTAAGGAAGTGATTCCTTCAGTATTTAATTCAATGTCATGTCTCAATGTAGCAGAGGACTTGTCTGCTTCCTTTAGCCCCTCACAAATAGATCATCTTGTTGATAATACTACAGGCTCATTACTAACAACTCTAGATTCTATTGCACCTCTGAAAAAGAAGATAATTAAACAAGGAGGTTAGCACGGACTCGCAAATTAAAGCAAGAGGCACGTAAATCTGAACACAAATGGCATGCCACTAAACTGGAAGAATCTCGCTTAGTCTGGCAAGATAATCTTAAAACATACAGGAAGGCTCTCCGTAATGCCAGAACAGCCTATTACTCATCATTAATAGAGGAAAATAAGAACAACCCCAGGTTTCTCTTCAGCACTGTAGCCAGGCTAACAGAGAGCCACAGCTCTATTGAGCCATTTATTCCTTTCAAGAGGGTCTGGCTGCAGACCTCCAGTGTGAGGCTGCTTCCGTCGCAGGCTCCACTCTCAGGCTGCCTCCAGTGTCGGGACCGGAAATAACAAACTTTTTTGCAGACGTCCAGTGTGAGGCTGCTTCCGGTGCAGGCTCCACTCTCAGGCTGCCTCCAGTGTCAGGACCTGAAATAACAAATTTTTGTGCGTCTCTTAATAGACTGAAAACCTTGAATCCACAGGTTACGTTTGCAAATTGCCAAATGATAATACCAAATGTGGATGGTTTGTAATAAATAAGTTACGCCAATGGTGGCTAACAGTTGACTGACAATCAGGTTATCTGACGATCTCTTATGCAAGAAACTTCATAATAAAACTGTATACACACTTTTGGAAGAAGCCGCTTTGTTGTTGATTTATTCTTAATTTTAAATTAATCAACACTAACATGAAAAACATGAATTTATACATTGCATTATAAGTCTACCAGCATTATTATTGCATTAGCGTACATCAAGTGTCAAAATAAACTCCATTTATAGCCTATGGTTTAGCGACATTAATCCATGTAAAAACGTTGAGCTTAATGGAAGATGTATTTCCTAATGGAAAATGTATTTATTGACACAAGTTAATGTCTGCTAAGAGGGTTATACATACTGTAACCTCAGCTGTTATGCCCCGGCTAGGCGAACCTAGGGCATGACATGAACGAGTGGACACCACCTTCTTTACTCCCAAGCCACAGAGTAAACCCGAGACGCCGGTTTGTACGTTTTCAACAGACGAAGGTTTATTTACAAATAATGAAAATAAAATGACAAATTTTCATTCTTTCCCCTTCTTAAAAGTTAAACAATTACTGCTGATTAAACAAATACTGCTGATTTTGAATACCAAATTGCAAAGCAAAAGCATTGAGTATACACAGAAATTATACAGTTATAAGGTTCCATAAAGGCAGTGCAATCTTCTTTAGAGAAATTCAAAACATCAAAAACTACACCTGCAGAAACGGAGGTAGAACTAGAATCAGAAAGGATATCCGTTAATGAAACATGGTGATATCACAATACATAGAAACTAAAGGTAATCTTTGAACTTACAGCTAGTTTTGGACACTAACTGGCACACAGGGAAAAAAAACCTAAAAAACAATATGTCCTCAATCAGTCCTGTGAATGTAAAAAGTAGGCTGGTGGTTGCAGCTAAGCTTTTATTGACTGTTACTACTCCATTTTACATTCACAATATGCCAAGTATCCTTGTTTGTCAGAAATCTCATCACAAAACAGCCACAGCCATGTCCTCGATTGTGGAGAATATGAACTTAATGGTTCCCGGATGTCATCTTCCTCCAGTTCATCAAGCTTAGAACATTCCTCCTCAGACCAAAGTCTGGCATACTGCTTTGCCATTTCCTCCTCTCCCATTCTGACTGCACTGGGCAACTCCACCTTGGATGAAAACAAATGTTGGTTTGTTTCCACCCACTATGCTGACTTTCTACAGTCAGAAATGATCCTGGCCGCAAACTTGTCCTATGGGAAAGACAGAGGACTATGCAGCTCTGTAACAAAGTACTTAAATTATAAATTAATTCTGAAAACTTGGGACTTTATCAAAGGACTCACTCAGCACTTGATGGGGTACATGCAATGAAAAAGTGTCTCTGTTCAACATCTATGTTTTCTGAGCCACGATGTATTTTAGTTAGCATTATTCTTTATACTTTACGCCAACACTTCTTTACTGCAAGGGTTATACAGTGGCTGAAAAGTCTTTTAGTTTTTAAACTGATAACATGAAGCAGTCCCAAATCCCATACCTTTGCAAGTTTTGAAAAATAGATAGAGGTAAGTATAAAGAAAGGTAAGGTGCTACAGAATCTTATGATGGCAAAATGTAAAATTTACTAAATGATTTGCATATCTAAAACTGGACAGAGAGACAGAGAGAGAGAGAGGATGAGACAGACAGAGACCACTTATTCACCTGGTTCTTTCTTATCTTTGAACTGTAGTGCAACAATGCATTGGTCAGTGTGAAGTGTGAGTGTGAAGGGGTCATTTCTTTTGTCACCTTACCAAAACGGCGAAGATATGACCACAGTTGCTCCAACTGTTCCTCATCAGCTAGGCCTGCATCCTCAACATTTCTGAAACCGTAGGAAATCTACAACACATTCAACCGAGATCAGAAGAAAATATTTAAATGAGTTATCCTGTCTGTGACAAATTGCAATGAAGTTAATAACAATGTCAAAACCAAATGATGACAACCTGACAAAGAATATAGGCATGGACTGCAGGTACAGCAAATGTCGTTTTAGTCAGAAGATCTGGGTAAAACTTCTGTAAGAAAACATAGAAATGAAAATACTGCATTAATGATAATATAGCGAAGCATTGCGATAAATGTACTGTACAGGTTATAACTTAAATGACACCCAAAAGGAAACAAGTAAATTGTAATTTTGTTTCTTTGGAATATTGTTTATATAAATCAAATCAAATCAAATCAAATCAAATCAAATTTTATTTGTATAGCCCAAAGTCACAAAATACATTTGCCTCGGAGGGCTTTACAATCTGTAGAGGGAGTGACACCCTCTGTCCTTAGACCCTTGGTTCGAGTGAGGAAAAACTTGCCCACAAAAAACCCTTTTAACAGGGAAAAAAGGTGGAAGAAACCTCAGGAAGAGCCACAGAGGAGGGATCCCTCTCCCAGGACGGACAGACGTGCAATAGATGTCACGTGTGCAAATCAACACAAACATATTGTACAATTACAATGAATGATAAAATGACAATGAATTACAATGAATGATAAAATGACCACAGTAGCAGATATGGTAGCAATAATGACAGTAATAATATATGTAGTGGACGTTGCACAGGATCACAGCAGCAGCCACGATCCACGAGAACCTGCTGGACGACAGAGCACAAAAACTCCGGGGAAGTTTGGTTAGTAGCATGCATTAATGAGACATGTATGTCCACTGATGGTGAGAGAGAAAGAGGGAGGGAGAGGGAGAGAGGGAGGGAGAGAGGGAGAGAGAGAGGGAGGGAGAGAGGGAGAGGGAGATGGCGGGAGGGGGGGAGTCCCCCGGCAGTCTAGTCCTATGGCGGCATAACTAAGGGATGACCTGAGCCAGCCCTAACTATAAGCTTTATCAAAAAGGAAAGTCTTATGTCTACTCTTAAAAGTGTTGACTGTGTCTGCCTCCCGAACCCAGAATGGTAGTTTGTTCCACAGAAGAGGAGCCTGATAGCTGAAAGCTCTGGCTCCCAATCTACTTTTGGAGACTATAGGAACCACAAGGAACCCAGCATCCTGAGAGCGCAGTGTTCTAGAGGGGTAGTAAGGTACTATGAGCTCTTTTAGATATGATGGTGCCTGACCATGAAGAGCTTTGTAAGTAAGGAGAAGAATTTTAAATTCTATTCTAGATTTGATAGGTAGCCAATGCAAGGAAGCCAAAATGGGAGAGATGTGATCTCTGATCTTGGTTCCTGTCAGAACACGTGCAGCAGCATTCTGAATTAACTGCAAAGTCCTAAGAGACTTATTGGAGCAACCTGATAGCAAAGAGTTACAATAGTCCAGCCTAGAAGTAACAAATGCGTGGACTAGTTTTTCTGCATCCACTTGAGATACAATGCGTCTGATTTTGGCGATGTTACGTAAGTGGAAGAATGTAGTCCTCGAAATTTGTTTTATGTGGACATTAAAGGACAAATCCTGATCAAAAACAACTCCAAGATTCTTTACGGTGGAGCTGGAGGCCAGGGTGATCCCGTCTAGAGTAACTAAGTCTCTAGAAAGAGAGTTTCTGAGGTCTTCAGTTTTGTCTGAATTTAACATCAGAAAATTGTAGGTCATCCAACTTTTTATATACTTAAGGCATGCTTGGAGTTAATTGATTTGTTTCATCAGGCTTGATCGATAAATATAATTGGGTGTCGTCAGCATAACAATGAAAATTGATAGAGTGATTCCTAATAATGTTCCCTAAAGGAAGCATATATAAACTAAATAGGAGTGGTCCTAGTACAGAACCTTGTGGGACTCCATGACAAACTTTGGTATGCATGGAGAATTCATCATTATGACTTAAACCAGTTTAGGGCGGTTCCTTTGATGCCAATTTGATGTTTCAGTCTCTGTAAGAGAATTTGATGGTCAATGGTGTCAAATGCGGCACTAAGATCTAACAGTACAAGCACAGAGATGAGTCCTTTGTCTGATGCCATTAGGAGGTCATTTGTCACTTTGACTAATGCGGTCTCTGTGCTATGATGCACTCTAAATCCTGACTGAAAATCCTCAAATAGACTATTGTTATGGAGAAAGTCACACAGCTGATTAGCTACAGCTTTGGTTTTAATTTGCATGCAATGTCGTACATGAAAACAAGTTTTTTGTTTCCCCCCAGATCTTTTTGCAGTTCCTTGAGCAGGTAGACAGCATTCGAAAGGCTAGAGGAAAATGCAGAACTTTTAGCTGAAATAGGACACTGTAACTCACTTTAATATGCTAATGCAAGTTCTAGTTTTACATCTCGCCTCTCTTTAGACTAAGAAAGTGCCGTGGATGTTCATGCTTACAGGACATGCCAGTCCAGTTTCATCCAATTTGAAGTTTTTGACCTTTGACCTACCTGCTTGAAAGCTGGCACAACCCTGTAAAAGTTGGAATGTACATGTTTTGATCAATAGATCTGAACATACATTACTCTCACAAAGTTAAACTTCTTATAAAGTGGGTGCCTTTGTGGAAAATCTAAACCTGCAGGTATGACATTGCTTGATGGCAAAATTCTTTAATTATCAATTCATTTTCTTGTTGTTCATTCTTGCAAACAGTTCTAGACATTTGAAGAAATGCATGACGGGATAATTACTGAAGCTTGTCCAATTTGCACTACATGACCTTACAATTCAGGAATGTAATTATACACACATATACATGAACTGGGAATAAATCCATACTGCATTAACATTTGTTACCTTACAGTAAAGCGGGAGAAGGATATTAAATATAGTCACACTTTACCTTCTCAGGGGAATGTTGTTGTTCTCTAATAAAAGCATCAAATGCTTCTTGTGGGGAGAAGCAGTTGAAGCGCTTGGGTCCTTCAAAACTATTTCCAGATGACTTCTTTCTTGGAAGTCCAAACAGTCCATCCGCAGCAAGAATCAGATTTCCACCACCCTAAATTAAGTGAGAATTAATTGCTTGGCACTAGACATCGGTTTGTGACAACTTTCAAATTAAACATTACAAGGGATGTTCTAATACATTTTCCTTAGTATTGAATACACTGAAGTCAGTAAAACAAATCCAGTTCAGCCGCAGTAGGATACTGTATGCCTCATAACTGAACAGCTGCCTGAAAGCTTTTTGTTAATTGTAAATGCTGTGTCATGGAATGTCTTTAATCCAGACCAGGCCCCAATGCTCTTTCACATATTTGTATAGTTGTATTTGTAGTTTGTTTAATGTATTATTAAGAATTATGTTGACAGAGAAAATAAAAGTACAGTAACCTATTGATTAAAACAAAACTGCATTGATTACAACATCCTTAATATAATGCATATAATGAATAGATCATACCTGTGGACAAAGAGGACAGTGTGTCCCATCAGTTATCTCAAGCCCAAGATGACGCAATGTAGATAACTGATACTGCAGGTGTCTGTATTCCTCATAGGACTCATTGATTAGAATGCCATAGAGGTCTTGGCACTGTATTACGAACAATCATATTCACAATAGGACATTAAAATGTGGTTTTCAAATAGAAAGCTTTCAGGGAAAGGTGATGGTCAAACAGGAATCACTTGAATAGAAGCTACTATTAAGCAAACCTTGGAAGACACTAAGGAGAGCTGCATTGCTGCACATATGGCCTTCAGTGATGCACCGCATTCAAACTGCAACCGGCAGATAATGTCCATGAGCTTCGCTGAAATGGCACTCGGGGTTGCTTTGCAGTTGCTGGCCAAAGGCTGTAACGCAGCAGTGTTGCAACTTATATTTCGCATTTTCAGAACGGGATCCAAACATCATGAGGTCTTCCTAGAATTCATGACAGAGATAGAAAAGCTGTGGAGTGCTGTACATTTGTTTTTCATAATTTTCCTTATCCACTCATGCAAGGTGAATGTGACTGTTTTGTGATATATATCTACAATGCATATATAAAAGTTAATTACCTTGATAATCAGCTACTTTTATTTGACGTATATAGGACGTTTCACATCGATGGCCATCCTTCCTTCCTATGCCATCTGAAGCCTACAGGAATTCTGTGATGAAATTCACCTGCCTTAAAGATAAGGATCACAACAACCTTTTTAGAACTCACAACATGACAGAAGAGAAGTAACATTTACATAAAGGTAATACTTAGAGAGGTAATATTAACACAAAGCTCAACTTTCAGTGTCAGAGAGTAAAAAATGTCATCATACTGATTATTTGCTACAGCTACTGAGGGGCAGCTGCTTAGGAACTGTAGCACTGTGTGCTTTCAATCAAAATGCCCAGTTTGTCCATGTTATCTGGAGGACAGAGCAGCTCAGTTCTTACATTGAGGAGTATTTCCCTTGCACCTTGCCATGCCTCCAAAGTCTTATTCTTTTTGTGACTGGTCTTAACACAGCTTTCCTCTGGATGGAAGTCACTGGCTGCCGCTGGTGAAAACAAGCAGCAGCTTGCCGTCGGGTTCTTGGGCAAGGATCCCACCTCTGAAGTAACTCCGGACACTGCTGTTCTTCCTCTCAGTGGAATTTTCTTAATAGTAATATAAGGTCTAACCTTCTTTGTTTTTGCCATATTCACCTTTTTAAATAAGAAAAAAAGAGAAAATTAATTGCAGATACATGGTATCATCACTGCATTGAACTAGTATTAGTACTATTCTGCAGAGTGCAAAATCAGGAATGGTAAATATATATATATAAAAAGGCCAACATTTTCATAGTCTAATCATTTGAATAATACAGTAATCTTGCCTGATAGAGAAGTGGAGAAATATTTCTGTATGGCAGGATAGTTCACACAATTCTTTTAAGTAAGGACTCCAGAACAGATGAAAATAGGTCTAGTGCTAGAAAAGTTTGCAAGACTAAGAACACCAATTTTCTCGTACTGTAAATGTTGCTTTTATGATGAAGAATCCTGTGAGAGAGAGGATAATATGTGAAAAAAATTAGCATGCAACATGACAGGCAAGTGAAATGTATTTTTATGTTTTTTACTTTCCACATACAAACTTAGGACGTGATTACTGAACTCTAAAAATATGCTTGATATTTGGAGTACGGCACACAGAAGGAACTGGACTATATGACTGTATATGCAACCTTCCACTTTCTAAATAATATTTCTTAAATAAAACTAAATAAACACTGACACTAATGTTATAAGTTTCACGCTATAACATGTGAAGTTTCACGTTATAACATGATAAGTGTCACGTTATAACATGATAAGTTTCACGTTATGTGTTGGAGGTGGTGGTAGTGGTGGCGGTGGTGGTGGTGGGGGGGCTTATCAGCCATTTCTATCAATGGGACATTATTTCACTGAGCTAGTAGGAGAGCCCTAGTGGAGCCCATCATTTC